>CM034006.1:6599397-6612150 GCA_019603395.1 Cyrtorhinus lividipennis | reverse complement strand
TCTAAAACATGACATTTCAATTATTTTCCCCATTGAAAAAACCCCCTTTACCGGAAGAAGCGTAAAATTGATCAGAAAATTTTGAATTTTTGGATGTAGAATCCATTTGAGCTCTAAAAAATCGTCGCAGATGAAATCTCAAACTTTAGGGCGAATCGTGAGATATAACCATTAACAAATGACCACAGCTCCATGTTGTTCAATGGCCATCTTGCCTACATCAGTTCGCCATCAGGTCGCCAAATAAATTCACTCCAACACTTCCAACCACTTTATTTTTATTCAATCAGAAATGGAAGCACGTTCATTTTCAAACAATAAATATTCTTTTAGATAAATCTCGTTCATAATTTGATCTGTTACACAGTTCAATGGAACAACATTAATGTTACATACGTTAATCACCGAATGATCTTCGTTCAGTGCGCTCGGAAAATTGCACGTATAAATTATTATATACATTGCTAAATATAAACGACAGTTCAGTTCGACTTTTATTTTTGAAGATACAATTTTTATTGGAAAGACAATTATGATTAATTTAAAATAGCGAATTTCCGAAGCTCAAAAATACTCTCCGAAAGTACAAAATTTTAATTTAGCTTCGCGTAATTTTAATTTGTTACAATTTTTCAACAAAATCAGTACAATAATCACACAATATACATAATTAACGGTCAATATACATTCAAAAATATCTTACACGAAAAAAGTATTCACAATTTATACAACGCGTTTTACAATTTACGTACCTATATAGTAATTAGACGACGTTCATTAAATATTGTGATGTACATAAATAGTAATTGTGTGAATATCACTTGGAAGTTTGAAACTTCTTGTCAATTAACGCTGTTCAACCATGAAAATTGAATATATTCTCATTGTATTAAGTTTAAACGGATATTATACAAGTAGATTTCGTAGAGAAATAGATTTTTTGAGAGAAAGAATAGGATGAAGATATGAATCTAAGCGGGGGAAGTAGTTGAGTAAGGTTAACGGTAAATTAGGCCAAATTCAATTAGTATTTTTTGTACACAGTCGCTGTCCTCGTCAGTGAAGCGACGCTAAAAGGTCGGCTTACATTGTTGATAATGCATGGATATTGAATGTATTCAATCAAATGTAGAAATTATCAAAGCCTGAGTCACGCGTTTCTCGCTTTCTAAGGTTGTTTCAAAGGGATTGTGCTAAAGAGGGGATAAAAGCAAGAAAAGTGGGAATCAAATTGGCCAGAGCGGGCGTACAATCAACCAAATTGGCGCCAAAGACCACCAAAGTCAAGACAACTTAACTGCTTATAAGCCTTTGCTCTAATATTTGATCAAACTTTTTGTCCTCTGAGTATCCCTGTATCCCATATCAGTCCATGTGTATGTGTATTGCTGTAAAGAGGAGGCCTGGCACTGAGATTGGGCCTGTTGGTGTCTAATTGTGACTTAAAATGGCCGCTCTAATCAGGATAGCATTAAAAGAGGCGGTGGTTCTTGAGAACCTTCCTACTGGTTATCAAAAGCATTCCAGCAAGGCCAAGCTGATGGAAATAAGTGGCTAGTGGGTTGGAAATGGAAGCTGTGTAGGTGGTTTGTAGACATATTTTTGCTTCCAGAAAAGTATCTGTCTGACGCAAGTGAATTGAAAAATACACCACAATGTACAACAAAAACAACAACAATGGACAAAAACTGATGCCGTCAATTGCAGAGCAAAACAAAATTGTGCATATAAAAGACAAAAGAAAATTGGCACCGCTAAATTTAATTTAGCAAACGAATAATGCAGGAAAGAAAATTTTGTTTAAAAATACTCTAATTGCATGAACATTAAAGAGCAATGGCAGACTGGAGACATGGCAGGTGGCAGTGTTGCCATACACCTTCTTGATTTTCTCTTCAACAGCTTAGCGTCCCTTAGAGTCAATAAGCATTTAAAGATGTTGTACTCGCAACCCTAAAAGGCCCTAAAATGCTAGTAGTGACCTCATTTCGATTTACCAGAATATAATTGGAGGTTTTACACACAAATTTGGAGGATTTACACATCAAATTGGAGGTTTTTCATGTCAATTTGGAGGTTATATTCGTCAATTAGGAGGATGACACAAATACACAATTTGAATCTAGAAAAGATATAACAACAAAATATCGAATGAAACGTAACATTCAACATGTAAAAATGAATACAAGGACAAAAAAGAATGAACAAATTTTACAGTGTAGGTCATGCAGCAACTGGCAAGAATCAACAGGCGCCTTCAAAAGAATGGCATTGAGAAGGGACAGATGGAATGTCTTCGTCATGTTGTTTTCCACAGAGTAGGTATTTTCAAAATTTAAGCGTTTCGGCGTTTAAAACTAAAACTCAAATTTTCAAATAGAAAACCTACAATTTGATGTGAAAATACTACCAAAACAGTAGACCTTCCAATTGTCTTCACCATTGATGGCCAGTAGGTTGTACTACATCCACTTCAACCAAGCCAGGCAAATGGTTGGTCTTTGTGTTAACCCTCTTGCTGCTCCAAAAATAATCCGTTGGGGTAAATCTTAGGAGATTAGAGGTTTAGAGGCAACAGTGGTCAGCTCTCCAGGCAGGTAGTTGCCAAAGATTGGTTTTCAGAAACAGCCCTTAAACAGACTTTAGGGACAGCTCTTTACTGGTGGCGCGCCCTGGCGGCCGTTTCAATCCTACGTCCAGGTAGTTTTCTCTGAATGGTTTGTGACATTTAAAAGAAAGGTGACGACCAGAGATCTCTTAGCTGTATGATGCGTGAACATGAATCATCTTTGCAATCTTAAATGAAGGAACATAACATTGATATCCTTCATGTTTATCATAAAGTTCGGTTTCTTGAATTCAATAACTTTCAGTTTTTGGAAGAATCGAAAACTAAGCTTGAATATGAGTGCGGCAGCCTCACCGTAACAAGACCGCCACTCATCATACAATCATCATGTAGAACTATTTCAATACGTACAACGGAAATTTTGTGTCGAGGGGTAAAGGTAAACGTATCTTGAGCATTTTGAGTGATACTTCTTTCTTCTCCTTTCTATTTCCTCCACTTGAATGAATTTTCTTCAATAAACTTTCGTTTTTTGGAGCGCCTGATTTTTTATTCGACAATTTATAATAAAATTTATAACAAAAACACGGAAGAGAAAGCCTTAAGGTTGGTTTTTGTCACAAAACATTCAGGGATAACCACGCGGACGCAGGAGGAGATAAGTAATACGAAGTAATTACTTGAATGGCCGCTGGGGCGCGCCACCAGAGTTACAAGAGCTGTATCAAAGACCCAGAAGCATCTCCTTATTGCAACAGTGTGCCAGGTTAACTCTGCCATCTCCACTCCACCTGTAGAGTAAGCTTGTGTTTCTGCAAGTTGAGCAGCAAGGTTGGACGTTAATGCGAGTTTCAATTAGAAATACATTTTGCATTTTTGTGCAACTGTGTTGACAACAAGTTCAAACAAGCATATTAACAGCAAATTTCAAAGGACCAATTTAACAATTTTCTGTTTCTGGATGTAACCAGATCCACTTTTTGATGCCAAAAATTTTTTTAAAAAAGTTTTGGACAGTTTTTCAGCAAAGGGAAACGTACATTCTTAAGACTGGAGACAGGTACTGAATGTACACAAATTATTATCCATCAGGAGATACAACAGGTCACAACGAGAGGCCGTATTAACGAGGGAAGATTTGATTTAAGTACAAAGTACGACTACGTGATACTCATTTTTTATACGTCATTCATCGGTGGGTATGTTTCAAGGAACTGATTCCTACGATGGTCCAAGTCAAAATTGCACAGGCAACTTGGAATTTTGCAGTTGTTAATATTAATTATGCAAATGAGCGGAGAAAAGGTATTATTATCAATAAGTACACAAACGCAAAACAAAAATCAGGCATACAGACTGGATCACAATGGGTACAGATATTTGAAAAATCGGAATTAGTTTAAGAAGAGGACGAAACGGTAGATGACAAAAACACTTGGGAGCAGTATGGCCTCCGCTTTTAAAAGTAAACAATATGAAAAATTGCGCATTTCACTAATATATCGATTTATCAACCAGAGAGTATTAGAAGGAGGGGATATCTATCTCATAATTTCCATGTTAGTTTACTTGATAGGAATCTCATGTTTACGGACCATTACATCTTCCTGTTGATCTTTCAGAGTTGAAGGTTGAGAGGAAAGTAGTAAGTGTATAATAATGATGATTGATGATCATATTGAATAGAGAAAAATATATAGAGTGTGGAGATGTATAAGGCAGAACATAGAGCAGTTTGCAGAAAACAAATAAAAAACAAAGCTTGGGACAAAGACTGAGTAAGAGTACAACAACAGATGGACTATGGTTCATAGTTTAGAGCAGCAGGACAGATTTAGGCCAGGTTCATACTCATACAACCTCTTCAGCGCATTGACTAAGGTTCAATCAGAAGACATCTGAGAAACCAGGGGTTGCGTATAATCATGTGCAACATACCTCAAAATGGCTGAATCTGTGCTGGCAAATGCGCAGGGTCCCTTATCCTTCCTGTACTTTGTGAAGGAGGCCATATCTACCGTCTACAGTTCTGTCAACTGAAGTCAGCGCAACAACGCAGTACAACAGCCAGACAAGACAAGTTGCATGAGTTTGAACCATGCCTTAGGGTCGCTACCATTTTGGATGAAGATATCCTGAAGGCCACCTTATGTCAACAAGGAAGCCAAGCAACACCTTGGAATGATAAATAAGTGGATAAAGGTCTGCAGAAATGTGTCTCCATCTATGTAAAATCACACTGTGTTTGTAGTTTGCAGCCGTCAAAAATCAAAGAAGATAATTTAAAATGTCTGGTTTACTTCAGAAATTTTTTTTAAAAATACAAATTGGCATTAAACTGTAACGATTTCAGTTAAAATTTTTAACTGAGATAAAAATAATTTTGGTCATTTCCACGTTTCCCATCCCTTTGCTTCCAATGTGAGTTATACAATTCTTCACCTTCACCCAAATCCAATTTCTACTACATAACCTAGATCCACCCACATTTGCATCCACTGCCTACTCAACTCATCTCCACAGCGAATTACAAAACCACAACTCCCACCATCACCTCTCACACAACTTGTAAATTTCAGTGAAGTTAAAACATATTATTATTGACACTATTATATTCAACAGGACATCACATAAGGTAGCAAAGGTTGTTGTGGACCATAAGAAGACTATAGTGAACTATCAGCGACAAATCATGCAGAGGACAAAACGATTGAGACAAACGATGATAAATTACAAAAAGGCACATAAATTAATTTGTTGCCACTTTCAGGAAAGAATTACAACAATGATTGACGAGTAAATTACAAGACATAGCATATAGCGATAATACCTAAATAAATTTGAATTTGGCCACTAAATGTTCTTTGTGATTAAATGGTAACGAATGCACATCTTTCAATAAAAATATATCAATGATCACGATTTTCATTCATCCTCATGAATTCTAAGAAACAAAGGAAAACAAGACACCCCGAAAAGGATCGTTAGTATCACAGAGGCATTAAAAATATTATGTAGGTACCTACGAAGAATGGATTTAAGACAAAATGACCCGCCCACACTTCATAGGTTGAGGAAGATTTCTTGGAGATATTATCTCACAGCGGGGTATCACGTCTTCACAGTTTGCCCTGCAACAGAGCGAAGGAGGTTGACGTTTCTGGCCATCAATAACCCCAGAGTACAAGAAAATCAATTCTTATTTTATCTATCTGCCATCATCTGACACAACTAACTGATTATTATTGCGAGTTTGTATTCCATTTTTGATATAGTGGTAATGAATTTGGGTGTTGAAGGTGTTGCAATACTAATTCAATTGATGAGAGAGCAATGTGGCAACACTGGTTCAGAATGATAAGAGAGGCAAGTGGCAACACTGGTTGAATTGATAAGAGTGATATGTGGCAACACTGATTCAGAATGATAAGAGAAGTGGCAACACTAGTTCAGAATGAAAACAGAAGTGGCAACATTGATTTGATATGATAATTAATTCAACAACATTTTGCATCTATGTATCAATTATCATTTTACATTAATCGTTTTAAGTTGATTAGTGAGCAGCATTTTCCTACAACCACAGTAGTAATGCTGTTGCATCATCCTATGTGATTCTGTTGAACTAACAAGACCCGTTTATAGGAATGTACTGAGTATAGTAGAGTAGTTGGACAAAATGATAACTCTATGATCAAGTCTTATCAGATGAAAGTTGATGTGAGATGGACTTATTTTATGTTGATTGATGACATTCAGTCATTTGTATGTCCTCGTCAACTTCTTGAGTGAACCATACTCTTCATTATCATACTTAATCGTTAACGGCTTGATCAGCATATTCTACAAGAGTATTCAAGACCTCACAAAATCAGCAGCTTTAAGGGGGCGTCAGACACTTTTGTGATGCTGCTTTCAGGCCCTTCACACTTTAGGGTTGTGGAGCTATGCCTATGTGACCTTTTTGTGAACTTGCCTGTAGCATTACCTGGTCATCTGCTTTCAATACCGTTTCAGACCTCCCCACCCTATGCTGAGACGGCATTCTTTTATCCCTTTTTCACCTTCTGTGTTGGAGCAGTCAGGTTGGGTGATTTAAATTGCTGCAAAACTGTGTTCAGACAAGGTTCCATCAGGACGAATCTGTCACCACTGACTGCCCTACCTCACCAGACCCATGCACGGCCTGATTTCCCAAAAGTATTCCAAATTTATTGAAGCTCCTGTATGAAAATTCAGACTTTTTTCTTTCGCAATATGCTTTTAAGACTTGTGAAATTGTCTGGAACTATGATTCAACTGCCAACTTCTCATAAATTCAAAGTTACAAAATTTAAAATTTAAAATTTGAAAATATTTTATTTGTTTATAGGTCTGAGAGATTTCACAAGTCTTACGAGCATATTGCAAAAAGAAAAAGTTTGAATTTCCATACAGGAGCTTCAATAAATTGGAAACACTTTGCAAGGGACTGTCTGACGCCCCCTTAAGGGAAATAATTAGTTTTGAGCAGACCTGCTTGACTGCCCGTGTCAATGGAAGATGACGATTCTTCCAACGAGTCGAGATCCAACGCTGATTCAATCATCGTCGTGTCTTGAAGAAGTCGAAGTCGACTGGCGCTGAGCGTTACAACAGGGCTATTTACGTCGACGACGTCGTAGTCTTCTTTGAGGGTTTTAATGAATTCTGTCGGTTTCAAAACAACTTCTTCCGCCTCAACTGACGGCCTTACCGAGCATGTGTTATCTGTAAGTTGAAAATTATAGATTAGACAACATTTGTGAATTTCTATTTCTACAAATCATGGAAAAAGAACTTAAATATAGGGTGAATGGCTAATTGCGTTACCAACTTCGAAATATTGTAAGAAATTTGATGCTGAACAAAAAATGTCCTCTTCAACATGGACCAATTCATAACCGTTTTCCAGGTATTTCGATTTTTGAGGTTCTTCAAGAAATTAATTCTATTTGGTAAATTTACTATGTCGGATCCTAAACACAATTCTTTAAGTAGACACCTGCAATTTTCCTGAAAAGTGCTCCTTTAAATAAGCTTCACAATGGTACCATAATTTTACTTTTTGCTCCGTTAAAAAGTAGAGAAATTGTACGTAGAAAGTGAAAAAGTAACAGCAGAAAAGGAGGAAAAGGTTAGGAAGAAGATTGATTAGGGTGCAACGTAGTAAATTTGACAAATTTCGTACATTTTGAATTTGTTTTATTATTAGATGATACTGCTATGTAGGAAATCCCACGTAGGTTCAAATGGTGCCCTCACATTCGGGATAGAATGCATTTTTCAAGGTTTTATGGAGTTTTCTTCGTCAGTAAGTACTGAATTTCTCGAAATAAGTATCTTAAAAATCGAAATATCTGGAAAACGGTTAGAAATACAACCGTGTTGAAGAGGACTTTTTTTGTTCAGCAACAAATTTCCTACAAATTCTCGAAGTTTGTAACGCGTATAGCCAGTCACCCTGTGTAGGATAGTGATAAGAAATCCATGCCACGAATTTACTACAAAAACGGTCTTTTTATAAAGCTGTCTCCTTGAAGATTGGTGACCTCAGCACTAAACCCTCATTAACTGCCATAACTTCCCTTTTTTCAATAATATTTTCAATACATATTCTGAAGAAACGAATGAAATTTAAATAAGAAAACTGTGTGTATTGATAACATCTAAATAAAAAGGACAATGAAATCATGAATCATGCACAACAGAAAACTCTGAAAGCGTTGGAAAACAGGCAAAAGTTTAATCATAAAAATTTACTCAAGTTCAGGGAAAAGTTAATTAATTCAATTAGAGGCAACAGATGAAAAAGTAAATACCGCATTTTAGGAGGGGGTGAGAGAGGGAGGTAAGCAAATAATGTGGTATATAAGCATAAATAAGTAAAATAGATGCTCTTGCATGGTATTCCCTTATGGAGTGCGCGATTTGAGTTTTGAATTCGTTAGAACTCATTTTTATCTTCTATAGTAATTTGTCGAAATGATTTTGAATGAATTTGAATTGGATAACATTCTACAGGGTGTCAACACAAATTATGGGACAATCTCAACTATCTTTTTCAAACTAAGATATTTTCAAGTTGTCGATTTTGTCTCAGTAAAACGGGTCCAACTCCCTTCAATTTACAACATCAGCCAATGATATAGCCAGGGTAAATTTAAACTAAGGACTTTTTGAGCCTTTGTCATTGTATATCAAATGCTTATATACCCCATTTAAGTGATGTGAATTAAATTTCAAATAATCGTTATTGTCATTATGATGACAGATAAGACAAACCACTGCATATCACTCACCAATAACATACGGCCAGAAATTGCTCAAAAAGAAACATAAAATTGCGCATTAGGAATCTTCTCTAATATAATATTTTGGTCACAATCACGATTTCTAGTAGGCATTTCAATTTGACAATCAACCAACCAATGTACGAGTGAAAAGCTTTGAGAAACTCGGTTGAAATACTCATCACTACAGACTAAACAACGTTAAATTTATCAACTTATCACAAATAAGTGTATACAAAAGGCGTAGAATACCTTTTGAAGGCTTCACAAAAGCCACGGTGATAGTTGAATTATACGAAGAGATAAATAAATACGCATCACAGACTTTTCTCATTAAGTGGGAATTCAAACTAAATCAATTGAGCATCAAGGGATGTATCACAACACGAAGGGAAATATAAGTTTGGAATTAATTTTGGGGGATAATTTATGTTATGTCCCAGAACAATGTGGGTAGGTCCTTGATCGCATTGCGATTATCACCCTTAAATAGTGAAACTAGAAAAAAATTCACACCATCATCTTCATCATGGATTGATAAGTTATTCTAAATGAAATATTACAACACAGTCGTTATACGATAGATGCTTTCCAGGTTGGTATAATAGGGGTATTTATGAACTGGCTAATTTGGCGAAAAATTGCCGAGTTTGGTGAAACAGACCATAAATGCCCTTATAGAAGTTACTATAGTTCGTCCTTTAGAATAATGCCTTCCTTGACTGCACTCTCCTGGAGGAAGAGGAAACTATGGAATTGGCAGCCTGCTCTGGAAGGTGATGTAGGAGATTATAGAAGAAGAAAGCACTTTCTAGTACTCAGAAAACAGTCCTTAGAACAAGGTAGTACTTCCTTGTACTCAGAAAATAGTCCTTAGAACAAGGTAGTACTTCCTTGTACTCAGAAAACACTCCTTAGAACAAGGTAGCACTTCCTAGTACTCAGAAAACAGTCCTTAGAACAAGGTAGTACTTCCTAGTATACTCAGAAAACAGTCCTTAGAGCAAGGTAGCACTTCCCAGTACTCAGAAAATAGTCCTTAGAACAAGGTAGCACTTCCTAGTACTCAGAAAACACTCCTTAGAACAAGGTAGCACTTCCTAGTACTCAGAAAACAGTCCTTAGAACAAGGTAGTACTTCCTAGTACTCAGAAAACAGTCCTTAGAGCAAGGTAGCACTTCCCAGTACTCAGAAAATAGTCCTTAGAACAAGGTAGCACTTCCTAGTACTCAGAAAACACTCCTTAGAACAAGGTAGTACTTCCTAGTACTCAGAAAACAGTCCTTAGAACAAGGTAGCACTCCCTAGTACTCAGAAAATGGTCTTTGCTTTCATTTTTGTTCATGCTTGCATCCATATTCATATTTATGAATACGAATACACCCATCTATGAGTGGAATTAACATTTGTGAGCCCGAATTTATGTTGAGAATTTGTATAATTTTTTATTTATTTCAGATCAATTTTTCTCAAGGCCTCCTAAATCACGATGTAGCCAGTAGAGAGTTTACAAACAGGAATCGATACTAGAGGTATCGATTTGTTGGAATGAAGGATGATAAGTGTAATAATGTAATGTATGTGAGTATGTTCAACACCAAATTTCTCCAACTACACCAATCATTCGTGATTGTCTTCAGAGTCGCTACAAGGGCTTGGAATGACGACCATGTCGTTCTGCTTGTGCCTCACTCCGACCATGTACCGCTTATTGTGATAATGACCAAATTGAGTGGTCGCGTAATTGTGATAATAGTAGTAATTAGCGGGGGGACTCAGCCGGCGGGTGAACCGCTCGTGCATCAAGTAGGCCTGCTCTTTGACCCGGGGGAGCGTCCGGTCGACCCGCTGGTGGTGGCGGGCGTGGCGGAGGGGAAGGCTGGAATAGTAGTGCGGCGGAGGGATGATGTACTGCGGCGGGTGGTACGTACCTTGTTGAGGCGTCGAGGTGGGCTGGCAGAGGACTGCCTGGGTGAGAGGAGCGGCGGACTGGCATGTTTGAGCATGTCCGTGGCCGGGCGGTTGAGGAGCGGGCGGGATGTTGTCGGGGATGTCGCCACCTCCGCGCAACTGCCCATTCATTCCGTTTGCCTGGAAATGAAGAGTCTTTTCATTCGTGATAGTTCATTCAGCTATAACATCGAGCAACTCAAAATTGGTTGCTTCTAAACTCAAAAAACGCCAAACTTCAAAATTAAAAAAAAAAAAAAAAAAAAACTGCGAGTTCCTTCACTTGCAAGGTTGGTTATTCCTCGGATCAGGAGCATCATCATTATAATCAATTCAGCATCCAAAAATTACTGGAAAATGATACCTCATACATCTAAAGTGCCAAAAATATCGATAATCCACTTTTCAAAATACACATTCGTCACAAAAAAACAGAGAACACCCAATCATCTCATTCATTAGACCACAATTCTCCAAAAATGTTGATTGTAGCTTTCAGCCGCAATATCATATAATCAATCAATACCTCTTATCCATCTCAGACACTCTTACATCTACCATTAAAATTTACATATTTATAACTATCAAGTTGCCTAGAAAATTGCAATTAGGTTAAACCGCTGCAAATAATATCCAAAATGGTTTGTTATTCCTTAAAGAAAGAGTATGGGGAAAAGAGTGAGTGCCCAGAACTCATTCCAATCGATTCAGCTTCCTAAATTTAGAAGAAAATGATACCCCATATGCCTAATTCCCAAAAAGTCCAGAAAATTGAGTTTCAAAAAAACACATTTTAACCCATACCTTCCCCAAATTTGGGCCGATCAGGCTGTTTCGAGGATCAATTAAAGAAGAAAGAGGGTTCATTTTCAAATTTGAGAACATTTTCTACTACCTCAAATGTATTTGGTTTTTGATCAACACATCATGAAACGCAAACTGTAAAATTTTGGGGCGTAAAGTTCAATTAAGTTGATTACACAAATGTTTAAAAACAACAATTATGTGTAAAATATGATATTCGTGACTGCTGATTCGTCATCTTGTTTCTGAACCATCAGAAAAATTAGGTGAGGCTCCAGATTAAATGTTTCCATTTTGAACAATATTTATCCTGAGATAACAAGCTTCTCCTATTCCGATTCGCACCAAGTATTTTTAATTATTAATTATTTATTTCACGGTCATCAAGCGATGTTTTAAATAAAGATAATTCAAAACAAATATGATCGCCGATTCTCAGGCACATAGGCAATACTAATGTGAATTTAAATGTCAGGATATAGGGATTTTGGGCAGCAAAAGTTGCCTACACTGGCTTTTTTTTAAATAAACTCCAGAACTCACAAGACCACAGAATACATGAGGCATCCTATTTACAGCATTATTTAGTAATTAGTCAGTTTGAACATCAATGTGACCATTCATTAGATAATGTAGGACTTTTAGATTGTAGATTATGACCGATTAAAACCGAAAGTATTCAATTAAATAACTTTTAAGGAGTCAAAATAATTATAAATGTTCTAAACCAGCGCCTACTTACTCGTATAATATTCTATTCAGTACAGAAAAGCTTATGTTTTTACTAGATAAAAAGTTTAATTTTCGATCATTGTTTTCTTCGATTGGGTTAGACCATCATGCAAGACTTGGAGCAGGGACTGAGGTATACCTGCAGAGGAGGAAGGGCACCATATGTTCTGTTGGTGGCCACCACAGCCGACAACGCATTATCCGCAGGTCGTGCGTCCCAACTTTGTCTCTCAGCGATGTATTCAGGGGTGACTAATCCTCGACGATCTGAAACCATCGAACATTTTATAGTCGCCAAGTTGGTAACGGTCACATTCATTGGGACATGAAAAGGAGTTCAGCTACACACGTTAAGAGTTAACCTGGAAAATTAGACATGGATCCGC
>CM034006.1:6292975-6599297 GCA_019603395.1 Cyrtorhinus lividipennis | reverse complement strand
CCGTTCAATGATCTCTCTGTAATTTTTGTTCTACCCCTTTAATCAATATTTATTTGTATCCCCTTCCCCCCCTCCCCCAAGTCTGAGAAAGCATATACTATTAATACTTAACAAAAGATTACTATAAGTTGTTACATGAAATACGAGTAAGACGGAACCTCCGCTGACGGCCTTGGGCCAAAGCGTACCATGCTGTGAGTTGTATTGTGTTATATTGTTATTAAGTAAATAAACATATTATTCATTCCATAATGTGTCGATCGAACATTTAAACGATTTGATTTCAAAAAGAATGGGTGGGTCGGAGGAGAGATTTCTGTTCAGAAGACAGATTACAAGATCAATAAATATTTAAATTTGAATTCTAAAAAATCACATAGAATAGCTAAAATCTGTGAAAATACTGATAACGATAAATACAATCGAATATGTCTGTGTTTGCGGATATGATATATGATCGAAATGGCCAGCGAAAAAGTTAAACGTATTTTGATGCGGTTTGCTCCTACGCTATCAACAAGTTCCAATGAAAGTTCTCCATCTTACATCGCAAATATGCATTTGCTACCTTTTTGTATTTAAACAGTTAGGTAAAAAAATACCGGCAGGTATTTGTTTTCATAAAGGCTGTTGAGCTGCTGAGAATATTGTTGATAGAGTACCAAAAGCGGATTAACCAGCGTACTTCTTAAAACAGTAAATCTACATTTTTTTTCAAACTTTATTGAGAACTCATACGGATGGTTTTAACCAATTAATTATTTACTCAATACGTGATAAGAGGCAACTGTTTATAACTGAAAGGGCATTCGTGGCAAGGGCAGAACGTAGCCGAGAAGGCTTTGTTATTCTGGTTGACTGCCCTTTCAAGTTGTCAAAGCTAAGTACCTCTTCGCAGAATGTTAGCACCAACTCAAGAGGACATTGGTTACTACTAAAGGAAATTCGAGGTAGTCTCATTTGAAGGACTTCTGGCATCCGTCTATGCACCTCTTTTGAGAAAGTAAGTTTTACGACGAACCTTGGTAATTGCATCAAGTAGTCCTGCACAATGTGTAATCTGCCGGAAACTTTTCAATTGCCACTTTCCTCACTGGACCCTCAGAGGCGGTGAATTCCACAAAAGAAACTCAAGTTGCTCAAAACCTGCTCTATTGATCGTTTCGTATTTAAAGGAACGGTCAAACTGCAAAACGCTGCAAATCATTCCACGAGATCTACCATATTATTGTAGGAAGATCTTGTACGCGAGGGAAAGAGTGTCTTTGCAGTTTGAAGTACCTAAAGAAAAACGCTGCAAATCCTTCCACAGGGTTGGCTATTCCTCTGACCAGGCGCATGGAGACTAATTTAAATCGATACAGCGTCCATTACCTCTTCCGGTGGGCAGCAATCGTTCCGTGATCCATTTTATTCGATTCAGCGTTTAAAATTTAGTGGAAAAAATCTCGTACGCCTATATCGCCAAAAATCTTGAAAATTCATTCAGTAGAGCCAAATACATGTCTCTGACCTAACTTTCAGATTTTTAGAAAAATTTTCACTACCGAAATCGGCGTGGATGGCAAATGGCGTACGGACATTTGCTCATTTTAATTTAGACTCTCTTTTATTCTTATAACCATTCTGTTTTACTAGTTTTTCTCCGTCAGTACCAAGTATATAGGTACCAAGTAAATCGCGTTGTGTTTTATTGTTGTAGGGAATATATTCAAATCTAGAACCTCTACACTCCGTTTGTGGCAATCAGTCCAAAACCATATCGATCAATCCCACGTCCAATATGTAAAAATGTAGAGGAAAATGACTACTGACACGTCTGTGACCTCAAACAGCAGGAAACGCCAACATCAAAATACACATTCACCCCTATTCATCTGTTCTGGGCGATTCAGCTGAACATTTTCAAGGATGAACCAGAAATAGGGAGGGGATCACTGTAAGAGTTATATTCACTGACCAAAATTCCGGAATTGTTAGAAAAATTAATCCTATCAAAAACGCTGCAAATTCATACACACGGGTTGGTTATTCCTCGAACCAGGCGCATGGAGACTAATTTAAACCTCGGACCAGGTGCAAGGTGATTCATTTCTCCAACATTGGGAAAATGGGGAAAACAGTGGGAGCGGTGGGTCCCGGACCCTTTCCAATCGATTTAGGGTCCAAAATTTTGTGGAAAATGTACCAGAGATCTCGAAAACAGACATTCGAAATGGGTAGATAGGTTTGTTTTGACTCATAACCTCATCCAGTGGACGCCAATCGTTTCAGGACCCATTTCATTGGATTCAACGTCCAAAATTTAGTGGAGAACGATACCCCGCACGCCTAGGTAGCAGAAATCTCGAAAACACACATTCAAAATGGGTAGATAGGTACCCATTTTGACCCATAACCTCATCCAGAGGGCACCAATCGTTCCAAGACCCGTTTCATTGGATTCAGCGTCCAAAATTTAGTGAGAAATGATACCCCACACGCCTAGATCGCCAAAAATCTCAAAAATCAATTTTTCGAAATACACATTTTGACCCCTACCCCACCCAAGGGTTGATAAGGTTGAAAAGTTTCGAGGACCAACATTTGCTAATTTTAATCTAGACACCTTGAAACGTCCATGAAAAGTTTGGGGCGAATCGGTGAGATTGACTTTCTGCATGAAAACATAGGTTGGTTATTCCTTGAATAATCCTACACTTGACTTTTGATCTCGGCATCTTGAAACCTAAAATGCCACCATTTCGGGCAGATCCTGCTGAAAACTGGGTGGGACTAGCGTAGTTGGAATCCCTCTCACGCAAGGAAGAACAATCGGTACTTTTCCGTCTTTCTTATTGGGAAATATTATTCTCTCACACTCTTAGATAACAAGTTTTGGTGGAATTCACGCCGGGGCAAAGCCATCGTGTGGAGAGGGTATCATGATTAATAAGGAGAGATTTTGAAAATTACCGTATTACTCCTCGAAAAGACCGGTCGGCACTTCCATCGTAACTGATAAAGAAGTTGATCTGCGTTTTCTTAAACGGAAAAGTACCGAACAATCGATTGTCGAAACGTTATCCAAATTGAAGTGCACTTTTAGTGGTCACATTTGTTACTGATTTCGCTACCCGTTCAATTCCTGAGCTGAATATTTTTGTATATTCAGCCGAAGTATAAATTTAGGAGTTCGGGGAAAAGAGGAACGGACTGATCTTGGAAAATCGACCAATGAAAATTTATTTTACAACGGCAAATAAACTTTTAGGCCTAGACAGATAACTTACAACGTACAGGTAATTTGATTTCGAGGGAACAGTAGTAAATGTAGAGGAGAGCGTTTTGAAGGCTCGAAAAAGTTATTTTGTGGGGGACATGCTCTCCTTAGACTCATCACGAAAACAAACAGCAAATTTTCCTGAAAAGGAAAAAAATTAAAGAGAAACCGCTTCACCTGTTTCGTTATGAGACACGAACGACACTTCAGACGTGAACGTCGGCAAGTACTGAATGAGACAAAATGGCACCGAGCTCTATTTCAACGAAGCTCAATACCAACATTAACGCATACACCATCCAGTTAGAATTCACTTTTGCGTCTGAACCGTCGAACACTCGGCGGTACGTTTTCGGCCAGTTGAGCAAGAATATACAACAGCGACAGACTCAATTTAAAGTGTCACGTACAAGACCCTATAAAATCATTTGATTCAATTTTTTTTATACACCATAAATTTATACAGTAACTAGGCCTTTGTATCGTATTAAAAAAATACATATAGAAATCTACATGATGGAATTTGTTGAAGAACGTAAAAAAATGGAAAACAACGAAAGAAAATATATGATAATATTCCGGCCGTCTGTGGGATCGGCCTCCAGGGCGCGTGTAGCGTGCAGCAAACGTACGCCGCAACGATTAGAATCTATGACAATATACAAAGAGATATAACATTTACACACTATTAACATTTTGTACAAACTATTTATTTCCTTTTTTTTCATTCGATAATGCTTAAACTAAGATTTACAATTTTCATTCGAAATACTTAGAAATCATTTAAATCACAGTTGTCACTTTTTTTAGGGACTTGGGAAGCCGGTTTTAGGACAATAATCCATTTTTTTCATTTTCAAAAAACCAGCACGTGATGCGATCGTTTTCTCTATGTACATCGACCTTAATTACTAATTATCTTTTTATTTACAACAAATATTTACAACGATTCTTCTTAGTTTCTGTATAAATGAAGAGGGCGAACGCAAATTGAGATTTCAAAGTGTATACTTTGTGAACTGTGGAATTCGAGGTTTACTAGAAATTTTTTGAAATTTTGAATTGCGATTTGCTAAAGTCTACTTTGATATGTAAATACAAGTCTAGACAGTGAGTGGATAAATTCAGCAAATTATATGAAAATGGTTGACGTGATTTTTTGTTAGAAAAAAGGTCTTTGGCGTCATCTAGTGAGAGATCTAATTAAATTTTTTTTTTAATATATATATATTTTTTTTTACAAAAATACAACTGCACGTATTATGGACTGAAAGATCTGTACAAACTCCCTACGCAGTGTTTGTGCTTCTTTAAGGGGATATCGATTTCAATTAACGACGTAATTACAAAAAAAGAATTTTCCCGAGCCGCGACGGCCTCTTAAAAATGGGAAATTCTAAAAGTGGGACGACAGTTCTCGCATTATTTATACTGTTCAATGTGGCTTAGAGCATTGTTTTCGCAAGAGAGACTGTTCTTGTCGACTTTTTGGAAAGAAAAGAGAAACAGAAAAATAATTATTACTATGCTGATGAGTGTATTGAATACACGTAAATTATCAGTCTCAAAGTGTGAACTTTCGGATTATCCATGTAAAAATGGACTTAAAAACCCTCATAATACTAAGTAAGTATTCCTCCTCAGCCAAAATTGGTGAAATTCGATTGAGTTTCCACACAATGTATTCTGTCCTCTCGAAGAGAGCCTGTCAACTTGGGCGTAGGCCAAATTCCATCAAGTAAGCCGTTCTGAATCGTATCACAGAATTTGCTTTTGCTCTCATTATACTTCGTTTCTGAATTGACGTGATGCATCAGACTTTGTATTGCTGGAAAAATTTGAGGTTGGGTAGCGGTGGGGGGAAATTCAGAATACAAGCCCTCCAAGTATTCAATCCTGAGCAGACAAGCACGAATTGCGATTGAAATGAAGGCCAAGTGAAGCCCAAATCTCTAAGTAAATAGTAAATGCTATTTTTGCTGATCTATAAGCGGCCTCTGGCACTTGAAATATGATATCGACTAAGTGAATTGAATAAGTGTTGATCACAAGACGTTACACTTCGGTGAATATGTAGTTCATGGATATGCACAAAACGTTAAAAAAATGAAAAAATTACGACGAAAACTCACGTAGGGAATCTTGGAACGTACGATGGGGGAAATGGAAGGACGAAGAAGAGGTAGATACGACTTGACAACAACTTGTCGGAATATCAATACAACCTGAATTGGCGACGACGAAAGCGATATGCAAATGAAGCGTCGGGACAGTGGTATTTTTCAATATCAAAAGTCAGTCTTTTATGAAAATAGCTAGGTAAGGATTCTCAGGGTATGAGACATGATATGAACACGTTGGCATTGTCTGCTCGAGGAATCAAATTTTGGCGAGATAGTCCTGCTGTGAGTAACACAGCAGCTCAGCGCGGCTGATGGAACAACACGTGTTGATGAGTAGATTCAGATACATTTTAGAAATCTCCAGTCATAAATTGAAGCTGTTAAATTAACATAAATGAATAAAAAAAATCAAACAATCAAAAATCCATTGCTTTGTGTATGGGTACATTATGTGTAGCAAGTGAGATTTCAATTTACGTATTTGCATGGCACAATGTATGATGTGGACAAATAGTAGAAAATGAACTGCAGGCTGTCTCCAGAAAATAAGGTTTGGTCGCGAGTGATTCGAAATTGGCCCACCAGGCGCGCTGAGGTACGGTGACAGCCAGAACGCGGTTACCTCGCAAGCACTAAGGGCACCGAGTTAACAAAAGCTCTCTTTCAAGTCCTGATATTATACATGTGTGGCGAGGGAGGCCCGTTTAATCGTCGGGCCGGTAATGTAGTGCTGCGTCTGATTCGGTGACAATTGAAGAGGCGGGCGAACGCCGCCGATGATACCGTTCCGAGCGGAGTACGGCGGCGGGGCTGGAGCCAACGGAGGCTGCGTCCGTAGATACGGATTTCCGTAGACGGCAGAATACGTCGGATCGACGTTGCCCGGACTGTTGACGGACGGTGGAGGAGTGTAATCCCGGCTGTAGTCCACGTAAGGGACGTATCCGTTGTTGTTCTGCCCATCCTGAACAAATATGATGACGCCGAGGTGAGATTTGGGAAGGAGTGTCGACATTTCCATGCTTTTGGTTGGAGAAGGCGTTTCCTTTTTCACCATGCGCTTAATATAGCCAAACCGCCACACCATGCAGTGAGTACAGAAAGTGCTAATGTTAACCTGATGCTTCAGTGCTTAGGATTGTGCATTGTTGTGCTAAGACTTCTTACATCAACGATGGCGAGAGCAAAAATATCACGAGTAATTAAACAATAATTATTACCATTCATTATTAATCATCATTAATACAGTTTTAAATTCTAGACCACTGAAAGCCTCGAACCAAAACTCACTAAAAAACCCAAAATTCAAGTCAAGCAAAAGCTCTCTTCTGGACATCAATAAATTGCACCCCCAATTTTGAGTTAATTTCTAAATAATCGAATGTAGAAACAAAAACCTCGTTTTTTGAGCAAAAGGTAATTTAGTTCGAGCTTTTACACCACTGCCAACTGGTTCACAGTACCATACATTATCCAAGTTTGCTCTTGGGTGTATGAAGGCACCGAGAAAATGAATAAGGTTTTGGTAAATAGCGCCTTACAGTATATACACAGCCTAAGTATATATACATTTGGTATCAAATCTACAAAAAACTCTACACTGAATGCCACCGGTAATGTAGTAAAGTCTCAACATGAATAAAATATTATAATATCCCTCAGTCAAGAAACGGCAGTGCCTTATCACACTGTTTGACAAGTTCTTAAAATGAAGAAGGAAATCTGTGTGAGGAACACGGAATTTTGTTTCAGTTTGATGGAAAAAGCATGCAGATATACACTTGGTTGGTTAGAAAAGCCAAAGAGAAGCACACACATGCACAGGGTTACATAAATAACGTCAAGTATTGTGTTAGCTCAAAAAAAAAGTCTCAACTATTCCGCTATCACATAAAAAAGTTGTTAGGTATCCATTTTCAACATCATCAAACGACAGGTAGAACACAAAATTGAAACTATGCCAAACATTGGCTGTTGGTGATTGACATAGGAATGACTCAAAAAGGTCATTGTTACGAGGAAGTTGACCTTTTTTCGTGTATGAATGGCAGCAGATTCGTTTCAATGGAAGACATAACTATCGCTCAATGTTGTGCAGACAGCAGAAAAAGTTGGTATGATTTTTGTTGTTTCCTTAGTACATATCTGACTGTCCACACTCAATAGTAACTGAGAGTTTGAAGGAATTTAGCATCCAGTTGAGGACAGGTATCTACTTGAACCTTACTTGGTAAAGTCAGTTCCTTAACTAAAGTATAAAAGATATCCTATGTTAACCCACTGTGGGACCAAGTGGGGTCAGGCAGGCCCAGAGCTGTGGTTGGGGCCTGAACAGGCCCTTGTAACAATTTTTTAATTTCCTTTCTAGATTTAGTTTGCTAAAAGGTGGTTCATAAGATGTTCACAGGTGAGGAGCTAATCAGAGCAGAGTTAGAGAGGCAAGAGAAAGAAGAGCTATTAAAAATAGAAGATATTGGGGGAGAAGACATAGATTCGAACATTTCAAACAACAGTAAGCAGAGCCTGACAACTTCTTTGTAACTCCTCATAAAACTGGGGATACCTGAGAATATTTTACGCTATGCTTGATATAATGGGTATCAGTTGTTGGGTTTTATTTATCTCAGCCGGGAATAAATTGACTCGACAAGATTTTTTTTTCTAAATTGCCCACAGCTTGGCTAAAACCTTATGTGAAGCTAAGGCTCCAAAAAATCCGTTAGTTAAAATTACAATGTTTCATGAAATTGAAGAAAATACGCCCAGAGATCCCTCGGTCTCTAATCAGCCACCCACTAAAAAAATTGAGATGTTTCCCTGTTAACACAGGAAAAAGGACGAAAATCATCCAACACCTGCAAAAATGTGACCAACCAGTTTGCATGGAGCAGGAAGCAATAAGTAAACAAATAAAAAATTACTTTGTTTGTTAATATTTGTCATTTTCTAAGTCATTGTTATTAAGAATTTCCGAATGTTAAACCAAAAATCCGAAAAGTTTTCCAATTTTTTGACATAATGAAGGGGTGGTGGTTTTTTGAATGAATTGTTTGAAAATATACCTGTTTACATTCATATCATTTCATTGATTATTCGTGGTGAAGGGTAATGGAATAATTCTTTTTTTGATGTGCTCTTCAAGAAGCTTGATATTTGTAGGGTAATCTTGTAATTATCACTCAAAAGATTGCAAATCGTGACGTCTGTGCAGGTTGGTGACAATTAGGCCTAAAATAAAGGTTGGGGTCTGAGGTGACCCCACATGGTCCATGGAGGGTTAAAACTTAATAGGCAGGTGGTTCTTAGACTAGGTAGGCTTGGTAACTCACAGCCTTGGGGGGGAGTGGAAGGACGGGGTCGGGGTAGTCCCCTGAGGAGAACCGATTGGTGGAGTATCTGTGGATCTGCTCCATAGGAACGGGTCCTGCGAGCGGAACGCCGACGCGCGTCACCACCGACTCGGAGCCCGTTTCGGAGCCACCGCCGCCTCCGCCGTAATCCAACTCGCAGTGCACGTTCGAGACTGACGAGCCCGTCCGGACTTCCATTTTGATGTCAGAAATGTTCGACGATCTGTCCGACTCTTTGCATTGTTTTTCAACGTCAGTTTGCTCGTTCCCTGGAAACCCTAAAACGCGAATAAACAAAGATACAAATTACTCGGTGCGTAGGTAAAAAGTGCACAAAATAAGGAACAAGATGTCATCAAATTGCATCACGCTCACTAAATGACCCAAACCATCTTAATCTTAATCTAGGTGAAAAAATACGGCTTTTGAGGCGACCAGATTAAGCAAAACTGTGCGGCTTCTGATCAACTCAAACGATTTAGTGCCCAAAATCACACCCAAAACGTTAGTAAAAAAAAAAAAAAAAAAAAAAACTTGACTCATTTATGAAATTATAACTACCTTTGGCCAGCTAGCTTATGCCTCAAAACACTGCACAGGGTCTAAATTCAAACTTTTCAGAACAGGCCAGGCTACATTTCATGGTTTTGTTAGACAGGATTTCGTTTATTCCTGCCGACCACACAGCCTGGCGGCTTGGTTTCCTACATCCAAGAACCCTGTGAACTTGGAGCATTTTTTGGACTGGAAATTGAGTTAAACTTTTTCTTGCTGCCACAGTAAACAAACCACAATGCATGGCTGCTGAGAGAAGTGGCCAAAAATGGCCAAACACACTAAAGTTCATATGGAAGAATCGCGGATGTAGTCAATATTACCATAAAGCAGCCAATGACCGTGGCTGGTAGTCAAGGGAAAAACATGGGGCTTACAGACTTTTTCCTGACCCTACAGATCAAGCCAGGTCAATAAGAACCCGATTGTTCAAATGTTATGTGGGACAGGAAATTTTTGACCAGCTTGTCTGAACGGCGAATTGATTGACTATTATTGCTATGTAAACAGCAATTTTTAATTCTGATTTTGCGTTATTCACGGTCATTAATGATATAGGATTCAGATATAATTTACTCAACGTTACCTGGTGGTTTCTTGACTTTTCTCTGGCATAGGATAATGATCATTGTTATCAAAACAATCACTAAAATTCCGCCGATTACTCCAAACAGTATCAACAACAGAGGAAAGCTTTCTGCAATGACAAAGTCAAATAAGTTTATCAATATGAATTTTTTCACTGCTCTAAATTTGAAAGCATCTTCCTATTGAAGAAAAACGACCTACTTTGAGGTTTCAGCGTGATTTCCAAAGTGTCAGCGCCATAGGAGTTGAGGACGGTGCAGTTGTAGACGCCAAAATGATCCTGACGAGACTCTCTGATGATCATTGTACTTTTGATACCTTCACTCAGCGGGTCTTCCAAAATCTGAAGAATGAAGAGATGTTGTTTAATAAAGAATTTACCGCAAACCAAAGAAATGTACAAAACCTGCCAAAAAATGCCAGAATTTCAAGAAGTGTCGTTTAGTTCAGTTTCATTTTGCAGTGAGTCATCTGAAAACAACCACACATTCCGAAGAGAATAACATAGCTACAGCATTATTTGCCTGACTGGAAGATTCAATTCTGGCATCACTATCACCAACAGGTTTGCAATTGTACCACCACTGGTTGGGTTGCTATTTTCACTTAGAGTCGGTCTCAAGGAAAGAATGTGAATGTCTTGTCTGCCCAATATTATAGTTCACTTATGCGAGAAACAACTTGAAAAAAATATTTAAAAAACCATATTTGGATACCTAGTGGCCCGGCAACACTGACGATCAGCCCTACGTGCTGCCTCCTCAGTTCTCAGTTGCACAGTAAGGGTGCAGTTTGGTCCATCTATCATGCTTATCTACTGGCCATTTAGAGAATACGGAATTTTGCCACTGTAGGCAGTTCATTATAATGCTCATTCTCCTCCCTGAGACCAGAAACCCACCCCGACGTCACCTTATTCCTCCTCCACAGGTGGTTTAATCTGTGAGTGTGCCTGTGTATGTTGGCCTCTGAGTATATCCATTCCTCAGCGCACCTTGATAGCTTACAGCTTGGCCGGGGATAAACCCCAAAGAGAAACTAGCCCGCCTCAAAAGAAACAATAGCTGGTCCTACGCCACTTACTTCAGACCGTGCTTTTTCGTTCAACCAAAAACCATCTGCCTATCAACCCCTGACCAAAGAAAAATTAATCACTCAAGTATGGATCTGTTTAAGTACCTTATCAGATGACCAGACCAACTGGTGATGTACCTGATTGGTGTCGACTCATTATCGGCAATGAATAATATGGAGACTTTCAATCGTGTTTGTGACTCATTGAAATACAAATACCAAAAACATGGAAAATAAACCAACTCCAGCCAACTCACGGAATAATCATGGTTAGTCGCTTCGCTGGTGATTTCTTCCCCTTTGAAGCTCCAGATGATTTTGGTCGGCGGCGGGACGGCGTAAGCAGTACATTCGATTCTCGCATTGTCTCCCGGGATTCCAAATTGGGTCGAATGTGAGATAATTTGAGGCTTGCTCTTCATATAGACGGTGGCCTCGGCCCCGATCTCCGGGAAACCCATTACCGAGGCCTTGCAATAATAACGCCCTGCGGTGTCCGGGTTGACGTTGAGGCTTAGGTTCGATGATGTTCCTGCCACCTGGAATTTCAGATGAAGATGAGGAATCTGGATAAGAGACATGTCATCCTAACACACGGTAGACAAGAGTCGTCCCATTGGACGATACTCTTAGTTCTCCTTCTAAGGTCTTGGACATACAGCATACTAACGTAAAACTGAGACATCAGAAGTCTGTTCAGCTAAACGAAATAGATGAGGAGAAATGTTTCAAGCTAGCCGTGACTTCTGCTAAAATGACGAAATATATAGTTTCTTTTCCTCATCATAAATTCAAGAGCAGTTTTATTTAGTTCACTCAGGTAGCAGCCAAGTGTGCAGACCATTAAAATATTCACAAAAACCTTCAGAAAATTACTCTATTGACGAAGTTCAAAGATAAATAGCTGTCCTGGCTGTTTGGTTCTTGAGAGTTGAGGGAAGAAGCAATAACATCTCGAGCATATTGACAAACAAGGAGTTGACTGGACCACCACAATCCAGGCAGCTTTATTGGCAGCCACTTGCAACAGGCATCCTGGCTCTAACTCAATTCTAAACATGATGTAGTATGGTCATGAGTTGCCGTTCTTAGGCGCCCACTCGTCGCTGAGAGTCGATGTCAATCAACTCACGTTTAGGTAGAAGGGGATGGTTTGGACTGCGGTGAAGACAATCAGCCAGACCGGTGTGCCTAACTTACATTTCTCAATTTGTTTGTAGTCGTTGCGGGCATTGTTACAGCTTGGCTTCTTTGATACCACAGTCCACGCGATTCCTGATATTGTACCGATGCCAGACAGAAAAAGGCAACGAAAAGAAAAAGAGTCGTGGAGTGATAAAGACGTATGTTTGAGAGACAAAAATTGGAACGTGTGCTGTTTGACAGAGAAGCTGTTCATGATGTTCATACTTGAGCGAAGTCGTCACTCATTCGCATAATCACCCTGAGTCTGCAGGGGATGATTAAAACAGTCCACAGGTGGCTGTGTCATCGAAACAAGACTGTAATGTTTGGTTTGATGAACAATTTTCAACTTCCATGGACTCTGAGCATCTTTGTAGAGACAGTGTCGTCAGAGCAGGCGACGCTGAAGATAATAATCCAATACGTCGGGCTTTCTTCGAAGTCATTCTAATTCGAAGACTGACTAATGCGCATAAAGATGGTCATACAACAAAAGGGATGTGACTTTCATCTTCAACGTTCAGAGGTGAGGTTCGTGAGTTCGTCAAGTTAAAAGAGAAGCATAAAAATAACGCATTCTAATGCAAATTTCTTTGGTACCTACAAAGAGGAAAAAGGCACCCGGCGTCAGGTTGCTGAGGAACTGCACTGTGCACGATTTCTTCGCTAAAGTTGTCGCAGTAAAATTATTTTAAAAGTAACGTACCCTGTCAGTAGGCTCGTGGAGCCAAACAATGTCAGGTTGAGGGTTGCCATCGACGTCGCAGGTCAGCGTCACTGTTTCACCGGCGTCCTTCTGAGCGTTAACTGGTTTCTTTCTAAACCTTGGTCCATCTGTAATTTAAATAGTAATACAAGCAAATTAATATCAACGATTTTTATAGTGGACTCGAGTTTGCAGTGAGTTCAAGCTGATTAGTCAGTTGAGTTATAACAAAAATATTATAATTGTGATTGTAATTAGACAAATTAATAGAAGACGTGCATGTTCTCTAATCCGCAAGTGACCTTTGATGACACACACCCATTGGATACATTTTAGTTTTCGAATTTCTTTTTATATTGCCACTGGTGAATGGTGAAATGGACTTGCACCAGAGGCTCAAAAAATTGAAAAGTCAGACTAAACTGACAAGTTATTATCACTCTCAGCGGTGCGGGATTTTTGGGTATCCTGCGACCGAGTAATTATTGAAATTGTCGTATAACTTTAGAATGGACAGGCACTGTGGAAAAAAATGTATAAGACTATATAAAAAACATATTTAGAATATTGGCTTGAATGTTGGCAACATTCACATATTGTGCGAGGCTATTCTTAGCTTCGAGATAGGTCAAACGTTACTTACAACTGATATCAAGTGTTTCAGTTTCCTCGCTTTTGCCGACAGCGTTCTGAACTTCACATTTGATTATCGAATCGTGCTGAGCTCTTGTGACGTTGACGAGATGGAGCTCGGTCGTCGCGCCAGTGTCGACAAGTCTGTCGTTGATGTACCAACGATAAGTGACGTCCGGAGGGTTCGCGTCGGCTGAACATCGCAATCGGACGTCCATTCCTTCCATTAACCTCGAGGCGCCTCCCACAACGCTCACCGTCACCTGTAGACAGCATTATTTAATTTGCGGTAATGTGAAAACCATCAAAGTTTTACAATTTCTGTCAATGAAATGCAACAATAGTCACGCTTAAGGTTTCAGGATACCTAGATTAGTTTAGATTTCATGAAATCGTCAGAACGTACATAAATAAACCATGGAGGGATTTTGCACGGAAACCTACCGAGGTCAACTAAACATACCAACCCTCTTAAATAATTTTGATTTGATACCCAAAAGTTTTAATTGTTTAAGCTGAAATTTATGACTCATTGAATTAATTTGTGGTGACATTGCTTGTGTGATGACATACGCATCACAGCCCCCCCTCCCCGCACAACGAACAGTTCAAATGTCTCAGGAAAATCTATCCGATTTGCTATACAGTTTGGCCTTATTTGTGTCTAAATTCCAAAACCAAAATGTTTGTTTGCCGTTCCATGACAATTCTGGAATTAGGAATTTTTCTAAAATCAGAAATTTTAGCCTGTGACTCCTTTGTGGCTTTACTTCGTAACCGAAGGTTATCAGCCTAATCGCTCAAAAACAAGGTTAAACTGGATTAAAATGTGTAAATAGAAAATGGATTTTGTGAGTTTGGGGCTTACATTTTCAACGTTTTCATAATTTCTCACTAACACCAAATTCCGAAAAAGAGCATTATTAACCCGTTGATAAAAATCAGATGCTGGGAAATAATGTAAGATTGAGCCCTCAGAACATGGATTCCGACCTAAAAATGTCTAGGCACCCACAATGTTTATTAGTATTCAATATTGACATACTGCAGTGGCTCCATTTGATCATCTCTTTATTTTCCATTCTAAATTTTATTCTAGTTAGAGCAAAATTTAGCAATGATTAATAATTACCAAAATAATAGCAATGATAACAAACTTGAAATAATGAAATCATCCTGTTTAAATTAGCTGAAGAATCCGCCACGTGAAAAGCATCTATTTAAAAGCCCTCAATCCTTAAGAGTCTTGAGAGATTCGAGTACATTCAGCTTTGGTCAAATTGAGGATTCTCTCCTCTTTAATTATTGTAAATGTTTGGAAAATTACAAAATTTTGTTTACAGGATTTATGGGAGAAATGTATTTGTGAGTCCCTTTAAAGGATCATCAGAATGAAATCAGATAAAGTCTCTGTGCATGTGAAAACTTCTTGTGACTTGTGATTTAAAGACAACCAAAGACTTTGGTTGTCTTTAAATTTAATGGCAAACAGCGAGTGGCACGTCGATGCTTCCCTTCGATGCCGAGTACTTTCCTCAAGCCTCTGAGTAGTAGTCATTAATGTCACATTGTCGGTATTAACGTCACTCAGAAACGTAGGAGCGTAATTATTGTCAATAAATACGAAAAAAATGACATTGTTTCATTTGACGGCAAAGCAACTTGCTTTCCCCCCTCCACCCTCAAATCTGGTCAGATTATTTCGGATGAAAAGCGATTACGCAGCCCTGTCACGAGTTCATTGTGTAGGACGAGATGAACCCGGGCTTAGAGAGGGTTGATAGCAAAATTAATAAGCTGGTCCGTGAGCTAATTGGCTTCGGAGTGGCGACATTAAATTTATAGCGACGAGCGATAACGTCTAAAGCTTACTAGAGGTGGAGGATCTCTTGTTACTCTCAGGATGAAACTGTTTTCAAACTGGGAGCGCTCCGGAGCCAAAGGCTTGAACAGTGACTATATCAATTTGACAGAAAACGGACATTGACTCAGCAGGGTTATGGAACTTCCAATTTTTTCCACAATAAGATTTCTTTTTTATCTCAGCATTCTTGAATCGTGTCACTATTAAACGGCATACCCGCTCTTCGTTAGCCTTCTGGGCCTTGGCCTTTAGTTCCCATCAAAATAACCCTGAATTCGTATAACAAAAAATCAATTGCAATCGTATCAACAAAAAATGTTTCCCCTTGCTCTTTTTCAATTATTTATTTATTTTTAAGGTAAAGAATTGACATATTGTATCCAATATGTCAAATTCACCGTATTGGCAAAAAAAAAAAAGCCTAGAAAATACTAGAAAAAATCTGAAATGTCGTAAGTAGACTTCAATTGGGTCCTAGTTGCGCTATCATCATCTCATTTTCAGCCAGATTGCTCTAAATGGAGGCAGGTTATGCAGGTATGGGTGAAAATGGGCTTCAGAATTTTCTCGGGGGTCCTAGGCGTGTAGGGTATGATTTCCCATTAAATTTAGAAAATTGAGTAAATTGAAATGGGTTTTGGACCGATTGGGGAAGTGAAGGGGGTTTACAAGATAAAATTTGATATGATGTTAATGGGTAGGTACATTTATTAGAAAAAGGTTGGTGCAGTGTCGTACATCGAACCTGTTACTTTATAACACAATGGGAGATCCCATTGTGGAATAATTATATAGCGTTTTACCTTGGGCGCGTATTTGACATCGAGCCTGAGGCGGGCAGTCCTGTGAGCCCTTTCAGCTTGATTTTGAGCCTGACAGCTGAAAGTTGTGTTGTGATGCTCTCGCCTCGGCGTCAATTTCAGGATTGACTTGGCGTTGAACCGCCGTCCGTCGGGCATCACTTCCGTCAAGTATTCGATGTTGTCGGTGAGCACACTCCCGTGGCCATCTAGCCACGTTATCTGCAAAGAAAAATGATATATTTTAGTAAGAGATATTTTTCTTGGGCAAGCTACGTGAAGTACACCGTGCAGGAATTTCTATCGAAAGCCCCTAGAATAATAGAACGTCTAGAGCCTAGCTATTAACATTTTCCAATAATCATCCAACCGTGCAAGCGGGAAGTGGATAATTTGAAGAAACTATTTGTCACGCAATGTTAACCGAGAATTAGCGAAAAAAATCCTAGCAGCAAGAGTCTGAAAAAGGCTCGCATCTTCTAGTTCAACAGTATAATAATTATTTTTGGTTGAAGTTCCTCAGTAAACGAAGCGATGGCAGGTGAAGAAGGAAAGGACGAGGCTGAAGTTTAGCGGAGCCAAACCAATGTTACACTTAACCAGTCGAAGTGAAGAGTTTAGGAACGCGAGGATTCCCTCTGCGATGATGTAACAAGTTTTCAACGATCGTGGAAAATCGGGGCTTTGCGGTCACGACGGTTTCCAAAGTATGAATTGGTTGCCACCTCCGTCGACGACTTTTTGGGATCCTTGGATCAATTTAGCGAAGCTATAAGGTCAACTGACGGAAATCCAAACCCGGGTTGATAGTATCAATTCTGGTTATATTCATATTGTCGGTTTATGTTCGACTTGTACTTATGCCACTAGCGGTTTGACGGCTGAACCATACATAGATGACATACGCTGTTTTTAGACTAGTTAAATCAGCATACCCTCCATCTTTTTCATAATAAAATTGGTTCTCTTAGTGACATCGGTTTGTTCATACACAATCCTTGACACGAAAAGCATTGCAGTGGCCAACTGCCAAAACTGAACGCAAATAAATTTTTGTAGCGAATCCTATGACTCCAAATACGCTTTTATTAGTTGTTTTATTTTGACGTGACAAAGACCATTTTCCGCGTTGGTGGTTGAAATTCTCCATGTCAAGCGCTACAGGTTATATTGCCCAAGAACGTTCTCAGTATTGAGTTAATTTGCGAATCGAATGAATTATTAGTGATCCCACCATTCAACCTACCAGTACGGTTTTCCAGAGAGTGCCTTTTCTGCCGAATTTGCCAGTCAAGAGGTGGAAACTCAGTGTCGGCTATTTGAATTATATTTACAGTTGAAGTATATTCCGCCAGTTCATCATACCAAACATCCAAACATTTTTATCGCAGTTAAATAAATTGATGGTTATTTACGCAATTTTTCAGTGCAACTCTCTCGATTTGATGCGATCCCGATTTCCCCCTTATTTTCTACATAAAATAGAAAAATTAAATCTTTTTCAAAGCGGTTTAATAACAGCGGCTCATAACACCAATTACAAATCCGGCACATAATATTGTTACGGCTTATAAAATTCACTATCGTCAATCAGGGTCACTTTTCGGGTGGTACTCACTTCGGCAGGAGGTGTGCCAGCCAATGAAACGCATTCGAGTTCGATTTCTCGGTCTTCGGTCGTGAGAAGTCGCTCGCCCTGAATGATCCTCGGCGGCTCGGGGGGCGTGAAGACGTGAAGACGCGCGTATTTCGACCTGGCAGCCAGCTCCCCATTCGGCCCAGGCCCTACTTGGCACTGATACTGGGCATCGTCTTCCAGAATCACGGGGTAAATCTCCAATGAAAAATCCCCTGAAACAAACAAAAACAATAAGTGCTGCCTTCAATCGAAGCGGGAAGGAACGTTGTACCGGGAACGTGCAATCAGTAAGCTAATACAAAACGCTGCAAATCCTTTCGAAGGGGTTGGTCATTCATCGGACCAAGAGCATGGAGAAAATTGGGAAAAAACAGTGAGTGTGGAAAATCCCGCACTCATACCAATCGATTCAAAGTCCAACATTTTCAGTGGAAAGAGATATCACACACGCCTAGATACCGGAAATCTTGAAAACACACTTTTGAAATAGGTAGACAGATACTCATTTTGACCCATAACCTCTTCCGGTGGGTGCCCATTGGATTCAGCGTCCACAATTTAGTGGAAAATTATACCCCACATGCCTAAATCACCAAAAATCTCGAAAATCCTCGAAAAACACATTTCGACAAGGATGACAAAATTCATGTCGAACACGCGATTTATCTCGTCAATTATAGAGCTTCCATCAACCGCTGTAGTTTACGTTTGAAAGTGAAAGCCATTTCCAGAAAATGCTCTCCTACGAATCAGATGAAGCCCATCGCGGGGAAAAGTTCATATTGTGTGTTTTATAAACCGTGTTGGTGGACAATCCGAATGTTGGACGGTTTACTCATTTCGGCTAGTCTATTCGACAACTCCCTAGAGAGCAGTACACATCGTGACTGTTCCTGTGGGAAACCTAAATGGCCCCCAAAGTTTTGAATTTAACATCGCTTGATGCGATTACGAGGTACAAGCGGCACTCCCCCTGTATACTCTAGGTCATTTGTCACCCTCCGTCCTGGTCGCACGCATTGTTGACAGTTTAGCTCATCACTTCGCCCATTCAATTTATCAACGAGGCTTGAAGGCACGAGGGGAAGATTCAGCTGAATCGAAGGGGTGTCGAACTGGATGGCCTTCAAAGGGCAACTCAATGTTTTTCCCGTAATTCTGACGCATCGAATGTTCTCCGTTATTAGAGATGAAATGAGCAGGCAATTTTGGCTCTATCCTCACAAATCTACTTTGGAAATTCTTAAACTTCACCTGATTGGATTGGCCCGAGGAGCTAGCGAGTGCTAGAAGAGTGCCAGCTCCGTTGGAAAAGCTCCAGGAAGTCCAAACTCTATGTCTGGAACCGCAATGTGAGCGCTTACAGGTGTAGAGTCAACATCGCATTCCATTCCGAGTTTTAAATAGACTTTCTTCTCTTACAACCGATTCGATTTTTGATTAATAAGTGCACGCACGTCTAGGTTTATTCACCTCCAAATCATGACCCTATGTTTCAAGGCCGATCCATCTGATTTGCCAAAAAAGTGTAGATTTCACCACGTCCAGATTCCAGAAAAAAAAAACGCTGCAAATTCTTACTCAGGGGTTGGTAGTTCCTCGGATTAGGAGCATGGAGACTCATTCCAATCGATTCAGCGTCCAAAAATGAGTGGAAACCGATACCCCACACACCAAAGTCATCGAAAATATCGAACATGGGGAAAATGGGCGAAACAGTGGATGTGGTGAGTACTGGACCCATTCCAATCGATTCAGGGGCCATAATTTAGTAGAAAATGATACCCATTACGCCTAGGTACGAAAAATCTCGAAAACACACATTCAAAATGGGTAGGTAGATATCCATTTTGACCCATAACCTATTCTGGTGGGTGCCAATCGTTTCGGGACCCATCTCATTGGATTCAGCGCCCAAAGTTTAGTGGAAAATGATCGCGCAAAATCTTGATAATCCATTTTTCGAAAAACACATTTATTCTCACTATTGTGGGATACATCCGTGTATGAGTTCACACCCAGAATAAACTGAGGGTTTTGACAGTTATGATTTATTCCACGAACGATAAACCCAGGTTTTCATGCCAATGATCGTTTTCGGGTTTTTCTTGAAATTTGACATTTTTCGATTGAACACATTCTGATTGATTTGATTTATTCCACAAACGATAAACGCTCGTTTCCATGCCAGAGATCGTTCCGCCTTTGATCAAAAGTCCAAAATGTCACGCCGTCAACCTGGTTTTTGGCGCTTGAAATTCTTCAAACAAGTTTTAATTTTGGTTGTGATTTCTACACGAGCGGGAACTACCTAGAATGATCGACCATTGTGGAACGATTTGCAGTTCCTTGTTTTGGGCACCATGTTGGGAAGAAAGCTATGATCACCATTCCTAGAACTTCATTGGTTGGATTAATTTTGTGAGAGGTAAGACAGAACGAAGTATTAAGGGGTTTCATCTGAATAAGTAATTTTTCTCGCTCATCTCAGCATCTGTTATCATAAATTGATAAATTGACATCACCGTGATTGGTGGAGAGGGCTCTTATAATTCTTACTAGGCGAGGAAGGGATCCACTTTGATGATTTGGTGACGCGGGACGTTTGAAAGACTCCACGTGTGCCACGGGCCTGGTTTTGCTGATACGGCAATCGGTACCGTCGATCGTTTGGACAAGCCACCTCCTTCCCGATAGCGGTCGGTGGAAGCTTTTGAGCCTGAAAGAAACTCGTGACGCCTGCAACTCGTCTTATCAGAAGTCCATATACGCCCTCAATGAGATATCTCTGTCGGCCTGGAAAGCAGTTTCGTCAAAAACTCGCTCCCCTTAATGGAGTCTACGAACGGACAACCCCTTAATTTGATCTGGGCTGTAAATTCAGCTTAGTTATCTCGCAGACCGCCGATTTCTTTGAGTCTCATTCCAGTTGCCAAGTCATTCGTCATCATCTGGTTACAATCATTATCTCCACACTCAAATCCGGTCGTTCGTCTTAAACACTCATCACCCAGTCTCACTCAGCTGGGCATATCGCGGCAATAGAAGAGGAAGGAGACACAATAATTACCGATCAATCAAGAAACCCTAGAAATTACAGTGAACTTGATTTGATTACCTTCATCGTCGGATCCAATCATTTTATATCGATCGAAGCCTGGTAAATGTCGGAGTTCTCCCAATCCGAAATCGTCTTTGGTCCACTGTAGTTGCCCCGATTTGCCTTCTACTCGGCAGGGCAAAGTGACTCTCGATCCCACAATCGCCGTCTGGTCTTGGGGCTCTATGGCGAATTTTTGTTCTGTCGTCGCAACGGTGACAACCACCAGAACAAACAGTATCCTTAACACCCACGACATTTCTGTAACAGAAGACAAATGAAAAAGTTAGTTCAATGGGGGAGAGTGAGTGGAAATGAAGACAACATACCGTACAACGTAAGACTCATTTGAGTCACGTAGATGTAGTACATTCATTAATAGAGAAGTTGCTCGGTCCAAATCTAAAAGGTTGGAGTAGGACCTGCCTAATCAGCCAACCGCAACTATTCTCTTCACTATGGAGTTCATGAGGGAGGCACCAACGTTTTAGAAGATCTTTAAGATAATTTTTTGAAGAGTGTGGATTCAAATTCAGTGTCCCAGGTTGAAAATGACCTCTAGTATAAAATCCACCATAAAATCTGAAATTTGGTACAGAGACTCCATTGGGGTTTGAGCCAAACGGTGGTGGTGGAGCATGAATGCAAACATTTTCGAGATTGGGAAAATCTGGGCGTGCAGAATATCTTTTTCGCTACTAAATTTTGAGCGTAGAGTCGATTGAAGAGGAGATTGTAGCAAACGGAGGGAAGGAATAGGAGAAAATGGGCTTTGAGATTTTCGGGACCATGGTTTGTAGGGTATTTTGTTCCATCAAATGTTGGACACCCTGAATTGATTGACGTGGGTCTTGGACCAATTCGCGCGCACCAGAGAAGGATATAGATCAAAACAGGTACTTTATTAGAAATAATTGTTTTACATCAGCAGATTCATGTACCTACTGATGCAAGGGAATACTACTATAATGTTTAAAGTACATGCAGTTTAGGTTTTGAGAGTTGTATAAAGTGCAGAGAGAAGTGATTGAGTGAAAAAGACGACTTGTGCGTGTAAAGCGATCCCGTTAGAGGCTCGCGTCAGCCCTCCTCGTAGAAGGTTGAAATGAGAGCTTCCGAAGAACCGGAATGTCAGGTTTTAAGGTGGCCAGTGCAAGGAAAAATGTAACATGGACGGGGAGAGCCTCTTCCTAACGACCTGCTCCAGCTCGCTTAGCCTCCGCCAAGTTCACTTACCTCGCCTTTTCTTCGACAGTTTCATGACACGAGAACTATCACTTGAAGGTGATAGTTCGCCATTGAGTTTGAAACTCAGAGAAGTGTAATTTTTAGTCAAATGTGGTTACTTTGGTCATAACGGATTTGGAGTGCTCGAGCGCAAACTATTTCACGGGTTAATACATTCTAAGACATTTCTTCTGATCGCCTAGTCTCATTCCTTCAACAACATTTCATACAAAACCTACATTCTCCTGGCAATGAAAGGAATCAACGGAAATAAGATCAAGATTTTCGTCCGTTATCATAGTTTCCTATGAGGAACAAGGAGGTGTGAATTCGGTCATTCCTAGTCTAGTTGGGACGCTATCCACGTTTGAAAACTGTTACATTCTCTGATAGCAGAGGGGGAGGAGGTCAGCTAACATGGTCAGTGAATACAAGGTATTGAACTTGACACTAAAGGCAGCAAGAAAAGATGTTGACCACTCTGATTGATCACATGAGAGGGACATGCTCTTTGTAACTGGAAGGGTCAAATATTGTCAGATGAATACGAGTACTGTTTCAATTCATGGATTACGGTGGACATTTTTCTTGATTTCCGTAGAATCCTCTATCAAATTTGAACTTTCCAGCACCAAGACTCTTAGTAGGGAACCGTTTCCCTAAAAGGGACCCTCCGAAATTGAGAAAGCTGAGACGCAAGGAATGTTTTCGTAGTTGAATTACAATTTTCTCCACCAATCTAGTTGATGAAGCTCAGTTCATGACTTATTTGTACCATTTCAACATGATTAAATACTCAATGAGATCGTTCCTTAAAATTTGTGAGTCAGATAAGTGATACCAAAAATTTGACATCACGTGGACGACTGCTCACCGATAAGACATTGAAACCATCAAATCAATTTCCTCGATAGTTCCCGCGTAGCAGTAATCCTACGATCTCAGAAGCGTTGTTGCAGAAGAAAATATTGAAGGCGACGTAAGTACTCGAGAGACACCTTACTAGTGATGGCTGAGAAGGCGAGATTTTCTTTTAATAGCTCTCGTTGAGACTAGGCGTGTGGCATGGTAGCGATATGGATTTTATCGTCAAGCTGGGCGTCACAATGATTTTTTCTGCTCGTTCCACTCGGTCGCGGCGGAATAAGGCGATCGGGTCGATTAAGCAGGGCTAAAACCCTGCCGACAATTAAAAAACCGCCCTCCCTCTAACTTTATATCAAGAAAGTGTAATTCACTTTTATAATACTTTCGTCGATATCGGAGAGGCGGTAGAACACTTTCTGATAGGCGAGCGCTTAATTAGTAATTAATACTCTCCTTATTTTAAAGGCAGACTCATCCAGAATCTCATTATTGAACACGGAAGTTTGAAAGGGCGGTATTGAATCGTTTGCTGACAAAGAAGCAATTTAAATCTCTCTGACGATTACTGAACAAAGGACACAATATTGCGTAAGATCCCACCAATTTGTTCTCAAGTATCTAACGCGTTTCATCGGAACAAATTACCTATGCCCTTTCTATACCAGACGGACATTTAGTGTTTTCCACGCTTTTTACCTAATTTTCCGTACGGTAAACCAATTGTACAGATTCAGATGTTAATGATGTAGACCATGAGGCAACATCAATGAAGAGTAAAAGCATTTTCTTTACCAAATAAGTGTTATTCAAATCATTCTTGGTATCCAAGCACGTATTACAGGTTAGAAACAGTCTTGTTGGTGAAACGGATATTCATAATGCCGTGATGCCGGATGGTCTGGCGAAGTTGCCGTAGCCAACAATTCGTCTCTCGTGCCATGGCAAGATGGCTCCACTTAATACGGGCACAACCCCATTATCTCCCCCTTCCTCGACCGAGACCCATTTCTCCCCTTTCCTTACAATAAACAACTAATGCAAACAACTTGATGCATTAACGACAAAGTTTCTAATGGCTCTGAAAAGCCAAATCGTCTTTCAACCGTCCTCCTCCTCTTGCCAGGTCGACTCGCGAGGTCTAACTCAAGATAGAGGGTGGGGTTTTCAATCCTGACAGAGCACACGACAAGGTGAGGAAAGAGGAAGTCGGCAGTGGCTTGGGAATTAGAAGCCCGTTTAATTCAAGACTGTAGCTTCCATAAGGAAGCCAGTTTAATTGCATTTAAAGCTACGTGAATCCAATCAACGTGAATAAATTATGAGAAGCCTCAAGCTCACCAATCTGAAGAAGCATGGCCATCACGGATGCGTTCGAACCCTTGTTACACATTGCACCAAGAGACCCGGCGAGCATAAAATTTCGGAGCCAACTGGACTAGTGTGACCACGTCCACCTCTGCACATGTAGTTTTGCCGTCATCGGAAAGTGGAGGGTACAGGGGAAAAAAAGTGGACGTTTTCCTGTCGTAAACTTGCCAGACGTAGCCCGATAGTTACCATTCGGAGACAATAAGGGTGGCACAAGGCTGAGAGCAATTAGTCACAACTCCAAGACCCAAGGGTTGTTGAGGAAAAAAAAGAAGGATCGGAGAAACTCGAAAAAATGTCTCGGGATTTTCCCTCCTCATCCAGTTTAAGGGCCTGCCTCGAGAAAAACTTTGCTCGCACAAGATTATTTGAGGGAGGGTAAAGAAAAGGTTTCTTGGTCACGGCCTCCTCGAAAAGGCCTATCTCAGAGTCGCTTGAAGAGGACTCAACGCGCTCTGCATGAATGCTGAACGAATTGGTTGGCATAGTAGGAAACGAATATATCAGATAGCGTACGTAGATAGGCTACGTACATGAGCATCATTTCATTCCATCAGGGTAGGATAATCAACATGCTTCTACGACAGAGCTCTACAAAAATTTGACAGTTAGCGCTTCAAGATGTCTAGAACAAAATGTCCGCCCGCAGTCCGCACTGTTTTCGGTAGGAGAAAATTACTTCAAAAATTATAAATTTGGGTCAGGGACCTCTTGTTGGTCCTCGAAACGTTTCAGCCTAATATGTCTAAATTCGGAGAGCCCATACCCTCTCTCTCTCTCTAAAAAAAAAAGTTTTTATGAAAAATGAGTTTTTGACATTTTCTGACTATTTAGGCGGCTGGGATACCATTTCCTACTAAATGCAGGGGCTAAATCGATTACAATGAGTCCGAGACACTCCACACTCACTGTTTTCCTCATACTCCTGCTCCAAGGAATAGCCCATCACTGAGGAAGAATTCGCAGTGTTTTTCGTCATGTAGGGCCGTCAATTCTAGTAGGCCTTGACTAGATACACTAATCCTGTTTAATAAATAAATGAAAACTGTCAACTTCGTTGAGCCTCTCCAGAAACTGACCGACACCCTTTAAGAGGGTGTCGGAGAGCCAGGATGAAACGAAACATAAGACTCGTAAAAAAAACCGAAGGGAGTTCATGTCACAATATTGATAAAGGGTTCCGACTCAGCGTATTTCCGAAAACGTACTACAGGCTCATTTTACGACCGTCGAGACGTGACTGCCTCATTTTCTCATAGGCAGAGCTGCATTATCGTAGTGTTACCAACAAATCGTCTATGAATATACCGAATGAGGCCTCTCAGTTCCTTCGGCTTTTCGGCTTTGTGATCTTGACCATAGGTTCTGTTACCTGAGTGTCCGAGATCGCACGATTTCCAAAAACGGAAAGTAAACTTGGAAACCTATAATTGTCGAGTTTATATTTGCTGAGCGCCTAAATATAGAAACTCATTCACACGTTGTGTAGTTGTAAGACTAGTTACATTACTCGTACGCCAACGCGTTGAAATAATTTTGGAAGTTGTTTTTTCAAGGTTCACATGTCTGTCTGACCTGAAAGATGAATAGAATAGGAAAATGAACGCTCTATGTACCATGTGGAGCCCACGTGGTGACACCGGCTGGGAACAGTGACACGACGAACTAACTGAGAACGGGCGCGCAGTGCAATACGACAAGAATCTGTCCGGATTTATTTTAATCAAACGGATCTATTAAAAATAGCCGAGGTGTGAAGAGGAGGAAAAAATGCATTCGTTCGACAAGGTTAAGCACTGACATTGGTATAAATAAGCCGAGCGACACTTCGGAAATAACCTCAGCTATATTAAGGAACAAGGGAATCCAAGTCTGGCTGCAGAGACGAAAGACGAGTTCATCAGGCGAGCGGCTAGAAGAGAATCACTTAGTACTTGAACCAGTCTTTTCAGCACTAAGCGAGAGCCAATTATTAGAAAAATATCTCAAGCTCATGTGATGATAGGTAATAGCCCAGCACGCCCATTTCCGTTCATAATTTCTTTTCGTCTTCGCGCGAACGGGAGTCATGAAGTAAATGGTAAATCAGGCCGCGTGGCTTGCCGATATAATTAAGGTACAAGGAGCATTCTTAAAAACAAAAAGGAGGACGTAAACCAGATTTGAATAGGTGGGCGGGGAGTGGATAAGCAGTTTTACATAATGCCGTCGTGCGATGGGCGCAAATAGGCAAATCTCCACCGGTAATCTGAACAGAAACGAGCCAGACAAGGCGAAAAGACACGATTATAAAGAGGCCTTAGATATTGAATCGAGAGGTTCGGCCTTCATGTGTGTAATCCCGTTCGCCCGTGGGCGGGTGGCATTTTGAATCTGAATTAGGTCCAGGGATCCACTTCAACAATCGTCATTTGATATTTTTCCGCGAAAGGGACACGAGTATTTATTGATCAACCACATTTTTCATTGGTGGTAATTGGTGGGTTGATCTTGGGACGGTTTAAACGAAAAACACACCAAAACTGTGTGCACTAAATGTGCACTAAAAAGTGTGTGCACTCATCTGTGCATCTGGTATTGCTCACTGCTAATCGTGCCTACCCATTTTCATAGAAACAACCACCACTAAATTTTGGGCGGTCAGCCAAAAAGAGGTCTACAAAATTTAATAAATACCGTCCGCCCGGACGTTTTGGACTTCGAATCAGCCCACATTGGAATGAAATTGATAATAAAAAATTGGGGAGAAATACTCATTATTATTTCAACAAGAACAAGTAGTAAACAAGTAATGAAACGAAAAGTGGACGTTTGTTGGACTATCGCGCACTACGCTATTTTGACGATTGCCGAGTCCACACAATTAACATACAATTTAAAGGGTTTTTGGGGGTTCACAAAACCTATTTTGATTGCTATGTATCTCATGAAGCATCTTTCATGAATGCACTTAAAACCCGACAAAGGGGTATCACTACAAAAGGAACCTTATTTTCTTAATAAAAGCTTGAAACTAATATGATGAATCCCAAAGAATTAAATTATTTTTCACCCGATAACAAACTACGTTTCGCAGTGTTCCTTGAGAAACAAACAGTTTGGTGATAACTGCCGCTATTTGCATATAATTGATTTGGCACACCCATTCATGTTCGTGATACAGCTCGTTATTGCGTATTAAGGTCCACTTTCAAGTGACGATAGTCCTCAAATTATGTGAGATCCCAGTCGAGACACGCTCATTCGAAACGTGAGAATGATTACGTGTTTTCATTAGGCGAGCTCGACGATCAAGGTTCACTCGTAAGGACGACATCGTATCCACACGTTCACATGTTAAACCAATTCTCGTAGTTTACTACCTCCACTTCAACAGGTTACATCGTTTTCCCGACGATTTTCGAGAGGAAGGAGTTTCATGCGACTTGACACACTTCTACGGTCAACTTTCCTCCTCCAACTTCGAAGATTGGAAACCAAGGAGAACATGTAGAATTTATGGCCCGTGATAACTCTTTTCTTCTTCCGACCGAAGTTCTCGTCTCTCCTTTATTCACCCCTTTACTTTTGGGTAACGATCCTTACGGTTCGTTTTCTCCCGAAAATGTGGTTGGAAGAAGTGGTCCTAGGACCAACAGGCATACTGCTTGACGCCTGACGCTTTATATTACGTCAAAATATGTTGTATAGCCACGAAACCTAGATGGAGGAAAGACCTGGATGGATTCAAATTTACCGGTTGTGCTCGATTATACCAAGTTTTACCAAGCTTCCGGAGAGGAGTGGCACGCAAATTACTGCAAAAATAATTCAATTTGATAGAGTTGGAAGAAATGAGGCGTCAACTTTTCAACAAATCGGTGTGTTCGTGAATGGTCTATCAAACGAGAATCGCAGATTAAGGAAAAGGGAAAGGAAGTCGGGAAATGGCTCGAACGACGTCAAATGAGGGGAACCGGGACAGTTTGGTTGTTCCTGATAAGCCATCGGCAGTAAATTATTACAACTTTCATTTTGCTCGGTATAGAAACCTGAAAGCTCTTCGAAAAAGAAAAAGGATAGAAGGGGAAGGGAGGTATAAATCAATAACGATTCAATGATGGTCTGCAAGCATGTCCCATCCACCCCCACCCCCACTCATCTTCCCTTTCTTACCCCATGTTTCCCTTGGTTCCCTTCATCGCGGCCTTTTCTTTCATCCTCTACTTCTTTTATCGCATGATTTACCAGCTCCAATATACCCCCCACTCTTCTCTATGCTCCCAACAACCATCTCCAGAGCCTTCAACCCCGACTCCCAGTCCTCCTCGTGTTTTTCTCACCAATCCGGAAAAACCTTCTCACCCTTCGACACGCATCAAATCCTTCACATGTCATCATTTAGAAGAACGTGTTTAATCTCATTCCGAGTCGTTTTCTTTATAGAGGATCATCAAAGTAATGTTCAATTGAAATCTCAAAATGTGATGAAGGTAGCAACTCATATATTCGTTGCCCAATGCTTTCTTCTTCGTGGATTGTTGACATGTATGCTGAGAAGAAAATGGTAAAGCAGACCGGAAACATCAAACTGGATTCAGTGACTATTTTTCATTGGTTCACCAAGTTGTTGATACCTCGACACGATCAATTTAATAGAAATGGAAGCTTACCAGAACTCTGGCTTCTTGATTGGTAGTGAAAGCCCCCACGAATGGGCTTAGCGAAGCTAACATTCCAAATAAATTGTATTTTCAAAATTTACGTTCAAGCAGTCCAGCAAGGGTAAAATGCAAAGAGTATGCCCACGCGTTTCGACAATTTATCCGTTGTCGAATATGAGGGCGTAGCTACTTTATCGCTTGGATGTATAATTTTTCAAGTTTTTGTAAAAAAAAAAAAAAATCTGTTGGCATATATATAATAAGACAGAAATGGTCTGTTGTTCAGGTTCTACTGGTTGATGTAATTTCACACGTTCGTTGATGCAACTATACCAATTTATTATTCAGCCAACGCTAAAGGCTAAGCCGAATTCACCTATACGATTCGGGTAAAATTCTAGAGATAATAAGGTCCATTGAAACGCGGATTTATTGCTGAGGTCTCATCACGATAACTTGAGTTCCAAGTAGGAGTCCCCGTAATGTTATGCGTAGCCTATGTCACGAACAGCAATTGGTTCAACCTTTGTAGGTAATCCACGTTAAGCAGCTAGTTCTATTTTGGAGAAACGTTAGGAAAAGTAAAGAACCCGTAACATGAGTAAACGACGGCCATTTAGATCGTCGGATTTTTTAGTTCTTTCTCCCGGACATGCAACTCGTTCGAAAAATCAACTTCCTACCCAGTGTTTACACAGGTTTTTCGAGCTGACGAAATATGCTTCATTCCACAGGTTAAAGAGGGACCTCGCCCGTCTGCGTGGAGGTAATTCCCTCTAATGGGCTCAAAGAATGAAGAAACGACACGCGGTTTCTCAATAACCACCGCAACGCGTCCCCACAGCGCGCGTATCAAAACGAGGAGAGCTGATAATTTAGTCGTTCTTTCACAGCCAACCTAATCCTCCTAAGGAATTTTATTTGAGAGAGAGAGGGAGAAAAAGAAGGCGGAGGAATATGCAAAGGTTTGATGTTGAGCCAATCAAGTTTCAGTAACGATACATCGTGTCGCTTTTGGATTACTTAATCATTTTACTCATTAGGATTAACCTAATCTCTTAATTAACCTAGTCCCTTATGGATATTCATAAGATGGATATTTACCCTAGTTTACCCCTGTTGCTTTTTCAATGAGGGTGAGGGGCGAGGGGAGGACAATTACTCATATTCGGAACATTGGAGGATTGAAAATGTTGAGCCGAATCGGAGAGATTGACTTTTTGCATTAAAAATTGTTTGATTATTCCAGGAATAACCAACCAAAAAAGAGTTCAAAGGTCCCTCGAACGCTGCGACGGTATTCTAATGAAGTCATTCTTTTTCTTTTAAAAGCATTAAGATTCCGGTCTTGAAAAATGAAGCACCTTGTCAGAAACACTAAAGGCACACTATACCTCCTCTTTTGTAGAAGTAGACAAAAAGTCGGTAGCGAAAAATCTTGATCCTTCCCTTTTGGGGAAGAAGTAGTCTTTTGAAGTGACAAAGAGCAACAAACTGATTCTAAGCTAGGTTCAGATAGGTCTTCCTGCGTCATTTTACACAAAGTCTACGCCATCCCTTCAGTTCGACCGTTTCTCCTGGATCTCGGAACGCCTTTTTCCCAACTCTTTGAACTCCTTCTGAATAAAGGCCAGGCCCGGGAAGCGACTTTTTGGCTGATAAGGCGACCTTTTCTTGAGCCCTGAAGACCTTTAAGATCCTAACCCGAATTGACTGGAATGTTCAATACATTGCTCTTCTCGGAGGTTACGGGATGAGAGAGATGCCGGAGATTCTCGCAGAAATAAATATGCAGACGGGGAACCCATGTTGCCTCTTACGCCCCTTTTCGGATATAACGTCCCTTCCGGCTGGATGCCTTGTTTCCGACCAGCTACCATGCAAACAAGCGGGAATCAATCTTCCCCTTTCTCTTGGATATTAGATAAAGAGCGTAAGCCCTGAAATCGTGAACGGGTATGACAGCTGAAAAGCCCGTTGGAGTAATTTGAAACGTATACACGAATACATTATACAAGTTGTGAGGAGAACCAAAATTACACCGCTCGCGTAAAATAGCATGAATTGACACACAAATGAATAAGAGAGGCCCAAACAATCGTAACTTCCATGTTCTCCCCGATGGGTAGTAAAGTCTCTAACCGTTCACAGGTCCCGTACTTCCGTTTGTGTATCTCCGTCGTTTGACGGTAACTTTAGGGAATACAAACAAATTTACCATCGAAAGAAAGCCCACCCAAAAGCTGAAGCTGGGATGGGTTTATTTTCATTGGAGCGATCTCCCTCGGCGTGCTCGGAAGATCTCGGCAAAGGCTGTACTGGAACCTTGATGTAGCGGCTCTTTTTCGAAAAACAAACCTTCCTTGAGCAGTGGAGGCCGCAGCTTGCTTTGAGTTACGTCAAATAAACTTTTTTTTCTGCGTGCGTTCATCGTCAATGTTTTTGTGAGAAGAATTCGCAGAAAAACATCGATCCTAATAATATTACTGGATAGGAATGTTTTGAATAATCATCCGATTGAATGGGGTTTGTGTATTAATTGAAAACAAACTAACATACAAGCCCCATCATTGCCGTCAATTAAAGAGTGTCGTCCGTATATTTTCAGCGTGGATATCAGCCACTCCAAATTTAGCTCGAAAGATTGAGAGGTCGTGGGAGTTATTTCAGAGCACACAGTAAGGTGCGATGTGCCGGCACGCGACTTGCGAGTTGCATCACGAAGCCGTCTGGAGCTCCTGGGCTGGAAGCCACCTCACGCGCGCACGTTTCACGCCTACATTAATCTTTTGGGCCTTTTTCATCTTGGCCAACCACGTTATGCGGGCACTGCGCCCTCAACATAACTTAACCTATACAATGTCATCTGAGGGGTAATTAAGTAATTATTTTTCTGGAGACTGAAATTTACCACATTCTCGTTTACACGACTAAATAACAGCGAGGAACAAATTGGAAAGTCAACATACTGTCAAATGATTCAGATAAGTGGCTTAAACACTGAAGTAGGTAATGAGCCAATTCATTCTTAATTGAAAATTGCTCGAGGTAATACTATTAGCTAGAAGGTTAATTTAAAATAGTTTTCCCTAGAATCTGAGTACCTAATTTTAGAATACTTACAAAATTAACAACTCTATACATGGGAGTATTGTTTATAAATCAAATTTTGCCACACGATCACAAAAACCCGTAAATCTTTTCATTTGTATTTCAGTTTTGGAAGTCTAAACGTTTTGCCATGATTGAGGAAGGATGATATTGCAAGCGGAATCTACGTATTATAACGGATACCTCTAAGTGTGAAAGTAACGGAACGTTTCCGAAATATTATAGTAAGTTCTGGGAAATCGAATGCGGTTTAGTTCAGATTCGTTCAAAACCAATAAATTATTTTCCAAAGACCCAAAATCTGTTCGTATACGAGCATACAAGAGTACTCTTAGCACAATCAGTGTGGAGCAAGGGCTTGAGGAAGGAATTTGTGGGAAGGCGAAATTCTGAAAGTTGGTATAAATGGGGTGAAACGAGTGAAAGGGAAGGGAGAGAGAGCAGCGTCGGAGGTTTCGCTTAATATTAGTTTTGATATTAACCGAACCTTGGCAAACCGCTCGGAACGGCATGCATAATATGCGCCCAATTTGAGTATGAACCGTCTCTCGGGGACCGTCCTTCTTTTGCCTTCAGCATCTTTGAAAGGGTTATATTAAAACCACAACTGGTAGGTCCGGGCCCAAATTTCTTCTTTCGGTCTCCATTTCCTCTGAGGTTGATGATTTTCAGATTAAGCCCTCGTCCCCCTTCCGTTCTTTCTATTTGCTTCCAGTTGATCTTTCCTCCCAGACTCGTCTAGAAAGCGATTACCATCTCTAATCTTGAGCTGCGATGAGGGGAGGCATAGGTGCGTGCGGAGAAGTCTCTTTCCCTCTCAACAAAGGTGATTTGAATTTCAAATTGAAGACCGAAGTGCCAACTTGAGATTTTGACGGCTGAAATCGTATAACCGAAATAATATCCTTTATCATTCGAGGCCACAGTTTCGCAGCAGTAAAATATCCCTGATTTCCTGTTGATGTAATTGATATGGGGAAAACCATTTTAACCACTCATTGATGTATTGTGGATAGTTCACTTTGAGTATATTGTCATATCCTTACGAGAAGCTGCAGTTAGCAGTATCACAGAGGGAGATATTATTATCCCACGATTAGGTCATTCCAACAGATTTTCCACAACCGAGCGTCTCGAAGACACTCAAAGAGATAGAATCAATGAATAACTATCATAGTCAATGTACTCTATAATATAAGGACTGTACAGACAGTTGATCCACTTGAAGAAGGAAAGTATACTTTTTCATTTATAGGATTCACCTTAATCCCCATGGATGAAGAATATGTTTATTTACATGTGGTAATAACCTGGAAAAACACTTTTCCCAGATTTTCTGTAATACCCTAAAAAAATATTGACATGAATTAAAACCATTAAATTAATTTTTTTTCTAAATCAGAGCTACGAAATTTAACCGAGGATACTGAAAAAATAACTAGTTCAATCCGCTTGAAAAGTCGCCATTGATTTCCGTTAACGTCACAGAACCTTCCAGTTGACATTCACCAAGGCAAAATTGATAACGAGTCCGGGGCCTAGCGAAAGCAGTCAGTCAGCTCAACATCATGAACTAGTACTTTTGTTCAATGTTTCAATCATGTGCTAATAATAGACAACAAGATCTCAGCTGCAAACTATTCAAGTCCGTTTTATATCGACTCCTATGATCCTCGTGCGCCAAGTGTTGCATACAATAATGATTGCTGCAGGGGAAGCAAAAGTAAATAACTCGCCCAAAATTAAATTTATAGACAGAAGAGGACTTTAGAAAGAAGGAAAATGGCGTCCATCACGGAGGAATAATCATAAAAAGAGCAGAAAATCAAGGAATATTTGGAAAAGATTTGGGAACAACGCCAAATGAAAAGTGGGTAGGAAAGACGACATTAAGCCCCTGCAATGTATTAGACTCCACCTTTTGAATTATATTATAACACTTCGGAATGCAGGTTTGAATTATGCATAGTTGAGCACAATCCAGTCGGGCTGATGAATATGTAACAGTTTTCTAAAGGATTAGCCGAGCAACGCACGAATTAGCGTCTTTTACGTAAATAAGACACTTTCCCATGCTCAGGACAGGCTCTTTTTTCAGCACAGTAGTGATTGTTTCATCCCCGAAATAAGCTGAAGCGTGAAAAAGTAAGACGGGCGGGAGGATTTCCAACGTTTTATTCCGCTCACCCTACTCTTAACCGTTGAAAAGCTAGTTGGCATTTCCAAACGTTTAAATGAAATCCGAGAGAAGAGCTCGGCGTTCGCGAAAGTGAAGAGGAGAAGCCGCTTAAAATGCGAATATTTTACGAGAAAACACCTTCATCTCTTCTGCAAGGAGACCCTCTCTCTTCAAGAAGAGGACGGAAGTGGAGAAAGCCGGAGAAAAAGAAGGTTCGTGACAACGCTCGGAAAAGAGCCCCCAATGTGCTGGATTGGAGCTACACGGTACTGTTCCTTAACAAACAAACTGTTCAAGTTTTCATACCACTAGAAGAAGAATGGTCGAGGATGAAAATCAACACAGCAAAGGTTATATGTAACGCATCCCCGCTATGTTACGTTAACACGGGTCTATACGGGAGCAGTATTAGTACATACTGCATGTACAAGTACTAGTAAGCTTATAGTGACAATACTGCGCGTATTGTACACTGGCACCATTGTCACAAGTAGGACCAGTCCAAGTTGCTGGCAGTCCAAAAATCGGCAGTCGAAAATTGAGCAGTGAAAAAAAGGACTAACGATTTCAAGAGACCGAGAGTAACAATAAAGGTATGCAGATCGAGGAGAAATTAATGCAGAACAGAAGACTGAAAGAAAACACATCGAGTGCAGAAACTGGTCTCCGTATAACGTCATCTGAGAAATAAGCCACAAGATACACTACAAGCCGGGTGATTCCAATACTGCGGGCTTCCCGTTAAGATGCACCGGATCCAATATCGGTAATCAAAGGTTATTCAATTCAAGGGTATTCAACCAACTTGTTCGAAGGCCTCCCTCAGTAACATAAGCATAATTGTGATGACACATAACACCCCGAACATGAGAAAATGAAGCTCATGAAGTTTATTAATAAAATAGCAAAATTTTTCAAATTAGTTTTTTGAAAACAGAAGTGGGTTTGCAAATGGAGCGAGCACAGGTCAGTAGAGAGTTTGAATTCACTCTTGAAATTATTTGCTGAAGAAACTCATGAATGGGAGCATGAGCTAGATAGAATTCTAATTAGAAATTACTTCACGGGGTGCCAATTATTGAGACAAATTAAAGGACATTTCGCATTCCAATTTAAACGAGAGTCATCGTGGGATTCAATTATTAAACCCACCAGGCCACTTCGCTGCGCTCATTCGAACTTTTTCGAACGACATTTTATTTTCTACCGAAACAATAATGACGTTCTAGCACAATTTCCTGTTTCCGTTACCGCTTAGAACTTTTTACAACGGCAACATTGATTCGCGAGACCAGTACCTAACGCATTATCGGTTCTATTCCCAGTTAGGCTTAGATACACGCAATTTGAAATTCACTATAGTTTGTTACGTTTCAGGGAATCGTCCATACGTAGTCTGAAACTTCCTAATAGTAGCTATAAGAGGCGAGATTCTATGAGATTAGTTATCTCTATAGCTATAGCTCCAATTAGTATCTTCATGACGCAGAGCTTTTGAGCGGAAACGAGAACAGGTTTAAGGATCTCTAAAAAAGTGAGGATATAATCCCAAAGCAAAAGAACCCGTTCGCTACTCGATATAGTTCCATCAAGCTAACCCTCAGTTCTGGTCCAATCTTGCTATAATCTCGAATTTTTCTCTCTTGAAGCCGATCCCTTCTTGAATCATAATGTAAGATTGTGACTCTCTAAATAACAATTTTACTACAAACAGGCTGAGAATATTATCACCTACGCAGAATTTAAGAGTGGGTGGATCAAGCGTTTCTTCAAAAAGTCGCTATTGGTAATTGGATCATTACAAGGGTTGGTATGTTTAAAAAGGGTTTTTAAAGAAAAATGAGCGCATTTTCAGAAAAAGGGGCGTTTTAAAATATTTGTTTTCTGTTAGGTTTAATTCTGAGTTCAATAATTCCTTAAATATGCCCTCCGAAAGTTGTTTTGAACTAAATCTATAAGAGGGAAATAACTATGACCTAACATATAAACAAGGAAAAAACAACATGCAAACATGAAAAAAAAAAAAATTGTTTTTTTTCAACTCCGGCAATTATAATGTCAAATTGCTTTGTACCGTCGCGCTCAGCATCTCTGTACGTAGTAACCTCTTAAAAATGACCCGATTGCGTCATTCTCAGATTGAAAGTTGACAGTAGATAGGGTAGTCTGACTCTTGGTATCATGCCCTGAACAATTCTTGTGAAAAGAGCGGACATAAAAACGAGATTAGTTCGGGAAATTCGTGACACTTCCGCACTTGCTGGAGTGAAAGAGGAAAGAAGAACTACGACGAATTGGCTATGCGGGGGGAACATGATGGGTGAGGGAAGGAAACGGAAAAACACCTCCGGAAGTACCGGGAAAACCGAGAAAAACCGCGGAGAGACGCCGGATGGAAAACTGGCGTGTGATAGAAAAGGAGAAAAGAGGAAAGTGATAAGGCAATACGTGGTATCTTGAATGGGTTGTAAGGGAAGCGGTCGGGCTGCTGGGGATGGTAACAGAGTAGCTCTACAACCCCCATCCTCCTGTTCTTCGCTACCCCGTCTGCTGCCATTTACAATTCCAAAGGAAATGACCCCACCAGCCCCACCACCTCCGGAGGTGCCCTTTTTCCGCCAAGGTTTGTTTGCCAAATTGCTTTAATCGGTGCGATCTAAGTGGTACATTTTAACATTCTATTTATATCCTTCGTCCACAACAAAAGAGCTCGTTTCCCTCTCCTAACACCCCGCCGATTTTTTCCCCGCTTTTCTCATAATTGGGTAGAAGATTTTTTTTTATTCGGGTAATTGGGTTTATTGCCCCCTTCCCTAAATATCCATTTATACCCGCTTGGAAATTCAAAGACAACAATTGGCGCAAATTAATTCTCGCGGTTCGCTTCCCTTGGTGGGGTGAAAACGGCGGGTCGTTATACTACCCATTTATACGAGAATAGGATCACTTGAATCGTACGAGCGCTTTTTTTCAAGATAAGAGGACAATGAGGATCTTGAGCTAACCGTCCCTAAAAGCTTAACTTAGTCCCTGAAGTCTTAATAATTCAGCATTTACAATAATTAGCGATGGCAATATACGTGACAGCCCATCTCTAGCTATTCGTGGAATGGCGAGAACAGGTCAAATATTGGAAACGTGTTTTTTTGCAAGGTCAACATGAACACATGTGCATTCTGAATAAAAAGAACCTTTCTTGAATGATTTCTTTACAATCAGAGAAAAAAAATTCAGGACAGTTTTGAAAATTGAGTCACTATTCTCGAAAAAAAAAAAAAAAAAAAAAAACATTCGGAAAAGACACTCAAAAAAAGACATTCCCTAAAAAAAAGTTAAAAAAAAAGAAAAAAAAAGTGAACCAGGTCCTATTCTCATGGACAGTAGATGTTTTAAAAGCTTGTCAACTGATATTGAAGGCTTGTTACAAGGACCCAAGGGCGTCCTTATTCTCACCCTGTAGGTGAATGTTCGGCCACGGCCCTGCCTACCTGGCCTACCGGACTGCAACCCATCTGAAGCCCTCAAACAACCATAGGTTCTGTCCGACGCCCCTATACCTTTTCGCGATGCAGTCCTAACGATTTTCTGGCGTTTGCTGGTTTTTCCATCTCCCCGCACATCTTGCAGGATAGATCCACATCCTGAAAGAGTCCCTTGACGCAACAACAGTTAACACAAGTCAATAACTGTTACTCTTTGAATTATATCAGCAGCAGGCGAAATGATATTTTTCTCGATTACGTTCCCAACATGTTTCCCATAATATTATACAGCGGTGACGTCAACACGCTGGATCATGAGTTGTCATCACGTTCTAATTACTTACTATGGTCGTGGTTACTGTCGTGTCGGTTGATTTCTCACCTGCAACAAGAATAAAAAAAATTGTCGTCAAACCATATTTGTGAGGAGGATTAGTCATAATACCTAACACCACATGAGAAGTTGCGTGGAGCCAGATAGATACAAAATCACTGTTGTTAGCGCGCATGAGGTTAAGTTAATGCGGTTACAACATGCTCTAATTTTTCGAGCTGCTATGCAATTTATTTTTTGAGAAATCAGCGTTTTATCCGAGAGAAACGTTATTTCTTAGCCAGCGAGCATTACTCGGGTTGTGCGTCTTTTCCCGCGAGGGTTGCCGTCCTCGTGAAATATGAGGACGTCAGCTGGTGTGACAAGTTGCTCCGGACAGGTGGCACTGATAAGGGATAGCTGATAAGGGCCACTTCTTCAACCTTCGTCCAAACCACGTAGGTAAGGGGGGAAGGGAGTTGCCACCGGATAAATTATGGGGTTATCGACGGTAGCTATGGCACCCGTTCCGCCCCACACACCAAACGAAACCCCCAGTGCTTACCCTTGTTGAGGTTTGAAGGCTAACCAAAAATTCTCAAATTAACCAATTAACGCCTCCCCTCATATGCACTAACATGGATTAAATCATATCGAATATACATTCTGTACACTAATGCAGCCATTCTCACAGAATCATGAAAAAGATGGTCATTTCCTTGAAATGGGAAGGAGAAATCGAAATTTCTATGATAACGTCCCCGCGGTATTTTAAATCTATTATCTCATAGACCAAGAAAACTTGAAAAACTCAACTTGAATCCTATGTCCCGTTTTCTGAGCTGAGGACTATGAGCCAGAAAAGTCGGCAAATTCCGCGTTCCTAACGGACCGACATAGCACCTTTGGAATCTCTACAAAATTAATATAGAAGAGTATCTCATTTGGTAAACGTAATAAGGAACTGAATTAGTGGAATAAACTGAATCGAACTGAATACGCGCAGGTGGAGAGTAAAACTGAACCCTGAATTAATTTTGACCAAATCCCCGGTGAACAAATTTAAAATAAGCACAAAAAACAGCGAAAGTCAATCGTCAGCAAGAAATTAGCCATAGTAAAGATAGATTTGAATGTATCAGGCACAATGAAACATTATTTGAGCGGAATGGGGAGCGGTGAACCGATTCTAATGACTCGTACATCATCACCGTACAAATCATTCGTGGAAATCACGGGGCCTTTTGTGGCCCCAGTTGTCCTGCAATCATGTCCCCCAATCAAGATTGACTGTTTCAAATTGGTTTGGGCATTCAATTACAGGTAATTTACACAAGTCCCGTCGTGAAACCAGGCGTCGACAGTAGTTAACAGTCAACATGACACAATTATAACGTAACACCAAGAGGCGGATTGCTATTTGCGTATGACCAGGCGACACGAGTATTGATCTAGGCCTAAGGCATGACATTCCTTCGGCACCATTCCACGGTATTGAATACCAACACACAATAGCGCTATTCTCGAGATGCACGTATAAGTCAATACCAGAGCGGTCCTCTGGTGAATTCGTTAAGTGTCACTTATGTATCTATTTCGAACCTTTTTATAAATTTGCGCTCAATATCGCTGAATCATCCGCTACTGCGCAGACTCGGAAGCAAAATGAACATTTTAGGAGAGCATGCCCAATTTTTTCTTTCAATGCTGAATGTTGAAGTTTTGGTACACCATAGATATATATCTGTTGGTGAGCCAATGAAGAGAAGGTTTGGACACAGGTCTGTCGAAATGAATTCCGGTGGCAGAAATCGGAGAAAAAGAATTAAGGTAAGGTAGGTACGTGAAATAGTCAGTACACTTTCGACGTAAAACATACAAAAATAAATATCAAACCCACGGAGAATTAAGTTTCAAGTGATTTCGGGCTTTATTATTAAATCATGATGTTTCAGATGAAAGTGGGAATCCCATATCCAAGGGAAGGAAGTCTGAAGCTCGGCTTTCAACATGGAGGAAGAAGAAAAAAAATGTTAACGCCTCAAAAGATGCGAAAAGGAGTTTCTGAAATTCACAACGTCGAATCCTGACAGAAATAAGAAATTGTAAGGGAGAAGTCGGAGGGAGGGAAAAAAGGGATATTGCTTGGGGGTGATGGTAACAAGTCAACCATGAATATCTTCGCGAAGACTGAGAAACTGTGGAAAGCGAGCGAACGGATGGTGAGGGGGCGGGAGAGGTCGCAACTCGCTAAGATTACGGTCGGAGTCGGGCTGGTTATTGTAGGCCCGTTATGCCAAAGTTATCCCATATAGGGATAGTAAGAGAGAACCTTCGGGGTAATATTACTCCCTTCCAGACCCATCCGGGTGTGGAGAGGAGCGCGCAAGGGATGGGGGAGGCCTCTTTTGTGCTTGATTCTGTGTTTACCTCCTTGGCACCTTCCTTCCTTCCTCCTTTAACAAGAGGTTATTGCATCCAACGGCTTTTGGCGGATAAAGGACTCGTCTTGGGCCTTCGCTGTCCTGGAGTCTACCGGGGACGGGGGATGTTGAGAGGATTCGAGGCAAAACCAGAATAGGACGGACGCCGAGCAAAAACCTCATCTCAATGGAGGATGTGAGCAGCCATGAATGCCAAACCACTTAGGTCCTATCGTTGTTGTTATAAGACAAGAAGGCTCCATGCGCGATTCCACGAACAACCAACAATCGGTTTGACACTACCCTCGCCAATTTACTTTGGCTTACCACCAGCTGACTTTTCACTGAAAGTGGGACTTAGGTTCCTGGGACGTTTGGCAACCCTGAAGCGAAGCATCCCCACTCATAGCAGAGTTCACTTTAAAGATGTCCCCTGTTTTCCGTATTCTCACACTAAGATGCCAATAACTCATTCATCTTTAAAATGAGCAACCTCAAATTTGAGGATAATTTTGGGAAAAGTAAAGATTTTCCATCACTTCAAGGTATTGGTTTCATTTGAAAAACAACTGGAATATGAGAAAAAATTGACTAAAGACGAAAACGTCAGACTTGAAATAATTTTCCCCTTTAACGGTAAATAATAGGTGCGGGCAGCGGACGGTCATTTTGAGACACATTCAGACACAAAATGGCAAAATTTTCAGGCAAATTGGAGAGATTGACCTCATACATGAGAATATAGGGCAATTGTTCAGAGAACAATAAAACAAAATTTTGAAATGACTAGAAACTTCTCAAGAATTTTGGATGGTTTTATGATATTTGTATAGTTGATAAAGATTTACGATTTTTTAATCATTCACCAATTCATTGATCAAATAAAGAAACAGGTCTTCATAGACAACCTGAAGCTTCATATGGGAAGTGAGCCGTCTGCAAGAGGCCTTAGGAGATCTTTCTGTGCGGGAAATCACTCAACAATCTTGCTTTGAAAATGAATGTTCACACGAAATACCGAAAAAAAAAGTTTGGAGATACGTATCACCCACGGACCTCAGCAGCTCTCATTACAGAATTTATGCAAATATTTTAGTGTAATAATACTCGTAATTCCACGAACAAATCAATGGAACATGTTACATATTATTAAGCAGTTCTCGAATCACAATGAAATTATGACATGTAATACGTGTACATATGTGTAGGTTCGATATTACTAGCTACAGAGAGTTGACGAGGTAGCACTTCACGAATTCAATATTTTAGGGGGCATCCCGGATTTTGCAGATACCTAGAAAACTTCATTACGATCCGATCGTTTGTGGTGAGAGATGTGGTAACGGTATACAATTATGCAGAAAGGAAATAGCTCTTTCCCCGAACTGTAAATATCAAAGTATCAATGTCACCGGCAAACTTAAGGGAAATGAAAATTATCAATATTCTAAATTAGATGTCATGAACATGCGTATAATTAAGTGTTACCACAAAATATCATTAATTGTGAAGTCAGCCATTTCATCCTGATTTAGTCTAAAACCAAATGCCATAGTTATCATCAAGATAGGTCATAATAGTATTCTGATGTCTACCTCGAAATGATTTCATGCTAAATGCCTTTGAATGCCAAAACTTCCTCCGTTAATTCATTTCCTTTCGAACTCGAGAATAATGTTCCACAGATAATAAAAACGTAAGGTCCTAAATTATTTGGAAATAATTGAACGTTTCTCGTGTCAAAAAGGGACGTTATGTCTTCAATTTTTTGAATCCATGCGAGAAAAAAGATACTGGATCCTCCATCAGAATACAGTTGAATGCAGTAAAAATGACAAATATTGATTTCTTGTGGTTTCATCGGTGAACGTTTCCAGTTACTTCAAAATAAATACGAAAATAGTCCGGTGAGCCAGTTCGAAGTGCGGTCAACCATTTGCCCAGAAGAACTTGGTTACGAAGCGATTAATTCTCAATTCCCGGGAGGCCGCGGACGAAGTAAATTGATCCAACGTCAGAGAAGGGAAAAACCGCATGCTTGGCATCGAGTTAAAACAGGGGTACACCCGGTCTTGATGAGGTTAATAATCTAGTGCGAGGTCTCGAACGAGGTGTGGAAGAGGGGGAGGGGATCCTCGCAATCCCGTTTGACGAGTTGAAAGAATCTGAGGATTCCTTCCAACTTTTGGCTCGGCAGCGCCGTTTTTCTCAGTAAAAAAAAAGAAAAAAAAAAAAAAAAGATTGGCCACTCTAGGAGTTTTGATGGGGGTCCTCCTTCATTTGAGTAATTAGCCCCCCTGACGCAACTATTGAATTAACAAGATATATCACGCACGCGTAAACAACAAACACCAGACCTAACGTGGACCCTGATAATGTCTCCATCAGCCGTGGAAGCGGCTAATGAATAAATTATAGAACTTGATTCCACCTCAACACATCTGACGTTTTTTTGAAAATAACAAAGTAATTTAAAATCCTGACGCTGTCAGCAGCCATTTGGAGGGAAACAAACCAACTACGGACATGGAATAGGAACTATTTTAAAATGGTCTAACCAAATGTCTCCTGAACATTCAACGTAGCTGCCTGCCTAGTTTTTTTCGGATACAGCCCATTCCTTACAACCCAGTAAAAATGGAATGGGAATCATATATGACAGTTGATGTTTTTCGGAAATTCCTTTATCATGTTCAACGTTCATTTCTCAGCCTAAATATTGGGTATGGTACGGCATGTAGAAGAAGATTCTGGTTTGAAAGAGTGTAGTTAGGTATATCAGGGAGGGTCGGATGAATTAGAGAGCACTCCGGAAAACGCACGGGTCGCAAATCATCTCAACAGGAATTCATTAATAAATAAATAAAAGAGGCGGAGGCGACCCGAACCGACGGCAAAACCGTAAATATAGGTAAGGGAAGTGACAGGGCTGCAAACTGTACACGGTATACTACGGGGGTGAAATATTTTCAATTTGCATGTGGCGCTTGAAAAGGAAAGGTCTGGGGGTTGCAGCCAACGCTCGTTCACAGAGGTACAACATTCCGCCCTGGGTGTGAGCTTTATTTTTAATTTAGTTTGTTATTTTTGCTCTAAATTAAGGAAGGTGAGTGAAACGCAAATTCAGTTTTCCACGAGGGGCATCTTGGCATCTTTGACACTGTCAAAATGGCAACGATTAAGCTTCTGTGATCACTCTCGGAAATGGCGGGCAGACAGGTACCATACTTGTGTAGGAGGCCCTGAAATTCTAGGAACATTATAGATTCTGATTTTGCAGTAGACAACTCGAAAAATGATCACCTGTGGAATATTTGACGATGAAATAAGGCTGTGAGGCACCCGTTACGTGTCAGTACCGATACCGGCAGGAGACCGTGATTTCAAAGTGAGATATTTGAACTGCTACTAACATACCACACCTACGTTTGATAAGTGAAAGTTTGGGGGAGAAAATCCTTTTTATCGTAAATTTTGGACGCTGAATTAATTGGAATGAGTCTGCTCTTGGTCCGATGACTAACCCACCCATATGATGTCAAGGCTGCGTGATTTCAATAAAATTAATACGCCAAAACAACGGTTGAAATGACTGTTTGATATTACGTTAAAACCATGGTAAGATCTCTACTGTACTACAATTGTCACTGCCACGCGCCGGATCACCATGATTACCGTCACGGTCCGCCGTTGTACGGACCACTAGCCGGTCACGGCACTGCCACCTCACGGGTGGGTGTCAGTGGACTTCATGGCCACTGGGACACATACATTCGGGTCTAATTATCTAATTGAGTTGAGTTTCCATTGACATAGCCAGGCTGGCCTAAGGCCTGATGTGTAGAATTTTCCTTATTTCGGCGGAGATGATCGAGAGAAAAAGGGGAGAGTTTCCAGTTGTGCACTGACCGAGGGAATAAGCTTGTTTACTCGGTGGTGCAAAACATCCGTGAATTCTCCGACCCATCAGAAGGGCGACATCTGATCCCAAGCAGTCTATTAGGAAAGGACGAGTAGAGGCCGGGAGGTGTCGGGTGACAACGGCCACACACGCCTCCTTCGTCAGCTCCTCGACTTGATCGGCTTCTTTCGGCCTTTTCTTTACGCTGAGATGCGTAAAACTATCCTTCGTTGGAGAAAAACCACAACGTTGGTCGTCGGGTGGGTGAGCAGAACGGCTGAGCCGTAATAGGTTTAAGGAGGACACCAGTGGCACGCCAATTTAGGGGATTATGCACAGGATTACCCGAAATGGGGTAAGACGAAGAAGATAAGTACTAACCCCACCGAGACGTGAAGCACTATTGTTAATAAGAGGCTCATTCCGGGGTGAAATTTAACTTGCAAGGAAAAGCCTCGGATAAGTTTCAATCCACTTTTCCACTCAATGGAGCAAAATAAATTGATGGCACATTGGAAATGTCTTGGAACTTCAACTTCCTCCGTAATGGTCTCAAGCGTGGTTGTGTAGCGATCTAGTCTTACACAATTTCTAAAGATACTATTACTGGTCAGGGATCCACATTGCGTGGGAAGTCGTATCTCTGAGGTCTTCGGAGTAAGTAGCCTCATACCTTACTACTTAGAGATAAAAGAACAAAAATATTTTTAAAAAACACACACTTTAATGTAGTTTACAATTTTTTATTCATCTTGCCCCTCAGCCCCCCACCCCCTTGAACCAAAAAGTATGTGGATATTGAACGGGAACTATCTTATTTGATTCAGTGTCCAAAATTTAGAACAAAATGATGCTTACACTCGACGCTTAGATCCTGAAACCATTTTCAATACATCAAACATCACCAATTCCCTGCTATCTACTTCTAACTGAAATCAGCTATACATTACAGGGTATCGAACAATGTCTCAAATGTAACGCCTTTTCTGGCCCAGACGGCACATTTCGGATTATGAATGAGTGGACATTTGTTTTTCGGGAATTTTCACCACATTGTATGGCTGTAGACAACACCTACTATATTTTACGTTGCATTCAGAATATCTACCTCCAGTCATACTGAGAGTCCAGATCGTCGAAAAGGGAAACCCTGGTATCATCATATTCCTTAGTAGAAGATTAACTTCATACCATACCTCTGCCGAGTTCTTGTAAAACGCGTTCCTTGATCATGCAAAACCTCCCTGAAAGAACAAATTTATATCCCGGTCTTTGAAACGTACATATAAGCGTAACCCACTCCTTCATCGAATGTAATTACTTCTAGACTGAATAAGGATTTGCCGAGAGGTAAAGAGATGAAAGAGATATTGGCGAAGAGGTCGATCTTTTCGAAAGACATCCTCCGGTTTTTTTCCATCTAAATGACGATGGGAGATATTCCGTAGGGAGAGGTTGGCTACATTTAAATGCGAAGGAACGATTTTTTCCCCTCCTACTGACCCTTCATCTGTATGCCATTAAGGGTCGGAAGTCGTTACTTGGATGTCCCAAACACACCTCCGCCCCTTCAGCCAGATCTCCGGCAAAGTCCCGAGAGAAATGAAAAACTTTTAGTTGGTGTAAAAAAAAAAGACCCTGCAGTCATTAGCACACCCTGAATCGACAATTAGGCCTCCTCAAAAACCCTTGTTCAGAAAGGCACGAAATATATTAATCGACATTTAAATTTCAAGTGTGCCCGGTTGTCGGTAGGTTTTGTCGTCCTTTTAAGTGAGGCTTTCGAGGGAGATGAGGAAGAACGAGTCGGAAGTTTCTCTGCAGTGAATTGCGCAAACCGAAGCTATGGTACAGCCCTTTCCCGCCCTCTGATCGTGACAAATGGCCTATTGAGAGCCTACCCTAGGCTTTACTCTAACATGTGCACCATTAGCTGAAAACCGTCCCTTTTTGTAGGCTGCAGAGACCTTTCTAACGGGTTTTTACTCCACTGTATCATCGGAAAAGGGGGCTCCGCGAGAATTATGAAGTATTAATTACAGATGAAGTGGATACGTAGGGTAGTTATGTCCCTTGGTCCATTTGCTCAAAAACCGCATCATCGCCATCAGATTTACAAGTAACGGTCTCACTATTATTACACACGCTTCCTCAAAACACGCGTTTGGTGAAACTAGTGTCCTTAGAAAGGTCTTGTTTCCTTTGATAAGTGATCACAAGTTTTTTTTCTCCATGAACCCGTAAACACTCTTTGCTCTCTCCGGTCGTCCATTTTGGATCGGGATAAGAAATCCAAAACTAATGGATATAGAAAGGCGCATGAAAGTGCAGGTAAGGGTTTTCTCATCAAAATCTTTTTTCCTCTCTTGATGAGTTCGTGAGACACCTATCTCGTGTCCCCAGTGTCGATTTTTCTAACCAGTTTTTGTAGTCGCCTTTTAGCCATTTGTTAAAACAACAGAGGGAGGTAGAATGTTGGTACATTACTCTGTTGAAACTCGATAGACCGGTCTCTTTATAAGGAACTGTATAGACGGATGAACAATTTTCACGTGATCTTACGCTGCAATCGGGTCTCATTACTAAATAAATTAATGCATCCGGTAGGACGACAACAGGATCACCGAATAATTGACAAGAAGGCGGTGAAGGCTGCAGTTAATCTTCAATTATTCATTATTCTAAGAGTAGCTAGAGGTTTTGTATAAAAACGCAAATAAAAAAATATATATATCCACTTGTATTCAATAAGTGTACCTGTTTTCAAGATACCCATCTTGACGTTCTCAACCGCGGAACCGATCTCAATCGATTCAGCCAACTTCCGTTGGGGCCGACACACCATCGAATTCGGTTTCTAAAACGCTTTGAAACCGAAAAGATTTGCAATTTAGAGCATTCGCTGGTTGATGCTGGACTATGGTATATAAATGACACGGAAAGTGTTTTATGAAAAAAACTGCACGTATTTATTTACATGAAGACTTTTTGTGAACGAAACCTGCAAAATACTGTTGAGCAAACTCAGTTACATTACCAGCAAACACAATTTTCGTTCTCGCCTAGAATCAACACTGCAGAGTAAAGTGTAACTTTTAACTCTCTGCTCATAATTTTCTTCTTCAAAAATCATGTTGTGCCGAATATTTAACGGTATTCACGAATTCCCCGCACATGGAGGGAAGATTGAACGAATGCGAATCACTGAAAGCTAAACCAGTTCACGAGTCGGGAAAAACGGTAAATAAATGTTACGGTATATTAGAATTTTTTTTCATAAAATAAAGGTCAAAAGATTACCAGCCGTATCACGCGCTATAGGCCATGAAAGTTCTGCGGAAATATGTTGTTTATAAAGGCTTATAAGCTGCTGTTTCAGCATCCCGAGTTCGGAAATTCCAGCGTGGTACGTTTTGAAGTAAGTTTGATTAAGCGCCACCCTATCCCGTGTCAATGTTCATGGTTTTAGTCATGCATTAGCATACACAGAGGGGGAGGTTCACTTCCGACGAAGGTTTCACCATCAAACGCTGACTGAGAGCACACAAAAGCATCAGAGCTCGGTTTCAGCCAGGTAGTGTCGATGCGCCCAAAACATTTTCTGGAATACCAACTATTCACGACCGCTGTAATGAAACCTTGTCTTTAGTATCAAAAAGAGAGAGAGAGAGATTTGAGCTTACAACAAAAGCAGGCTAACTGCTGTAACAAGTCAAAGGCAGAGATGCAAATGGAAACGGTGAAAATTTCACTGCAACAAATTAAAGGTAGAACTGAACACAAAGGCTGTGAATATTCACTATTAATGACTCAGTTCTCTTTTTAACACGACACTGATGGCCATTTCAATCACATATCCTTGCTAATATGAGAATGTCCTATTTATAAGAAGAATGTTTTTTTTTTGTTCAAGTGCTACATTCATCTTTCAGAAAAGTTGAAACAACCAGTTTCAGTATCAAGGCATTACGTAAATGAGGCAGCACATCTTATTCTGTACCGTTGAGCTTTTAATATTCATGTCAAGTTCAATATTGAAGCCAGTAACAAACAAATTACGTTCGAAAAAAAGATGTAAAAGAAAACCAATTAAAATTGAGACAGAAACTCGAACCGGAATTCACTAAAAATTCACTGTTGTTCACTAAAAAATCGCGTTGCTTGTTACACCGGTGAAACAGCATGAGTCACTATGAGCTTGATGGTTCATTTAAAGGTGGATTTGCACGGTATGTAAACAAAATTTGATTGCATTCATATCACAGTGTTGTGGAAGTTATACTGTGGCTAGGAAATGTGGGCAGACCAAATTTGTTTGGATATATTTCAATAAAGCGCAAGAAAATATGAGTTTTTTTTTAAATCCAAAAGTGAAAACAAAGGTTTAGTTATCCCGCAGTACCAGAATAAAAGTAGAACTCTCAATTAAAACAGTCGGGAGAATATTTTGTTTTTAACCGAGATGAAATTGAAATAACCAATATTGAATATTTCAATTCGTGGTTGGCAGGATTTCCCTTCCAAACGGCGAAACGCCAAAAGGCCGCCCCTGTATGATTCCTACTTCGATCGAATGTGCTCACCTCTACCCTACTCGGTCTGTAGTATAAATTAAGACAAAGAAGTCATGATCTCGAACCTACTACGCTGAATCGATGAAACTGGGTTTTAATCAAATCCACTAGATGACTCCCAAATTCATCTATTCAGAGTTCATTGTCTGTATAGGTACATGCCATTTTATTTTCTTTGGGATACGACGGCTACCCCTGAACCTACATTCTTGTTTTTCACACATATCCCAGATTTTTGACCCAAAACAACAAATATCGCTGTTAGAACTGATATTCTTCGACCCTCTGGAACACCTGCCGATACAATACCAGGTTTCTCACACCAAACAGACTACCCACATCATGAAAGGCAGGCAAGAAGGAATAGATGAAGTTGATACTCGTATTAAGACGACGGCAGGGAGGGGTTGGGGGTGTAACGAGGCAACAATAAGACATTGGCTAACAAGAGCACTAACGCCGCCCCCGAGGGCAGTTGAAGTAACGGCCTGTCATAAAGTAATGGCCTAGGGCTGTTAACGTTTGTACTAACAACAACAAAGTAAACTCCTTCCCCCCTTTTACTACGTGGTCTGCCGGGGATATATCTGAACGCTTCTCGCCACTACAGTCCGAGAATAGTTAGGTTTTCGGTTGACCGCTCGAATGGCCAAAGGCGCGCAAGTAAATCCGCTCGGCCGACCATACTTCACCTGGTTCAAATTCTCAATACAAGCGAGATTAATCGTGAATTTACTACTCTGTATCACCAGATTTGATTTCAGGGAAAATCTACCGTCTGGATTTCAGGTGAGATACACGGCCGGGTTGAAAGTCAAATCATCCGCGCTGCTCATTGCACAGGAAAATGATTCGAAGATCATTATGATTACGATAATTAATTATTCGACCCGCTGCAATAATGTTATCAGGTAGATGAATTCAAAAGTTGGATCTGGTTCGTTCATGCAACTAATTGGAATCAATTTTCTTGGAAAATAAATAAGAATTTTCACACAACCATATTACTTAGGCATAAATAGTTTTTTTTTCATTCTTAGAGACAAATGATGGGATTAAAGGAATACAAAACCTAACAAATTAGTCAAATTCTGCGATAGGGGAATTCAAAATAAAGCCAATGCACCTCACAGTATAAACTGATGGCCTGAGTGAGGAAGGGGTTTACTAATCTCTGACGCGGAACAAACAGGGTGCGCAGCGCGGATGAAAACCCAGCATCCCCCCTTCACTGTTATATGGAATTATTCAAATTAACCAGGTGAAAGCGGAGAGAAATGAATTCCACCGCGGATTTGCCTCATGGATGGACGCAGGGATGAAGAACGGTAGGAGGACGTCCAACTTGGGGCCCGGGTTAATTTCAATTGAATTAATCATGGTCCTCTGATAGTGGGTTCGGTTCTACGGGTCGATCCTCTCCCAACGGCCCGCGGAGTCTTCCCCAAACATATTTACCTGTTTATGCAGATTTTCTGTATCAATTTTCGCGATGCAAATGCTTTCGATCTCTTATTTCGTATGGATGAGGTATACCGAGGACATGGGGGAGCGAAACGGATCATTTATCCTCTTCGGTATCTGTGATGTATCGTATTGTATCAATCCTCCAAATTAATGGGATGTTCCTATTTCTGTAGTCGATTTATATAGAGTTATCATTATTGATTCCCACGGGGGGCTCGTCATACAGAAACCAACTCGGCTGGATCAAACATTTGAGGTGATAAATTGAGAAAAAGGCTCATCAACAGTCAGCGACAAGAAAATTGGTTCGTTCTCAGTGAGCGTTCTACTAGTTGAGAACGGTTGTGCGCAGGCCGGTCGATTATCGTTTTAGGTGACAGAATAAACCACTTTCAGTTTGGTTTTGAATATTACCTCATTTTTGGAACCAAAACTCATAAGCACGCGCATTTCACTAACTTTTTGACTCTTGATGCTTACATTCCCTCATTTTTGGAACCAAAACTCATAAGCACGCGCATTTCACTAACTTTTTGACTCTTGATGCTTACATTCCCTCATTTTTGGAACCAAAACTCATAAGCACGCGCATTTCACTAACTTTTTGACTCTTGATGCTTACATTGGCTTGCTAGCATGTTGTAGTGTTGTTTTTGCTTCTGTTCCATTCCGGTGTTACTGTTGCCTTTATTTATTTTAGGGTGAATGAAATGAATGTTTCTGTGATTTTTGACAAAGGAGTGCCTATAATGCTTTGTATTTGGCATCACTCATCTGGCCTGTGGAATTGGCAGCACTGAGTGTTAAATTCGTGACGTAGTGGTTTCATCGCTAATTCGCAGAATCAGTTAAGAAAACTTGAGAAAGAAATTTTGATTACTCGGTTTGTTGGTCGCGACTGCTATTCTATGTTGTTCAACGTTTCCACGAAAAAAAAACCCAGTCTAATTTGATTTGATCTTAAGAAAGATCAACTCCATCATTCGGCAAAAGAACCGCGGCGCTGTTTATTTTCACCCAATAATGGAAAGCAAGCTAGGAGCCATTTTATTTTTGGCCCGAGGATTAGTTCAAAGGGATCGAGGAAATGATAAAGGAAGGGGAGAAGAGAAAAGCAGGTTTTTTTTTCGAAAGTGATTGCTGTGGAAGGAAGAACTGATGAGGATTTACCACCACAGAGTGTGGGGGTGTGTCAGCAAGCGAGATTTGTTTAGTTAAAAAATGAGTTTTTTTTTCGTCCTCAGTGAGACTCGGGCTCGCTCGAAACGTGGTTGGGATGTCCGTGAAATAAGAAACCTATAGGAGGAGGTTATGGGGTAGCTTCCCTTCTAACGGGCGGTAGGTTAATCAAACTAAAAGCATTCTCTTATAACCAATTTTTCCCGAGTTTTTCCTTCCGACGAACCAAACCTTTTGGGAAGAGCGTTTGTACGAAAGCCCCTCTTCACTTCCTTCTCCCACTATTCTAGATCGTGAAGTAGAGAGGGCCTACACCGAAATACACTCGCCTACGCCCCCTTTGAACGGGACCCCATCTTCGTGGGGGTCCTCGGAAGTATTTCTAGAAATATCGTTGAGCTACCCGTCCGTAACACCCCCTACTCCTTCCACACCCTCACAACATCCCTTCACCGCGCTCCGTCGATCTCGCGGCGCCCTGCTCTACTAGGAAGTAACGATATTTCCCGCGGCTGTCGGAGCATAACAGATTCTCAACACTTTGCTCCGAAGCGATGTCAAATGGAGGGAATGAATAATACATTCCGCACATGATCGATACATGATGGAAACCAGTTCATAGCTAAGCCTCTTACTTCCGGATGGAGGAACCGATTAATTGAATCACCATGTCCTCGGCCAACGTGACTGACATTCGCAGCACGATTATTACCTACTACGGATATCTACAGAACGCGTTTGATTTCGGTCCGACGAAGGCCCGTGAAACAGCGGACTGCAATAAAATATTTTTGGACTCATTACTGTCACTAAGGTACATACTTGAGAAAAATGTTCTCTCCCCCGAATGGAAGATTGTTTCTAATGGAATTAAATTACAGGTACAAGTAATTGACAGGTTACCGGCTTACCTGTTTTGAAGATATATTCAGTCATCCTTCATCTGAAAATAAAAACATACACATTAGAACGAAACACAGCATTGATTCAACATACCAACATTTTTTGGGCTGAAATTGAATTCTAGTAATCCTAAGACGTAAAAAGCGTAATCAAATTCACTGTAAAATGGACATACGTATGTTCCTGGACTAAAAAAAAAAAAGTATTATTGTAATGTAATAGATAAAATAGTCAATAACAGATAACAAGTTTTCAGACTATCTGAAACATTCAAGTACATTCAGTATTTGCCTAATTCTTATTATTTAACTTTTTACTTCGTTGATGTCAGGCCTGTGACAGGTTTGTAAATCTTCATTCCAATCCAAATGAGTATTTCATATCCGGACTGTCTGGGGGAAATCTGGAGAACTCTACCTACCTACTATATTAAACTGGATTTCCCAATCGGGATTCTTAGGAGGATTATTACAATGCAGTTGTCTAACCATTACGTGAAAATATGGCACACCTCGGAGGAGTCCTCTCCAAGGAAATTCCGTACTAAGTAATGAAATATCCAAACTCATTCAAAAGGCGGTACGATAATCGATGATGTGCGTTGTTTGAGACCTTTGAGCACCTAGATGAGTTGCGGACGGCCGCTGGAAATACGAAACTGGGACGGAATATTGGTTGGTAGCCGAGTAACGGAGCAAAAGGTTTCGCTGTTGAGTATCGCATATCTTTAACCAAACTTCGAACGATCGATCAATGAGCCGAACGAGGCAATGGATTCGCTCATGAGTAACAAATGGAGTCATAGTTGGGATGACGAACGACATTCCTTCGGTGAATATAGTAACGAATGGTAGAGAAGGGTATACTGATCCAGAGGAAGGTGGGACATACCGGTCTGGGAATGGCGGACAGGGTGGGCTGATACATTTCTAGAAAGTCAGAACCAAAACCCATTGTTTTCCAATGTTTATACGACGACGGAATCGTATAAAACAACGGTCAAAATATATGAACGCAGTTTACCAGATAAAACAACCATCCAGAAAATTGTTGACAATTTTGAGGAGGCTATTTTCAGTTAGATATTCTCATTGGAATCTTAGAATCGATCGAGTTGAATGCTGAAAACCCGAAATGTCCAATCCCGACCCGTGCTGATAGCCCATAGAATATCAAATTGGACTCAATCTATTTAGGCAATCGTTGTGCTTTACTCTATTTCAGCACAATCACCATAATCGGAGGCAGGGTGCGGTTAAAAATTGTTATTTTAATAATGTTTTTGAGGACCCGGGTTCGTAAGGCATTGTTCGCCAACAAAATTTGAAAACTGAACAGATAAATACGGATTCATGGCAAATACGGACACACCAAGGAAGCGAATAGTTCAAAATGGCGATTTTGAAATTGATAATTTTACCGGAGTGAGCAAAATATTCCAAGAGGTGTGACAAAATTTGCTCCCTCATGGAATTTTATTAGGGTAGGTAACTGCTCCATTCCCAATCTATGTTGTTGATTTCATTGGCATTGTACATCAAGATTTACAATGATTTACATCAGATTTTTTTTTTTTTTTACTTTCTCTGGAGTTGAAAATAGTAGATCCAAAGATATAATTTCATCCGATCGGGGGAGCCATAATTTATTTTTGAAGCCTTTAAACTAACGAACTGTGAAGGGAGGTGGTTGTGGTTTTATCTGCGTTGTGGGGTTATGGATATTGTATAAAGGGGAGAGTACACACAAAGAGAAGGTGGAGCAGACAGGTGGCAGGTGCAGCCGTGATTAAGAAGGCGAAGGGCAGAAAGAAGAGGGAGAAGGCAGAAGTGGAACCTGGACGGGTTACCTGGGGCCGAACGACTTAACAACGACGGCTTTCCTTTGCCTGGGGAGTTCGAATTCAGGGTTCAGAGCAAGGAAAAAAGACTGGGAGCGAGGTCACATCCGCTCGACTCTCTTTAGGGCTTGACGGGGTCAAGCTTCTGAGGGAATACATCTACCTCCAGTGTTGTCTACCAGGACGGAACGAACTGAGGAGATCAAGAGACGATGGAGACACGCATGCAAACGCCCCCGACTCTACAACGCTTGGTCAATACAAGAACAACAGGTGATCCAACGGTACACGATAAAAAATTCTTTTAGCTTCCTTTACACGTACTTTATTGGTAAGCCCAACCCCTCAATACACGATAAGACATCCTTGCGCAGCCTTATGGTTGTCCAGGAACACAGTGCACCATTAGGGAATACATGAATACAGGAATACAAACAGCCGCCCCTAAGCGAGTGATAGAAAATTGGTGGGCAAGCCATCGGCCAAGTTGAAAAATGGGTCGCAAGTTATTTTATAGGTTGACTGCAGTAGGGGTAAACATTCCGAAGTAGTTTGAAGAAAAATAGCCGATCCGAAGACAGGTTTTAAGAGGTTTGAAAAAACCTCACGCTGACGTCATTGGTAACTTCAGCAAATGGGTTCAACTTGATTTGGTAGCTTAAGGCAACAAACCTAATGTTTCCGTCAACCTCCAGGCAATTGTGAAACTGAATCCTCATTGCGCGCACGCGGGACCATACATGAAAACGTCGTCACGTAACTCCGACTCTCGTGTAGGAAAAAAAAGGGGGGCAGCCAGTACGAAAATAGAGCTAAACTTTACAGTGAGAAGCGGATACTTCACATGGCGTATGAGAGGAATGGAATAGGGCTTATGGTCAAGATAAAGCGTGAAATTTACGGCTCCCTCGCATACAAACAGCGATTCACGTGTAATATAGGGTAGGTTGTTTTGAACGAACAGCAGAAAAGGTTTAGTGAGGAGCAATAACACGGTTTTTACAATAGCGATTCGATTACCAGAGCGTGTCGAGGGCTGTAGTGTCCTACAACGCTAATCTTCTTCGTTAATTAGAAACCAACGAGGAGACCGTGGATATCCGCAAGCTCTGAGCCAACTCCACCTTGAAATTGTTTTTTTCACCCTCGGCTCAACCCCCTTGGTTGTAGGCTGACTGCGATTAGATATCCACACTTGAGAAAGGGAGGAAGTCGAAGACTTGGAGGCAACGGGATCACTGCCTTTTGCGAAAAGGAACGCGAGAAGGCGAAGGATCGGACAATCCTGTATAGCCCGAGCTTATCAAGGAGCCTAAAGGGACCGCTTTATTGAGATCAGTTGTTGGGGGAGGAAGACCCTGTGCTTTTCCGAGCCGACGAGCATCGGATGGCATTTACAGAAACTGAACGGTGTTCTCACAAGCCGGAGAACCCATACACGCTTCGTAGGAGACCTGATATTTTAACGCGTGACGGAAACGTTACACTATAATGCTTAAAACTCCCTCTTTAATCGATCATACGACGACATGGACGACAGCTGCTCATCCTGCTGGTTCGCTGGCATTGCATGCAGATCCCCACAGCCTCTGCCCCTGGCAGTAAAGAAAATGTGATGTTTACTTGAATTTCAACTTCATTAGTCGTCATTAGAAGAATAAAACTCAACACTTGGGGTTTAATTTTCGACCAAATTTTGGACGCTGAATCAAATGAAGGTCCCGGAACGATTGGAGCCCAAAATGGGAATCTTTCAACCCATATCGAATGCGTGGTACCTAGGCGTGTAAGGTGTCATTTTCAACGAAATTTTAAACGCTAAATCGATTGGAATGAGTCTCCATTCTCTTGGCCTGAGGAATAACCAACCCCTGCGAAAGAAATTGCAGCGTTTTGAATCTAGACATCATGAAGCTATTGTAATATTTTAAGGCAAATCAGAGAAGTTCACTCCAGGCATGATTACATAGGTTGATTATTCAAGGAATAAACCCCAACTGGAGGTGGGTACGAGTAAAATAGGTACCTAATCGTCTATTGGAATGAGCCCGGGACACTCAACCCTCACTATCTTCCCCTTAATCTTACTCATAGGAATAATCAGTTTCTTGAGTGTCATGGGGTGACGCTAGATTCTACATAGATGACTGCATGGACCACCTCTTCTCGATCGAATGCCGATGTATCCCTCGGAAAGTGGGCGAGATTCCGCTTAATCTTTTGATAATGTCGACACGAATTTTCGAAGCGGAACAGTGATCTTTGACGAAGTGACCTGGCACGGGGTTAGGTGAACAAAATCGACGTCCTAGCGGATCCTCGACCCTCGGTATATGCAAATGACGCGCACGCCCCCGACATAAATGCTCTCAATGGCTCAATCCTTCTTCCACATCCTCTCGGCCATTTGAAATCGAATACTTTACAACTCTGGCTCATGTCAAATGTGTTGCGAAGAACCACAGGGCGTGGCGGGTGGGCGCATTAATATTCATGATAAAAACACATTCCAGGCCGAAAAAAAGAGGAAGCGTGTCGAAGGAAGAGACTCTTTCCCAAACAAGAGTATTCATTTACACGGAGTACCAAGCTATTATACGTAGGTACATTCCTGAGGTCGCCTCCGTGAATTGAGGTATCGTCAAAGTTGCGGAGAGAATTCAAACCGACGATGAGTTAACAGCACCTTTAAAATGAATATTAATTTCTTCCGAACAAACCAGGGAAAAGCGGTAGGTCCTCAAGCCAGGCCGTATGTAAATGCCGCGTCTCCGAGAGTATTCTGGATGATGCTAGCGGGTGGGAGAGACACCGGGTGCGGGGGATCTGGTTGGAAGATGTGGGATCGAGTTTTTATTCGATTTTTTCTTTTTTTTGCGTCCGAGAGCGGTTATAATGAGGGGCAACATGTTCGGTGGGGGGATCCGGTGTACAAAGTGGTTTTAGAGCTGCTGGCAGTCGTGTGGCTCTGCCTTGTGTAACATTCAGGATCACATTCAAAACTCAGCCTCCGTGGTGGGGGACGTCATTATTAGTGCACCTTCTTCACATCTTCAACTCCTTCTTTTACGGTCTACTCCTCTTTTTTTCTTTCCTCGTATAAAACTTTCAGGAGGTAAGATGGACAGAGAAGTGGGGATGCGTCCATCAGCAGGGTTCGGTGTTTCAATAATGGGGTGGGTGCTTTCAAAAGTGAAATCGGAATTGTCCTTTAGAGCTGCCATTACGAAGCAGTTTGGTAGTCATAGCCGCCCGCCGCTCTTTTCCACACTCATCACCCTGAGCTCACCAACTCACCATAGTTATCCATTGAAAGCGCCGAGAACAACATCCATTACCGTTCAGTCTATCATCGCTACTCTGTTTCTAACAGCGTATTAGCGTTCGACCGACTAGAAAATGATCCTCACGAAACACTGAACCAAATTGTTCTCTGTAATGGTACAACTTCAATCACGCCCCCCCTCGTAACCAATTCAGCTCAAGCATTGCGAAACACATTACGGTTTTCATATTCATGTTAGACGGCGAGTAAATGGCAGATGCGCTGCCGAATAGAAATGGGATCGGTAAACCGCTTATATAAATCCAAATGTGTACGATGAAACAATAAAAATGGCGGTTATATTTCAACCCAGAGTGATGTTTGCCGCAGAAGCAACATCTCCAAGAAACTTTTAGGAAAGTTAGGTTATTGTGACTGTAAGTTTAGTGACATGATATCAATACATGTCGACAGCTTTAATGAAATTTTGATCTTCATTTCATAAAAAACAGACAAGCTTCGACAAACAATAAACGAAAACACAAACTCGCCAAGTGTCTTTCGTAGACTACAGCTTGCAATGGAGGATGATTAAATTAGTCAAATAAAAAAATTGAAAACCAAAAACCTTTTTTCTTAGCACTAAAGAAAACTTAATTCTACATTTGATTTTTGGATTCTGCTTTAAATTTCCCGTACACCTGAAGTACATATAGTGGGAAATTAATTTCTAAGGACTGCTATAGCAGTTAAAATATTACAAATTTACCACAAATTAATTGTTCGATAATACATACGAAAATAAAAATGTAACTGCACGTTAGTGAAAAGAAATTCCAAGCTACTTCTAATTTCTCATTACCAGTGAATGAAATCACATTCTTCTCTCATCTCACCTCAAGAGACGTTCATTTGTGCTCATCCCATTCCTTTAGCCATTTGAATTTTCTCGAAACGCTGATCATTTGAAACATGAAGAGACAAAGGATCGGCGTTATGCAGGAAGTTAGGTAAGTACCTAGTTACTTAAACATGGTGTGATTCGAACATCTTTAAAGATAAAGAGGGAGGGGCGGATTCATGATTGGATAAGAAATATAATTCAAAAGAAGAGATCACAGAAACGCCTGCCCTGAGTCCTTCCGTTTTCATAGTATATAACGCCGATTGGGAGTGGTAAGTACCGTCTTCTTTGTAACAATGCTCCCTTTGAAAGGCGTCCTCAGAAAAAGACTCGTTATTTTGGTTCATCATTCTTATTGGAATAAAACACCTTCTTGTTTTCTTAGATAACCCAAAAAAGACAAGTTTTTCGCCCACAAACTTAGTCACTTCACGCTTCAAGAATCTTGGAATCCAAATCAACCAAGTTAGTGAAGAACGCTCAGAGAACCTTATTTTATGGATGCATTTTACTATTGGCTTCATCAGAGTATGTATAAAGTAATACTAAAAATGTCATGAATCTACAATCTTTCTTCATCTTATCATTATTACTAATATACATGTATTTTTAAAAATGTAAAACAAGAAATGAAGTCGACGAATCTCTACAATTATGTGGGTGAAGCCACCTGAAAACGTAGCAGAAATTTCAACTTTTAATGACGATGCTTCTATTTTATTTTAAAAATCTGGTGAGAAGACAAGTTGATAGGATGGCCGGTTTAACTCTCAACCCATAAAAACGATACAAGAGGATATGTAGAAAGATGAGCAATTTATCTGAAATTTCCTGATTTTTCTTGAAAATTATAAATACACAATAACGACCCCCTCCCCCTCCTACTGGACGCCGCAGGTGTTTTGATAATAATCAAAGTCGAAGAAGACGAACAAAAAAATTGGGAAAAGAGGCCAAATAAGTTTTTTGTCTCTTCGAGAGAGGCTGTGAGAGACAGATGTTAGACGCTGAGGTTGGAACAGGTAACTGGCGGCCTGTGGTGGTGGAGGTTTGGCCTTCGTTCGAAAGCGGTTCTCCAATCTGGAACTTGCACTCGAACTTCAAGGTGCACGATCACCTGCCGCCCGGATTTTACTCGGCCGATCGTCGGAACTCTCTTCGCCATCTATTCCTCTTATCACACCCGAGTCCTGCATGCAAATGGGATCCCCCGTCCTCCGGAAAGATTATTTTTATCTGAGCCGTAAATTCCGTCTAAATTCCTCACGCCCAATTTGCTTTTCTCGGTCCCTCGGTCAGTAAAGTTATCCCTTCAAATAAAATCCGATACATTATGCTAATTCAATCGACGAGGATAATCAAAACGAGAGATCAACAAGAGGCATAGGTCGTCAGCTCTCTCTCCGAATAAACACGGTATAACACTGTCTACTGAACTCAGGGGTTTTGTGCCTAAATAAAATGAGATATTTCGTTGTATTCAAATCCTCATGATTGTTTTTTAGCGATAAGAAAAGCCAGGGCACTCGGACTTGTCTCATATTTATCAACTATCAAGGCAAACAAACCAGCTTGGCCACTTAGAGCCAGTGGGATTCGGTAGTCTCGCATAATACGATACCTCGATATATTGTTAAGAAACTAGGAAGCCCAGATCGAACGTATATGCAAATCCAACAGACCTGACGCCTAGCGGAATGATGGTATAACTTCATACCATGAGATATCAAGTTACGACTAGATAATAACCAAATGGTATAATATTTTGGGATGAATAGGTTTTACATCATCACCACGGATTATTGACCGTAAAAGGATACCAAAGTTATAAGCATATAGAACCTAGAGGGTCTAATAATATCGAGCTCGGCGACTGGCGCTCAGCGCCGTATTCCAACGTTTCACAAACTTACCTGGGCGAATTGCCGAGTAAGTGCTCAACTTTCTAATGAAATTATTCCCTTCTTCTAACTTCAATAATAAATTCCACTCAAGAATTCCCCGTTTACGACTGCAGAAACGCGCACATCGTTATTAACAAGTTGAGAGAAGGCAAACTGGGGTAGCAACAGTTGAACTTTCGGGGACACCGGACATGAAGGAAATCATCAGATATTGATAGAGTGTGACGCAGCCTGAAGTCACCTAATGTCACCCAGCTCAGGTGAAGAATAGGGGAAATCAACCACTTACCCGGTTCAGTTAGGTTGGTAGTGTTTATGTGCACACATTTTAGGGGATTCTTCTCAGCCAATTAGATTTTCCCGGATGGCGGACAGACATTTCTAATTTTGAAACCAAACACATTAAATCGCAAAAGTTGAAAGAGTGGGGAGTATATATTTTTTTTGGCCAATACGAATACATGGATCTTTTCATTGAGAATTATCATACCAAAAATAAAAGTAAATCACTACAGATTAATTGTAATGGCTGTTATGATTGTTGTATTGCACGATAACGTATGCTGTATGTCATTTCGAAAGTTCGGTGACTAACAAGGGAAAAAAGCAATCAATTACCAACGGTTCAACCAAATTAATTGAATTTGATGAGATTGCGTGCAAAGATTGTGAAAAAAAGTCACGAAATCGGTCGTTTGGTCAGTAATGAACTCTTTCTGAACTAATTCCACGAGTCGTTACAAATTTTGAAAGGAGAAATCAAAAATTAACCGCCTGAAAGGTGATGAGTGGAACGTATACCATTTAGTTTAAATACAGGATAAGTTGTTACTTTAAATTCTAAAAAAAGAAGTTTAGACATCCAAAGTTAGGCGGTGACGATATAAATATCTAAAAACTCTTGAAAGATCGGGAACTGACGAAGGATGCAGCGAATTACCTACGCGAAATTTGAATGATTCAAGCATTGAAATTCGAAGAAGTTCGGTAAGCCGGAGTGTGGTGTGGTGAATGAATGGTGTGGTAAATAATATAAAAATGTCAGAAATGAGTTTTGCAAATCTCCTTGAAAAGTAATAGAAAATCAAGTATATTAATAAAATTTTCCGTGTAGTTATTTTTGTTCCAATCAACCTGAGTGACCCTTAACATCTGAATAATCGGTAGAGGTATAAAATTAACGTAATGAAATTTACTTGGCTCTTGCAGGTATTAGAATAGGTAATTTAATTACCAATTATGATATGATTACATATAATAATATTCGACTATTCCCAGTTTCTTCGTAATGTCAGTCACGTTATCAAAGCCACGTTCGCTTCATGTATTATCTGCGTTCACGTGAACATTGAGTTTTCATTTGAATTTGCGAGAAAGACCCATTGTTTCACTAATTCATATTGGACACCGAAGATATTTTAAGGTTCACTCTATGTCGACGTTAATGGAAACCGACAGAAGCGAGATGTGATGCAAGTACTTTTGTGTTTTGACACGAGATACATAGCTAGTTGAATGAATGTATTTTTAGAATCTCAATGCGATTCATCGAACTGAAGGTAAATGAATGTAACGCAATATATTGGTTGAGTGAGAGCATCTAGTTTGTTATACCATTAACTTTTTACTGTCATACTCGATGGAATGAGAGGAAATAACCTAGTGAAACCAAAAAACGGGCCTTGTAGCGAGGAGGTAGAGATGATAGATATAAATATGCACATAAATCGAGTTGAAAAGGGGTGAGTTTTTCGCTGGTCGTAGAACCATTTAAGAAGAAACGTAACGTGGAAACATCTACCTTATTGGCACGTCGAGATGAACCAGCGGTAATCCATAATTAGTTCGAATGGCAGAACACGCGCGATCTCAAACAATACACGGGAATATCACGCACACTCACTCACCCTTGACACATTCTACACCGGGTGGTGGTCCACGACCGACTGAGGCTGAGCGGCTCGACTCGAAGAACAGGATTTCTAGATCTATTACAGAAAAAGGAACGTGAAAAAACTCGTCCACCTCGGCATCAGGCGTTCGCCCCTCCACACGGCCGTGCGGGCGCCGATCCAGTTTGAGGCCTCGAGTGGCCTTAGGACTTGAAAATGGGTTCTTGAAAATCCAAAACAAAAAAGGTCTGTTTCACATTCTGACCCCCACACCCAAACGCCTTCAATCCACTTGTTTGTTTTCATCGGCGTTGAGATGACACGAAAACAATAACGTGATGTCGTCGCTCTTCGGGAGCATCAAGATAGTTGAAGAGAGAAGCCGAAACAGAGGTGTTTTCATAATAAGCGCTTTGATCGATTTTCGTCCTTCTACTCATCTCAGCCTTCGCAAACAACTTGATGACATCCAAACATCATTATTCTCGCGAGGCTCGCAGATACGTTGTACCTGACACGGAGAAGCTACGCATTTCTTTCGACCCAAACGTTAGTTCAAAAGTTCATCCACGTGATTGGAACACTTAATAACACTTTTCTAACAGTTCTAATAAAACTGGTTTCACCAAGAAATGCAAAGAATTTCGCGCGAGGACATGGTTAAATCGAAAACAGGTTGGAATATTCTACAAGCTCATTTTTTCACAGGTATAAATTCGAGATTAAAGTACATTATAGCCGTTAGTACTATTATATGATTCGTAGAGCGACTTGCACAATTTTGACGCATGCTCAGGATTGACTAAAGCGTAGTTTTCTTTCGTTCATTTGAAAATTTTGACGACCTGTAAATTACAATGGTCTGTCAACTACAGGAGTCTGTCAATCACGTCTGCCAACTACAATTGTCTATCAACTATACCTAATAGTCTGTCATCAAAAAGTCTGTCAATTACCTACAATCTGCAATAATCTGTTTACTGAAATTGCATTGTCAATTAAAATAGCCTGTCAACTACAGTAGTCTGTCGATTTCAATGGTCTTTAAATTACCGTAATCTACCAACTACAAAATGCTGCACAATTTTCCGCTAATGTGGTAATGTGTACTTGGGATCTTTGGAGTACCAAGCTAATTTGAAAAACAGAGAAGTGGACTAATAATTCTTCTTCTCAATCATTATCAAATTCTCCACTCATGCATTATATTTCTTGCGTGGATATAAATTTACTTAACTACTTTGCGAAGCAGTGAAACGGAGTACATACAAACAATTAATTAATTCGAATATAAGAGGGATCGTGGTTAGAGTAAGTCAAGAAGGCTTCCACAAATGAACCAAAGAAAATGATCGGAGAGGGCCAGTAAAAGATGGCGACTGATCTGTCATCAGTAGAGGGCGTTCACCTAATTTGATGAGTGCCTTATCATTTGGTTTGGTCCGAAGTGGTGGCAATGGGGGAAAAAGTCTGAGGAGTGATGGAAAAGAAGGCCCCTGAGAAGTTTAATTAAAGAAAGTGGGAAGGTTTTCGAAGAGGGAGGCAATCTGTTTGGACAATACAGCCCTTGGGCAACATTATCTTCTCCGAAGCCTCCTTGCTAATATAGAGCCGCTCCGACCTCTGTCCTCGACCAGCTAACTCAAGATATTGGTTCTAATTCTGAGGAATGAGCTGCCCGGTCCCATGAGGTGCATCAGCCCCAGCGGATATACAGCCCTAGACTCTATACTGCTTCCCGAATACAAAACAAATTCAATTACGACACTTGGAGTTTAAATTAAATGTATTACGCCTCACAACCAAACTTGGATTCAGTAAGAGGAAAGATATGCAATGTGAGAAGATAACAATGGTTGAAGTGATATTGTATCGAAGCCTCCTTGATGCAGGTTAACTCGAAGTACTGGTTCTACTTCTGAAGATGAACTGCCAAGTACCAAAAAGGCTAATCTGCTCTAGCTGATGATTAGATGACCACACCTGATACTTTTGAGCAACCGTAAAATAAATCACATTCCAAAGCTTGAGACTTTGCTTAGGGTTCGATTGAAGATATTAAAAATAGGTTCGCGGTTTCTAAATTCACTCTCACAACTGCGACAGAATTGTATTTTTTTTTTTAAATTACAAGGTACCTCTCGCACGTGCCCGTATTCCATCTTGCACAGAAACATCAGTCTTCAGGCTTGCAGAAACCGGAACAACGTCCAGAGTAGTGAATCATCACGACGGCAGACTAAAACCTTTTCGATGATCCATGTCTTCCCACCGTCTCACACTTACTCTATTTTCGTCCGGCGTCGCTCTCGTTTTGTTTTTGGAAGCCAGTAATAATATCGAGACCCCCCATAAGGGTCTATCCAGAGCCAACGCACTAAGCTTCACTTCCATTTAGCGGCCTACGAATGCGTTCATCTTATCAATGTACGAACGTGTCTAATTTTAATATTTCCACATTGGTGTGGTACCTATATTGTTCATCAGGCCAAATACTAGTTGCCGCGTGTTCAACGGTCAAAACGATTGAAATGAGCTGTCGCTTCCAGTTCCTGTTTGCATTCAGTCATCACATGAAACTAGTAAGGCGAAGGCACTAATAGGAGAAACAAAAAGCATCGATACCGGCCATGTGACGTGACTGTCTTGTTCCTCTCACCCAAGTCGTTTGACTCAACAAAATAAATTGATACTTACCTAAACTTCTTCCTCTCTCTTGCCACTCAATACTTCTCCATTCAACCTTTTTCCAAAAAAATTGTAGGACGAGACAAAGGGCCCCAGAAAGACGTTGAATAAGGAAGCACCCGAGAAAGAGATATTGGGTAGGAAAGAGGAGGAAACGAGTAACAATTTCAAGACAGTTTTCCGACCAGCGTTATTTTTCTCTGTGATACCTCCGACGGCGAAATGTCAATTAAGAGATTGTAAGAGATATAACCTTTCAACTCATCCCTTGACTGGTCGGAGTACGTCTTTCAAATCACTCCTTGCTGTGCTCATTTTCTCGCATCACAAATTCTTTTTTAAATATTTTTCTCCAATTTCAGCTCACTCTTCCCGCATAATACTTTAACACTAAGCCTCCGAATGAATACAACGGCACCTCGAACTATAGTGCAGTAATAAGTAGCGAAGAGATGTTTTTGGTACAGGGTAGATATAAGGTGTAAGAGAAGTATACTATTACTAACAGAGTACATGAGCGATTGAAGACGCTGTAATTAATATTCCACAATTGTTTGCCGAGTATTTCATTTCATTCTAGTTTCGGTTCAGAATTTATTTAAAAAATACTATTTGAAGGGGCGAATTGAAAATCTGAACTAATTTGATATAATGATATCCTTACGGGAGTAATACACGTCAAGTATTCATCAAATTGGGAAGGACTTGGGACAGTATCCACCTTTGACATGGTTATTCCAGGATATTCTGATTAATGTTCGATTTTGTCCCTTTGCTTAACAAAAAGGCTTATATACATATACATACATATATAACAGAATCTTGAGAAAAAAAATAAAAAATAAAACACGAGTCAGGTTGGATGGACTTGATTCATTCGCTATAGAAAGGAAATTTCCTGTTCAGGATTATGGAGGGCGCAAAAAACAATACTTCAATTGGAATTAAAAACGTTAAATCCTCTTTATCCGAATGCACCGGTAACCGTTGGAGTAGAAAAAGCGTCCCAGGCCTTTGCGTATCAGAATATTAGATCTCTTCATTTCCTGAGGGTTCCACGCTTCTTCTGCTGATTTATACCGATCGCTGAAGAGGAGGGGAAAGTGTATTAGATCTTGAATAACCCGTGGATATTTCATTATAACGCGAGTTATCCATGGGGAAAGAATACGGTGCACGATGACAACTGAGCCGTTTAGTATTCTCGTCGAGGCCGTATGAAAGTACGAGATACGTTCCATTCTGATGGAGCAAAATACCGAAAGTTTCAGTATGGTGTGACCGCGGGAACAGCGAGGGGTGATAGTCCTATTCAATTTAGAATAGGCTCATTCAGTCTAATTTTCTCCGTCTATTGAAACAATGGATTCAATTAGCAGACCAGATTTATCAGAAACCGGGACGTCGGCGTCGGCGCCGAAAATTGATGGCCCTTTGTAATGTGGCGTCGAATGGGTTCTATGATTCGTCTCCGTCCATTAGGTCTGCTAATTAACCGATGTCAATGCGTGTAGGTAACTACTCCACATGTGCTCAGGAGTAGGTAATTATGGATCAATATAACCAAAAACCAGTACTACCAAGACCGATTTTAGGGATAATATCAGTGATTTCACGTAACCAGACCTGACCTAGATATTTAGTGTGTACAGATTTTGGTTCAAATTCGGCGAATATTGATCATAAGTAGTGTGAGACCGAATTCTGGCCGTCCGGGAAAAAAATGAGAACAACGGGAGCGCTGACTTCAGCAGATCCGAAACGCGGGAAGTGCCACCGTCTCCCACCTCCGGTGAAGAATACGATCCCCACCATCGCGCCGGAAAATCAAAAGTTCCTGAAAACCTCCGGCGGATTTTTGAGCATTCTCGTCGACATCGTCCCGGAATCAGCAGAGCTCCTGGCCCGAGCACTGTCCTCGACCCAGCCACCTCAACGCAGCCCGAACATCGACACAAACCACTCCAAGGTACCAGTGCATTCGGCATATATGTAAAGTCAAAGCAAACTCCCGACAAGTTAATAAACCTGTTTTATTCTTGGTTTGGTTTTGATTTGTGCGAACCTGGAGTCCTTCTGGTGTTGCAGGGTTTTAAAAACATTTATCGGGGCTTAAGAATTTCGGGGATTCTGGATAAGTCCCGTCCTGACTGGCCTATGATAGCTTGGCCAGTCCTAGGGAAAAATAACAGTGAGCTTTGGGATTAGATGTCTCGTCGAAACCGAAGCTCACAAGTAGATAACATATCCACTCAGTATCTAAATATTTCCAATTGGTCTAAATACATGGAATAAAAAATCAAGTAAACAGGTGGCCATTCCGAGTTACATTCACGCTGTATTTTCCGGATCTATTGATACGTTAGCCGTGAAAGACGTATTTCCGGGTAATATTCAAAGGCAGCATCGTGTCAGGCATTAAGCCGAACGGTTTTTGATGTTAATAGCTTTTAGATACAGAAAACTCGTTTAGATCCTGGCATAGAGAGGGTATAGCGTAGGTTTTTAGGTCGAACCAATATAAAACTCCCATCTGCATCAAAAAAGCACTGGCAGGGGGAAAATGCTCTGTTACAGACAGAGGGCTCTGAACAAAGAGCGATCGTCGAACAAACAATATGAGTACGGCCATAACAGAAAGAGGTCGGGCGGAAGGGACGCACTTGTTTGAACATGCTCGGATTTTCCAGAATCGGTTAAATTGTTCATTTATTGGGTAGATTGAGCTCTGTTCAATATCCTCAGCCGAGGAGAGGGTTGTCGGTTTATGGTAGGTTAGAAAAATTTGATGGGAACGCATGAAAACACATGATTGATGTGAAATACTCTTCAAACATTTTAAACTACATTAGATTATCAACTTTCATTAGAGAAGTATTCTTGGAAAACTATGTGAGGGCTAATGATGTCGCGGGAGAGTCGATCAACATTTCATAGTCGAATTATCGATGCTAAATATAAATTTCTTACCGTACTAGTAAATTATTGTTGTAGTAAATCAGAGTAGTAAACAATTGTGCAAAATGACTATTTGAACGCAATACCAGATGCAGTTGTGGTTCACCCCCCACATCGGTTTATGTAGGTTGAATGTCAGCCCTCAAACAATTATGTGCATACTGCTTGAATCAACAATGCATTACCTGCTAGTGAATGTTGAATGCCCGGGGGAGGTCGGATACAGGTTAAGTGCCATACGATTGTGCAGCGATGAGCCTAATAGCCTAAGCAATTGTTATGGTTAGCTCATCGTACTGAATACAAACAACGAAGGCGGTGAACGTTAAACCCAATATTGAGCGATCTCGCAAAGTGAGAAGTCAACTCACTTGATATCCCATCGAGCAAATTGAGACGGTAGACGGGTGAGTCGCCAATTAGAGTCGCGGGGGTCCCCATGACCCGAGGTCGACTTATAGTGACGTCACAGCTCGCAGGCGTGAAAACGTGGGCGTTCAAAGGGACGCTGATGTCTTGATGGTTCAACCATTTCTCCACTGAACTAACTTCTCTCAGCGAAATAAGGTACTAACCACAGGAAGCTTTAACACTCACAGAACCTTCCGGTGCCATCGCGCCCCTGCTATCATTTTTGTCCTGTTGATTTTTAATTTTTCTTCCCTAACGAAGCCCGCATAACTTTCCTGTATGTAGGTCTTTCAGACCCCGTTGAGGTAGCCCGAAGCAGGAAGTTGGGCCTTCAAGAGGCACCGTGGGAACATAATATCGGATATGGGATGATGGGGGAAGAATCTCCAGTGATTTATTTAATGACAGGAGAAACTGAAACGAGATTGTTTTCTTCAAATTGGCACAGAATAGAACTTCCGTTCTACTTGTTCGCTATTTATAAAAACAGCATGCCTTTTGCCAACATATCTTATTATTCTTATTTAACAACACATCATGCAGAATTTGTGAAGTCAAAATGTTCGCCCGCCGCTTGGTTAACTCCGTTTTTGGCACTGATACGCCTTTTTCTGAAAACTGAGGCAGAGTAAGAGTACTCAGGGGTATTATGAACGTGGTTTTTGAAAATTTTATACGTGTGGTGTATCATTTTCGTCTAAAGTTAGGGCAGTGATGAGCGATGTGAGGTGCATCCAAGGGTAATTTTTAAAAAGTCAAATTGCTTAAATTGTTGAGCAACATTTCGTGCTCGCTGAACCGGTCGCGCACACGCAGTAAAAAAAAAAATAAATAATCATGAAATATTGGGTAGAACCCAAATCTGCAATAAAAAAATTGGGATTCTCATTTATCATTTAAAATAAGAAAGTTAGTGTAACTTGCGCAGCTGCGCGGGGTGCGCAAATATGTTATTTGATATTCTTGCAAAAAACATTTTTTTTGCTCCCATTTGGACGACTTTAGGAGGGGGGGGGGGCATCTCGTGGGACACCATGTATAATATCTCTGGCTGATGACACATTCTTATGCCGAACAATTTGAAGATTTTTTTTTTTTTCACTATTTCATTGTTTTACATCGTCCTCCATTCGTCAACAACTTCAGTCATCCCTTGAAGCAGGAGATGAACTTGCTCAGTCGAACGTTCCTGGAGCAATAATAATGTAAAGTTCATTGGGAAAAAAATACGAAAAAACCTCAAGCAAAAAGAAAATACGGTGTCAAAAGTAGGAATAGTGTAGGGCTATTCAATAAAAAATATAAAAAAGAAGAAAGAGAAAAAACCGAATGAATGGCTCTAGGAGAAGAGGAGAGCACGTTCTTCACATATTGGTCGCGGTTTTTTCTTTCTTCGGGGAAGAAGAAAACTTTCCGCCCCTCATACGTATGGTCGACCATATAATATTGACTCTGATAAAGGCCCTTTTCCCACCAGAAGGGGAACAGCTGACAGGCAATGATCATCTTATTTGGGCTAAATCTTCGCGCCTTTCGATGGCGATGGGGGAAAAAGGACAGAGGCGAGGAAATAAGATTGGAAAGCCTCTTCCCATATCAGCCATTCGATCAAAGCCTCCATTATCGTCCCATGTGCTCCCTTCTGAAAACGCGTTCGATTATTTATTTACAATAGTCATTCCATACATACAGCGAGTGATCGAGATATAATTTTTCACTGCATTATCACAGAAAGGTTGAGAGCTCCAAGAATAAGGGGAGATAACTTATCCTTATTATGAATATGGAAGTTGATTGAAAGAGATAGCTACGCTCTCCAAGAACAAAAGAAAATTTGAGGTACTGCAAGAGAGAAAAGCCGAACGAACTGAATTATTACGGAGACGCCTGACACTAAAACTACGAATACATAATGTCAGGATGTTAAGATGTGGGTACGTGAGTAATATGTTAAGCTTGTGTTAATTTTAATACGTATACTCCCAAAACCTGATCAAAGTTAAGGAAGCTGTCCCAATAGCAAAATAATATGGAAATGCGCAGTAAAACGCAAGGGGAACATTTAATTGTTTGGTGGGGATAATACCTTTCTTTTATAAGAATACAAATTATGCTTTGCATATCGTTCGGAAGGAAAATAGGTAATTGTGTGAACCGTGAAAATATTTTCACTCATTCATCCTTGTTTCTGCGTGTTTTACTCGCCACCGGCGTACTTTTTGGCTCTCATCCCATAATTATGGGTTCCAAGAGAGGAAAAACAAAAACATTAGCACCCACCACGACCGAGCTGTTTTGTGACAACAACCCAAGTAGAAAAGCCAACACTGCCGCGCGCGCTTTTCGATGAGGTGAGATACCCACCCGCTGGCCCCATTCGTTAATTGAAGCGTAAAAAGGTCACAACAAGAGCGTTCGAGCGAAAATGTACACCTATTATTTTCCATAGTTAACAAAATGCACCGACCTTCACGCCGTAATTTCTCCGGATATTACTCCTGTCGATCAAGCGAACATACCTGAAAAAAATACAGAAATAATAAATTAGAAGAACACGACTGATTAATTAATTAGGGGAATGATTGTGTATTCTATTGATTTTCCGGTTTCATAACAACGCGAGTCCTTGAAAAGCCACGAAATGAACCCACGAGTTCATTATTTGCGTATTGTACTTGATAACGGTCATTCAGGAAACATCTCTTCCTTTTGACTCTTGCCTTGCAATGAATTAGTTACTTTCCTCAGAGCATTGAAAATACCCCTAATATCATGTTCAAATTTCCGCAGCGGGCTTTTATTCATCTCGGTTCCTTCTTGGTTTATCATTCCTAGAATAATCAACTTACGTATTCATGTCAATTCATGCCATCTTCCCGATTTGACCCAAAATGTGACAGTCTCAATACGTTTAGATCAAAACGTTGCAAATTATTGACAGCGCTTTATTATTACTTAGAGCAAGAGTACGGATTGTTTATAAACCTTACAAGGACTTTTCTTCTTGTCTTATAAAACCCCATGTGACAGGAGCGTCTGGGGGGAGTACCGAGCCGAGCGGCTTCGGCCATTTCCGGCCCTCCTCGGCTCAATATCACACACCATCACAATTCTTCCCCTTTGGCGCTCGTTTCAAAAAAGCGTGCTCCCTCGTTCAACGTCAACAATTCTCTCTTTATCGGGGATTTTGGTAGAATAGGAACTTACTACCTACTAGCCTAAAAAAATTATTAGGAAAATGTGTTTCAGCAAACAAGCTAAAATTGGCTCACACAAATTTTGAACATATCTGTAACTCACCCAAAACACGTTTCCAGCAGTTCACATTAGTTTAAAAAAGATATGTAAGATATGTAACTATAAGGTCATTTGTAAAATTTGTATTATTGTTTATATCTGTAGTTTCACCTATTTTCAGGCTCTACCCTTATAAGGCCCAAGACTGGTATCATGATGGAAGTCTTTTTGTAATGCAGGGCACTGGCTTAGATTTTTTAGTATCTCTTTCAATTCCAGTTTTCCAACTGAAAAAATCAGCGTGGTTGTCAAAATGCAATTCCTTGTTGGATAAACGTACGCCATGAGCGCCAGATATGTGCTCAATGAGATCACCACGACAGGTCACTACGGAACTACACATATTACAATTCAATGAAACAGAAGTGTGCTGTTTCTGGCATCCTCGACTGCTTTGCTGGTGACGATCCAGATTAAACTGTTTGTCGGTGACATGGTTGCAGTTCTTGCACTTAGGCATCACAGGAACGGAATAATAACGAATAACTAAATTAAATGGAATAGTAAACACGGAATAGTTAACGAATAAACTAAAACACTAGAAGCGAACGAGAATGAACGGAATAACGAACAACGAAATAATTACGAATAAACTAAATTATGAATAAATTAAATGGAATAGTAAACACGGAATAGTAAACAAATAAACTAAAACACTCGAAGCGAACGTGAATGGTGACGTTGTGAAGAGTACGGCATTGGTTTTATAAAATAAACCCATCATGAAATGGTAGGCATCCCCTCCCACAAGGTGACTCTTCTTGGTGGCCAATACGGTCGCAAATAGATTCTCGCGTCTCAATCATTAGCTTTTTTTTTTGTTGTAATGCTACCCCGACCGTACCTAGTTCCCATAAAATCCCGAAAATTAAGTTTCAAAACACACATACACATGCGCTGCACGAATTTGGGCCGACTTAGCTAGATTGAAAGAGGGGTTTTTGAGTATGGCACTTGGGCGGGTGGAATATTACTCCCCCCCCCCCCCCCCAAATTAACTTCTGCTCGATGATGCTCAAAAAAATTGTTTGAAGGATTACATTTTCATAAAATTGTAATCAGAATCCAAACCTGCAATAAAAAATCGGGGTTCTCATTTAAAATTTATTCTAACAAATAAACGTAAATTTGAGTCATGATTCCATCATATCGTTAATCAATGGTTTATATAAGAGTCAAGTTCTTGAGAAAGCGATCATTTGAAAATAGTTAATCTATTCCTTGAGGTCGATTTCAAGCAGAAAACACCCACCTACTCTACTCAATTAAGAAGGTCCGATGAATTGCAAATCAACCTCCTGAACTGGTCAGAATGCTGACCCGAATAGTACCTCGACTGACTCGTTAGTAGTTGCTGCACAAGTTAGGTATAATTGGCTGAGTTGCCATCAAAACGGTTCACTGGAACCGGACAAGATATAAGAGATCTCCTTCTGCTTGTGATTCACCCTCCGTATCTAGAAGTGGCCCTTCTTCGTATTTTCGTACGTATTGAAGGCGAAAAAATCCACTATTATTTGTCCCGGTAGAGAAATGATATTTTTGGGTGGACATGAAAATCTGGCCGACGACTTCAATAGGAGTTTGAATCTCGACGAGAGTTCGATCGAAGTTAATTCATTAAAACCGGGGATTAAAATTTGATTTCTGAGCCGGAGGCTTACATCAATATCCGTTTACGCGAGAGACAGGAAGGAGAGGAATGGGATTTTATCGGGAGTTTTGCAGGTGCAGAAGCAATAATAATCCTCAATAACGGGACGTAATCCTTGATTGAATAGGTTAATTCGTCTGAGACCTTCCTCCTGTCCCCCGCGAAGTCCCCCAACTCGAGCGCCAACCGGCTAATAAATTGTCGTTGATTGGGTTCTACGGGGAAAGTCCCCTTTCCTCCTCTCTCTTCCACTGTTCATCCTCCTCGCGAAGTCCTTCTAAATCAAGGCTTCTCTTCTGTTGCCCTCCCGCGGGAACCTATCTTCCTGAAGGTTGAGAAAGGAACTTGCTACGTCTGGGGAGACGTTTTCAAGAAAGGGCCGGGTAGCTGGGGGTTAGGAAGCAACTCGAAAGGAGGGCCGAAGAGGAGGTGGAAGGAAGGTTGGAGGCAATTTACTGTAGAAACTTTACGCAAAGGTAATTAGAAAGGCTGCCCCCCACCCTCCACAAATCTAACACAACTGTTACCTGGCATTGTGCTCCACCGCCCGACTTAGCTTTTCACCATTATCCTCGCCTGAATAGGCTCAATCGGGGCGGGTAGGGAATTTATTTGATCTTCCTGTAATCTTTCTAGAACTACAAGATCAACTTTCTCGTCGAACAGTTGTTCCACTATTATACGACATTAAAAGTTCTGCTTTCGGGAAACCGACAGCAGAGCCACGAAAGTACGCGGATTCATTTGGCTTCCGTCGAGAACGTGCTCCTTTTTAGGTTGAAATATTGATCACTGTAAAACTTTGGAGGACACGTGAGAAAATGTTTCGTTCTCTCAAACCTACTCGAAATTGGCTCGACAGTTTGTTAAGGTCCATTTTCCCACTAACGAACTACAGCCAAACGGTCATACGAGGGCACATTTCTCACTCCCTAAATCACGATACGGAAACTACAAAGACGGCTTGAAATATCCCATTTTTTGATTATTATTATCATGCTCACCTGCTAAATTCCATGCGCCCGTTCGTCTGTAATAACCTAAATCACCAGAACTATAATCAAGAAATGCAAAAGCAGTATTCGTTATACTCTCACCATTCCAGGTAAGGAATTTATGTTTGAAAAATGCTCCTTCAGCAGGCCTTTGAACGTCGATAAAACGATATTCGTCGTAAGGTACTCAACAAAATGGTTTTTTGTAACTCAAAAGACGTTCAGGAGCTTTCAACTCATTCTAAAACGTCGTGCTCACATAATTTTCGAGTTCCCATTCGCTCTTCAGTTAGAAAATGAATCGAACCCGAGTAACGACAAGTTGTATGGGGATGACGCGGCTTCACACGGTGATCCCGTCGGGTTGGGGTTTGAAACATACTGTCGAGCGTAAAAAACGGAAACCAACATGTGCTGAGTGAGAGAACTTAGGTGGCGTGTAACCTCTCACATTTAAAAAAAAGTAAATAATATTCCCTCTCTTCATATCTTTTTTGTATTTAGCTCCAATCCTTTTTTATCCAACCAAATTAATGAGCATTTCTATCCTCTCAGTAACGCACCCCACTTATAAGTAAAACTCTAAGGGTGGCTGGTTGTGTAAATCCCTTTATAAATTCTTCCACTGTATTCATTGAAAACACTAAATGAACAGACTGAGCTCACAATCTTTGACGACCTTCATACCTGATGGAATAGGATAAATTACGACGGCCTTTTGAGCTATCATTGCAGGGAAATTGACGAGGAAATGGAAAATCGACAACAAATGAGAATGCAGAGTAAACTCAGTGAATATAACCTGTCAATAAATCATCAAATAAATTACTGATTGTAACTGGCCATTGATTTGAGAGAGTTCACGATTTGGAAAAGAGAGGACTCGATTCAGACCTTTGATTCGGGACATTCGTTCATGTAAACATATGTGAAATTATGGGTCTCATGATTCAACGTATTCCAATCGAGAAAACAGGTTACCCAAGGTACTCCTCGGCAAGATGACCGTCAAATAAGAGCCGTTTGTCAGCCGCTAAACATCAGCATTTGAGCATCTAGGAGTTGGTAGAAGATGAATGGTAGACGCATGACTCATGGCATATTATACTACGCACAATATGGAACTAATGGACCAATTCTATGGTTTTAGGAGAGTTTTGCAGTTATGTTGCTTCTTAATTCCTGGAATGTGGACAATCAATGTGCCATTTTCACCTAGCAGAGTATAAACACGGCTGTTGAAAGTGTGTCCAATGTTTGTGGATAATGCGATCCATTTGTTCCTCCCAATTCTATTTTCTAAATATTATAAAAAATGAAGAAAAAATAAATAAATAAGAAAGCTTTTTGATGGTGGAGAGAGAACTTGTCAACGAGTGTTTTCTTCGAGTTTACATTTAATAAACTTATACTTCGACAAGGAAGTATCCTTCTCCAAGGGGGTGGAACTTTTTCGCCATAATTAAACCAACTTTTAAACAGGTGGAAAATTCCTGGAAGATCCTCCTGGCATTGTTCCATTTCGAGTGATTCTACACTTTCTCGACTTTCTTTCCTCCAGCACCACACTATGATGCCGTTTCTTCATTCCATCCCTTTCTATTCCACCGTTGGTTCCGTCTCCCATTTTACTCGGATTCCACGGACCATTTAATATGCGGAAGCGACCTTTACTTGTTTGGTGGGGGTGGATGAGGTGGGGAGAGCCTAGATTAAACAACCTTTTTCAAAAGTCAACAATCCATTTGAGAAGTAGCGGTGGGAGCGAGAAGGAGTGAGGTGAGAGGGAGTGATGAGCCGTGCCTAAGAATGCCGACTGTTTAACCTTTTATCGAACACCCACCTCCTACTAGCTTTCGCCTTGCCCTGTTTTTAAATCATCCCCTGGGCATGGGACAGCACCCTCGACTGATTCGGCACCCGATATAGCGACACTGCCCTTCCACTGACATAAAATCGTTCGTGCTTCATTGTTATCTCACTATGACGACCCGTTCAACAAACTAACGCAAAACTTAGACCATTCTTACGACAGGAATTTTCGGAACGATAACCACAAAAACCTCTCTTTGTTTTAAATCGAGTCAGCCAACTAGTGAAGGCTTTGCTGAACAATAAAAATAAACGAATTCAAGAAACGTGCCTCATAATCAAGTTGTTTACTGCATCAATGTGTTTGTTCTTCTGAACAAATTTGACTGTCATGTCCGTTTGTATGTTCTGACTTCCTTCTTCCACGATAATTTCAAAAATTTCGATTTAACTAGTTGATGCTGTAACGGATGGTGTCATAATCATGATGATGACAAGCTCATTGTCCGCAACTGTCAAATATACTGGCTAGAATGAATAAAGAGAACGCTACTTGTACTGCTTGACAGCTCCCTCAAACAGTATTTTGGGCACCTTATATCAGTACAGCCGCCAGAATCCAGAATATCAGCTGACCGAAAATTATAATCTCGTCACCGTCACGGTTACAGGGATAGAATACTCACTTATCCTCAAACGCTACGAAAAAATGATATCGAAATAATTTCAAAAGAAGAAGAAACGCGATGAATCTACGTAAATGTGTATTCCATGTATCAATATTTCAAGTTCTTCGAAGAACAAGATCACGCCCTGGATCGTTGAGCTCAATCATTCACCGAAACAAGGGAACAATCCAGCCAGGTTTATACATCGCCAACTAACCCATGTATAGTTGAGAATCCAAGCATGTTTCGTGTCGATCTCACTCAGGTTATGTGATGAATGGTCACAGGTACATCGCAGAGGCTCCCTCAACAGAGGTCTCTACTCGCCAACATCAATAATTTAAAATCCAGCCACTGAGCGGCTGACACATTCATGTTTTCGAGATTCAACACTTCAGCTATTCTGGGAAAAAACAAATTCATCTCTCTTCGGAACCACTTTTCAACTTTTAAACGTTGAACTGAATGCTTGAAGAATGTCGACCCTTATTATCAACACGAACGGAGTTTGGTACACAGCAGTCGAGCGACCAAACCCACGCGAAAGTTGAAATAAACTAATATGGAAAGTTTGATTAAGACTTTTGCGGTATAAAGTTTAAAACTGGAAAAGAGAAGAATTACAATCCACGTCATAGTTGCTGTCATTTTCAAGGGAAATGCCGTAGCTGAGGCATATAAAACGGCATCGCATGACTTCTGTCCATTACCACAAAAACTTATTTCTTTAATTTCTCATCCAGGGAGCTCTCGGGTCGCCTCTGGGCGGGATGGCCTCCTGTAATCACCTGACATCGCTTAAAAGGCGTTTTGTGTCGTCATTCATGAATTCCGTCCGTTCACTGCCCCCTCTGTTATCCATGCTGCCTCATTCATCACCAAAGCCCGGCGATTGCTTTTCGTTTTTCTCTCTATCGTTTATCTGAAACGCGACATAGGGCTCCTGTGCGCGAAACATCCCTCTAGGCACTATTTCATATCCAATTCGATAGGAATAAAACGACGATACGCCAAACCCTTTTCCCGACGACGCTTAATAACGGGGCGGTCAGCACAACAACGTGGAAGGTGATATGCCCCATAGCTACTACCCCAACATGCGGTTACAGCGTGTAATCGTAGGGTGGTCAGTATCGACCACTTCTAATAAAGTTACTCATTATTTTATGGTTTAAAGATGATGAGGAAGAAGAAGACTCGATCTTTATGCCTGTGGAGATGGATAAAAAATTGCGTTCAATACCTGAGAAACTGCGATAACTGGTTATTCCGTCCTCTTCAGCTATGTACCCCAAACAAGCGGATTCCTCCCTTTTACTCGACCTACATACGCTACGTGAATTGTACGTTCACACGCTGTACATATTTGTATTTTTCACTCTTTATTTTAGAAGGATTTACTTCCTCCTTACTTTTGTTACTTATAATTTGTATCATTTATGTTTATCGTTATGTCAATGAAACGAAATCGGACGGATTTTCTGAACTCATCAAAGAAAAGAAAAACCTTGTCATTAGAAATGAAGCAAAATATTATTAAAGCTTTTGAAGGTAGTATGAAAACATGCGACGTAGCACAGAAATTCAAGCTACCTTACACTACTGTCCAAACGATTATTAAAGATAAGGATAAAATTCTAGATGCTGTAAGAAATGCTCAGTCATTGAATTCAACTTTGATTCGGAAACGGCACAGAAGTACATATATTTACCCAGTGAAAAATGATTTTAAAAAACCATACCCCGATTTACGTAATTTTCGACTTACGGTATAGCATGCAGTCCCACCTATAACGTAAGTCCGGGGTATTACTGTAATCATTAATGAAATCTCAGCGGGCCTGATTGGCCGACTAGCAAAAAACACAGTTGAGGAGACTTCAAGAAGCTAAATTCAATGCTCCTTTATCGGGATTGTTGTTTTGTGGGGCAAAATAACATATAACTCAGTAAAAATACATTAAGGGATGGGGAACTCAGGAATTCGGTGGATACCAGACCATCTATTGTTAAACATCGTTCAATATTGTGCGGTACTTAGAAAAAGAAGAAATTATACACTGTCAGAGAGGTATACCAACTTATAATTTGAAATATAAGTGGCTTCACATCATCCCGGCGAATACTTTTCGAAGCGAAGTTTTTCGGGGAACAAAATATTAAGTGGCCAGCGTGCTCGGTCCAAAATGCTTTAAAGGGGCAACCAGGGTACGGAAATAAGAAAAATAAGGAAATACGAATGAGTGAATAATGGATCATGTTATTCGACCTATTTACTGAGACTCGTGATCTGGTGGCGGGAAAGATTTATCGTGGTCGTAAAACAAGTTCATGTATATTTTAAGGGCCTCGATTGGGGCGAATGCTGATTCAGTTAGCGGGGAGGGAGCACAATAGGAAGCCAGAGGTTGGAAAATTACCTCTATATCGATTTCGTTAGCAGTTAAAAGCACTGCTTCCGGGTTTCACCAAGGGTGAAGGAAACGTGCCTAAAAGTACTTTGGTTATGATATCCCAAAGAGTTCGGTTAGTTAGCGATTGTTGTGAGAGGGATCTGCGTGCAAAAGCTCGCTCTGTAAATCACAAACTCCCGTCGTTTCACAAGCTGTGCAGTATACGAAACACGTGAACTGTTCTACACCACCCCTCACCCTCCTGCTCCCCTCCAACCACCACATCGGTCTTCCCCACTCGCAGACCTCTGACCCCGTTATTAACTGCTTAGCACATCGGAAACTGCCCTCCTCCTCCTTGCCGCCTCTTCACCCATTAAGGCTAAGGCGCTACTCATATTTCAAGCCACCCTAGGCTCTTCTCACGGGATAAGGGTGTCCCAAGGTAACCCCGTACTGTCTCAGATGCTAATTCACCGAACGAATATGGCAATAAATGTGCACGTTCAAGCGCTGCTGGTGGCCCCAAAACAAACTCGTTTCCCCAATATTTCTCTTGAAGGAAGGAAACTCTTGACGGTAAAAAAAATATCGGAATATCCATTCATCTCAGGTGGAAAGATTTAATCGGAATAATGCTTTCCTAGGCCCATGCCATCCCCTGTATGCCAAATCCTGAACCAAGGAGGGACGCTTCAGATCATCTATGTGGATGAGGAAGTTGAATGAGGGTTACAATGCAGACACTGTTGATGACGAGGGTGAACAGAAAGGGACTAAGATGAGCGTCCTGGGGAACGCCTGACGTGGTAAGAAATGGTGGAGAGACTGAACTTTAGGGACTCACCAGCTGAATAGCTGTTCAAGGCCTCAATTTCAATTTCAATTTTTAATATTGACGTAACTTGAAAAAAAAAAATTCTATGTACTACGTTTAGTTTTCAAATACGTATGTACTACATAAGTATTGCATTTTTGTGGGGCACGACTGGAAGGAGTTCGAATACCTCTTTTAGCTCGACACTTCTTGCTCTTATTTAAAAAGCCAAGGGAATTCCTCTCGGAGAGCTTGGAATTACTTCCGACTCGGCATTACGTGACGAGGCTTCGGAATGTCCCCACCATAACTGCGGCTCATCCTCGGTCCTTGCCCGAATATTAATTGCCGATACCAACGTTGGGGAGGTCGCTTCGAAATACTCTTCGAACTAAAAACAATGCGTAACTCTAGGTAGATATTTTGGAAGTGCGATGATTATGTCATATAGGTACATTATTCTATATTATATATATAGGGTATAATTCCTTCAAATATGTGTAGGTTATCGTCATTACAAACGCTTCATTAGAAAAAGAGAGAGAGAAAAGGTTACATTTTGAATGAAAAACTTCAAATTGTTGCAGACTAATACAATTTTACAAACCGCCATTTTGAAAAATGTTTCAAGACCGACATTATTTTGGAAGAGAAAGTAGAGAATCCAGTGAAGAGGCAACTCGAGATCACAATGTGATATAAGACTCTCCAGAAGAAGTAAACTACTTGTTGGAAATGTGATGAATTTTCAACGGTAGAGTCCGGGTGAGTAATGATAGAGACGACTTGGGAGCGCCCTTCAGGTGTGGGGATCGTCTTGAAACAGGAGCTGCAATAAATTTCAGGTTAATTCATATCGGATGACTTTCGGTTTCTAAGAGGGCGGTACTCTCTAATGCCTGCCTCTCCTTCTCATCTACCCTTATGCCCGGTTATCCTTACGTTGACGTCAGTTGTGGGGTTAGCGTCTTCAAGATGATGGGTGAGGCCGTCATATGAGCGGTTCAAGAGAGGCGGCAGGCAGGAAGAGGGGCCCGCATTTGGGAGAACCACTGCGTTTCCTGTGAATTGTGGCCGACGCGAGGGCATTACTCATCCCACCCGGTTAATTGTGTATGTTCCAGAGGGAGGGCACTATGTGAGGGCTCAGTGTCTCGGAGTTTTGCGTTATATTAGCGCCGAGCTCCAGAGCCGGTAGATGATAAGTCTTACACGATTAGAACCAAATGAAAACGATCGGCAAGCATGCAGAGCCCAAGACCATACCGCGTATTTTTCGGTTCTGAGCCAACGACCAGAAACAGCAGAATAAACAACTACAACAAACAAAAATCATCTGCATTGTGATGATGTTATATGAAGTCTTGGAAGCACAATTCGCTGCTTGGACAAGATATAAGCAACTTTAACCGAGATGTCTACACACCCGAACTAGTATACCTTGGCCCGCCTTTAGCAAGTCACCTCTGAAAAATAAAATTGACCATGTGGAAGAATTCGCCCAGTTTTCAATATTTTAAAAATAATCTTCAAAATACAACCGACCACCTAGAAATATGGCTGCTATGAAAGAAGTAGTAAAGAGTAAAGTAAGGTCGCCCAGACTGTTTTTACGTGAACTGAAGAACGTTCAACTCGACAATGTGGCCTCAGTCGAAAGAAATAGCTATTTAAGTAGCCAATTTGATTAGCTGAGTGAACTTTGTAAACTTCTCTTTTCTTTGAAAATTTGCTGTGAGCTCAGAAACTGATCCTCTCGCGCCGTTTCAAGAGAGCTTTGAAAAAGAGTGTAACAACTCGACCAGTGATTGCCTCTTTTGTGCTCTCGCTGGCAGGCTATCACAAACTTTTTCTCTTTACCTACCAACTCGTTTTTTTGCCTATTTCTTTTGTTGGATGTATTTCAATTAAAATGCACCGTAGTGAATTTCCGACTGTAATTGACGCTCCTTTGAAAACATATATGTCCCTTCAAACGGACCTAAAGAACGATATCAAACAGGTGGAGCACCGCTGTTAACGTGGCTATGGTGTGTCATCCGATTTCACAGGATTTTAGCTGGGACACTAGGCGAGGCACGCGTTTCACCGAGGACAGGAAATAAAATGAACGGTAGAATAAAACGGAGGACGGATCATCTACAGACACAAGAAAGGAAACCAGGGTCATCATTGAACAAGAAGGATGCATATATATATATATACCTGCATGAGATGAGGAGCTAATTTTACAATAAAACAGTATGGTTAACAGAATTTTTCGATTCTCGTCGAATTCGTCGGTATTACGAATCGTCAGAAATCATTCAACAACGCAGTATTCACGAGTTCGCTTTAGCCTGAGCGCTTCGTCCTACCGAATAAACAGCGCCGGAAGGATTGAGCTCCAGAGGTTAGGGGAAGTAAACATTTGAACGAGTGGATTGGGCGCTAACTTCACGACGAACAAACAACTACTGAACATGCAGCACCGTAGTGCCGAACAGGAGTTCTCAAAAATTGAAGTGAACAAAACATGAATACATTGGGGAAATTGGAAATTGGGGGACTGTGAAAGGAGGGCAGAGAATTCATGATGAACCGTAATGAACATTGTAAAGTAATAAACCAAATTGCACTGAATCGAAGTGGGTTCATCATCGCGGAGTATATGCTATCCGGACTTGACACAAATTTTGCAAAATACCTTCAAAATAACACTAAACACTGGTATAGAACCAGGTTCAGGTGTATTCTAGCATGAATCAGATGAGAGCAAGAACAATATAATTACTCGTATTATGCTGGGAGGGATTCAGGTTAGGAGCATGGAATGGATGAAATAATCTTGATACGGTACAGAGACAGCTCAAATTAATTCACAGTTCACGCAGGGTGTCTTAGCGACACGCAGTCACACGCACGACGACAGGTTTGGATACGACGATGTGGATGTGAAAATGGGACGTCACGTCAGTTAGGCACCTGAAGGCCCCTTGTTGATCCCGGTGCAGGACTAATTGAAGGCGTAACATCGTTACAACAATACCGCTGACGGGAAGGCTTCAGAAAGGGCATGTGCTGCTTTGCTCTGCACTGTATTATAGGGAAACCTCGGTTTTCACTTGTAGAGCTTCCGCTTCTTGTTGAATGGAAAGGGCGGGTTCGGAGTTGAGACCTACGGAGGCCTCCTGGAGTGCTCTTCGAGAAGGCGATTGTTCGAACGACATTACCGTCTCCCAACGTCTCATTGTGCGGCCTCTAATGTGCGCGTTTTCCATTTGACTGCGAGTCGACGATAGTCGGAGGATGGAGGGGGCTATGGCTTGGAAGTGAAGCCTGCCTCAATCGAGTTCTGCATTGATTTGGACCAAAACCATCAAGGATCCATCTTATATAGTCGGCTTTTAGAAACCCTATATTCTACACCAGCAAACCTCCCTGACTCATTGAAACTTGAAACTCACTTTGTCGAACACGGCGATCCAGGCAGCCCTAATGAGGCACACGAACAAAAATTAGGCACAAAACCAAAACGATTATACTAATATCTACTGGCTACATTGGAGGCTAGGAAATGTGTACAGACCACAAGGTCACTGCAAGGTTCTTATTTCCCCCAATTCTGCTAATAATTAGTCCCTACAAAACCGGGAATATCCATAACCACGCTATTTGCCTGAATTTGAAAATGATAATCACTATGAATCAACTTTGCTCTCCACCGAATTCATGGATCATCTTGGCACGTAATCATGCCAAAGGTTTTGCCTCTCCGATTGGCAATAGAAAATGTTCTAAAAATCAGCGTTCCGGCATTAGAGGGTTTTTGAAACTTTTCAGCTCAATCGGCCCAAAGTTGAGGAGGGTATGAGTAAAATTTTTTTTATTTTTATTTTTTATTTTTTTTTTTTTTTAAACTCGATTTTTGGGACTTTTTGAAACTGGGCATTGCGTATCATACGTATTCCACTACATTTTAGGCGCTGAATCCATTGAGATGGGTTCGAAGCGTTTTTATGCAGTAGGAGAACGGTTTTCAGACAAAATCCTCGATGGTATAACATTATTGTCTAACTCTATACTTGCAAACTGTTGTAAGGTTCGTGGATCATTTGACAGGTGGTGTTTCAGTCAGGTGACTCATTTCACTCCTCAAAACTCATCCAAGTTATCGATTCGCGATATGTTTCAAATTCAACACACTAACTGAATAGATGAATAGAAACACCGAATATGAACTTACGAAATCTACAAAATTACGAGACAGGCTTTGGTCGGGAAATTTCCAGTGCACTAAACCCGCGAGTATCACCATAATGGTCGCACCAACTTTTCTCCTTGGATGGCTCTGGTGGTTCTACGTTAGTTTACAATTTTACATACATAACTAGAGTGAGGTAGCAATTAGAAAACATTCAGCAAAATATTAAGCTCCAATTCCGACAAGCGATCAACTCACGAAGGAGAACCAATGTGTGTGTAAATTAATCAGGGTGAGGCGTCGGATGGGTCAATATTTCCCACAAATGAGAAGCTGACGACTCTGAATGCGCGGAGGCGCTAAAACCACGAGCAATCAACTCAATTATACGTTCTGTCAAATGGAGACTTCAATTACCGATACGGGATCAGGCCGCCTGCATATGACCGTAGCACAATGACCTTTTGATCGTCGTATCGAAACGTAGTTCCTATCACAGGCTATACTCCCAAGTGCCACGTCTAATAAGGGCGGAAGGAGTCAGATTGTGGAGCAATGGTACACGATAACCGCAGTAATTTGCTTGTTGCTGCACGCGGATGCGTTCAGAGAGAAGTCGTAATATTGAGTTATTGAGAGATGACACCCGTGGGTGGCCCACCTTTTGATACGGTCGTTAGAGTATCGAGCGGTTATATACATGAAAATTTTCAGGAAGTGGGGTTTTTTTCATTGGCCGACAACAATGAACGGCGATGGGATTTGTTTAACTTTTCCGTTGGAACGAACAAGAGACAAAGAAATTATTCTCCCCAGTTTATTTTACTTCGCTAACATGGCTCTCACAATACGTTCAAAACAATAGCTGCTGCACCAATCCATGAAAAGGGGCTGCCGTCCAGCCCAGAACGTGGATAAGGCGCTACATCCACCAACACCGAAAATCTCTTTCATGCTTCACCCGTACAACTCTCACACCAATGGTAACAATGTGCTAACATTTTGAATTCCCTTTCAATAAAAATTTTCCAATATGATTATTTAAAATGGGAACGACGTATTATTGATCGCCCAGTTTCATCATATCATTCAAAAAATACGATTGTCAGTAATGTGTAGATTAATCGAACAGTTTGTAGAAGTTAGGTGTTCGTTGAATAGAGACAAATGAGCACAGTAATCTTACATTGTGTTTGTGGATCAGGGGGTTTTCAGGAACAACATTTAGCCGAACATTTTACTGAAAAATTCTGATTCAAAAACAAACATTTTCATTTTTAGGAGACCTCCATGACGAATCGGAAATTAGTAAGGACGCCACGATCAATTAGCGGAAAGTTCGTTCAACAACGTTAATTGATCTTTTCCAGAGAAAGGGAGGAAAGGGACGAGGTTGGCGGAAAATGGGGAGTTCCCCCTCGTCCAACACTCCGACGTTTGTTACCCTATCGCTCAAACGACGTCCTATCAGTAGGACGGTCTCTTGACGGTTCATTTCGGAAACGTGTTCGTCTCTCAACTGGTCCGAATCAAATGAGAAGGTATAGCAATTACGAACAAGAGTCACACCCTCGTCCATCAACTCTGTTGAGTCGAGATATGTTCATAGGAAAAACTGACGGACGCTGATGACAGGGGCGGATCTCAGTGTAGTGGAGTCGAACATGGACGAAGTCCGGCATAAGCATAAACATTTTAACGTATTTATAGCTGATGAATGGGCTTCTCAGCTCAACTTTCTTGGGTCGAAAGAGAGAGAAACAATGCAAAAAGTAACTGATCAATAATAAACGAAACAGACAAAAAGGGAACAAGAAAGCCATTCGTGGAATATGGAAACTGTCGATGTTGCAATGAAATGACGAGGGGTAGGAAACCGCTCCTTTAGAAAAACCTCATCACATTGACAAAAATTGAATTTTTGTGCCACGCGAGGGGGAAACGACAGTGGATTTATCCACAGAACCGGTCTAATGCAGGGAATACAGGCAGAGTGGAGAGCTTTCTCAAGGGGCAGGTTCCTAAAGGAATTTTGAGAGGATTAGGTGGCAGCTGGAGGGAGGGGCATTAAGAACGCTCTGACGTGGATTTGCAATCACTCCCTTGAAAGGGTCCAACGTCCATCGATCATTGTCTTTCAGGCCGGCTGGCGTGGAGCTGCAAACTAGCGAGGAGGGGGTCTCGACCGGAAAGCGCGGTTTTCCACACACGCTGAGAATTTTAAATCGGGAACGTTCTCGATCATGAGGGGGGTCTCGAGGCTATTTTAGCACTTACCTTGAAAAAATCAGAGTTTTGGGGTCACCCCTCTTCAGCCAGACGTCTACCGAGCTGAGGGCACCCGCTGAGTGTATTAATAGAGTACAGTAAACAGTAGAAATGATACATGGAATAACCTTAATCAGTACGCTGTCATCTCTTATATGAATTGAGTCCCTCCAGGTATTGTTAAAATTACCGTCCACCATAACTTGTATCTTCGGCAAATGGTTCGAGAAATAACCACACCGTAATGTTTATTTTGATTTCTCCAGTGTGGACACACTTCATTGGATTTTGTAATAAACAATTTTCTTCTTCTTGTTCATTCAGAGATGCGGATGTGTAAGCCCACAATTTTTCATCTGATCGCCCCTTTCCTTTAATCGAAACCGTATAGTCCTGATTTCACTCATCCGATGCAACAGATTCACTAAAAAACCCGATTTAGTGGAAAGGAGATGTGCTGACGGCTCGTGGGGATGTACGGAATGGTTTTTCGTGAGTGAAGGGAAGTATACAGGGTCATTCCGCAATATACCTTTTTCCCCTTTAGTCATTCCCCCAAAAAGCATTACACTAGAGTGAAGAGCATTCCAAGCTTCCACCTAGCATAGCAGCAAAGGCATTCCAAAAGGCCGGACCTGGCAGCGGAAGTGGCTAGCGAGGACGTGAATAGAGGAAAGGAAACGGAGGAGGAGGTAAGAAAAGTTAAGGTCGAAAGAGGGGATTCTGCATTATACAGCACCGCACCACATCCAACCGCCCGCCTTACCCAATTTCGGGGGCCGTCTCTGAATTACACACCCTTTACCCACGAACTTTGTTAAAAAGTAATCAGGCAATCTTTCACCACGTGCTGCCCTAGTTTCACAACCTACACACAAGCCATTCCTGACCAAATCTAAGAAAACTTGTTACAAGTGCTTCTACCAGAAAAAAAAAGAGAAAGAAGAAGCCAGGAGGAATGCGCCTCCTCGCAGCGAAGAATAGCAACGCAGACCCCGGTTCCTATAAATAGTTGAAGATGGTGCGAGTAAATTCTAGTAAATGGTGAAGAACTGGCAGTAAACAACCCAAACTCCAGTCACTCAGGTCAGAGGCCTTCCCATGCGACCACGCCACATATAATATGACACGTACGCACGGACGCAATAATTTCTCTCTGCTAAAATTATGAAAAATGCTAAGTACGCGTAGGTAATTTACAACAAAAAATTTTTTTTTAATTTCATATATCACTTTTTTGAAAATACAATTCTTTTTTTCATCAAAATGCCAGAATGAGAGCTCTTATCGTGTCTTCATGGCATCCGTGAGGCACTAAAATGAGGACATAGCTGAATACGTCAAGGCTGAAACTAATATGTTCCAATGTTCAAAACATCAAACGAACGGTGTCCAAGACAGCAGTATGCCATGTTCGTTTCATGCCCTGATAATTGACAAATAATTTGTCAGAAACGTCGGCTAAATCTGTATATTCATGACCAAACCTCAAGCCCCCCCCCCCCCCCATCAATTACCTCATCTACGGTCAACATCTCACCACTCTTAACTTCATTACACATAGTGAAGAGTTCAAACCGCATGCCAATTCCTTTAGCAACACTCAAACTTCTTGTAAATATAGCCTAGGTATAGTCTGCAATTATTCAGAGTGGGTTATAGAAAATATAAATTTTTAGGCAGTAAGAAAACAAACGATGAGATATGTGATCATCGGGGGTGGAGTAGAGAGTGCCTAAGCTGGTAGTGGAGCACTTCCTCTCAAGTGGACCATAGGGTAGGACCACTTGAGCAGTACCAGGGACAAAAGGAAAGGTCCGTTGAGAGCAAGACCTTTGGCAGAAGTGAAGGAGCTACACGGGATCGCGGAAGGCACAATGGGGAGAGCCGGTCGTTCCGGAGGCTTCAGTCGGGTTGAAGATCGTAAGGGATGGAAAGAGAGGAGGGTCAACTCTGAACATTTAGAACACTTCCTACCCCCCACCGCCTCTTCACCAGTTTCAGCCCTCACAACTTGAATTATACCACCTCCTCCGGCCAGAAGGAACCTCACCTTCATTACGGTTTTGGTACGTAAAAGGAGAGTTACTAGGATTTATACGACGTGACGTCAGGAACGACAATGAAACCGCCACTGAGAGAGTTGAAGTGGGCAGTGGATGGAGGTGCTTATTCTCGACTTGACGTTCTTTTGAGAGAAAAGTTACTTTAGAATAGGACTTCCTACTTTTTATTCAGCTTCATTTACAAAAAACGTGCGAGGGAGAATGAATGGCCACCGACAGTCAGCTCACAAAGTCCGCAGAAGTAGTTTAACAATATCCACTCCCGACTAGGTACTAATCAAAATCTCTAACTTTCATTGCATACTACGAATATCCAAAAGTAAGATCTCTTCAAAACCAGAATATCCATAATTAACAGTCAATTATATCAAGAACAAGTTTGATGTGGTTCCTCAAGTTCTTCTGCTTATTACTATAAGCATTACTACAAACAACCAATCACAGGGGCAGCCAATCGCAAAATTTAGCCATGAAGAGATTAATAGGCATTCTCGATGAATGAAAATAAAATGAACTGATAATATTATCAAGTAAACGAGTGTTCATGACAGTAAGGAGCAATTCTGTATAAGCTCTATTGATTTACGTAGGTTCGCAGTGAGGGTTCATGATAAAGACGTATGAAAAGTTAAAATACACGAATAGGACTTTTGATAACGATACTATTTCTACACTATGCATTTGAGAATTCAGTAGTAAAAATCGTTCTTTAAAAAAAAAAAAAAAAAAAAAATGCACGCAAGAAAAATTACAGGGAGACTGGAAAATATAAACAACGGGTGAAGTACCATGCAGGAGAATAGCTGCTTTACAAGACAGAGCACGCTCACAGACCACTGTTGATTCCTTGATATGTAAACCAAGGAAGCCAAGCCACTCTATCGCACAACTTCCACAACATTTCCTGGCAAAGCTTTCTTTTTCCCTCTCACCCTGCCGTGGTGGCTTAGCTTCCTTACCCTCCGGCTTCCTATGTGCACGGATACACACTTAGTCATATCGTATCCTCCTTCGCCTTGAATCTTCATCCATCTTCTTCGACGCTCGGCAAACACCGTGCGGCAAGAGGGAAAAAAACCGAATGGGTTATCAAAAGGGTGGTGAAGCAAACAACAGCGGGAAAAGAAACCGACACTCGCGCTTCAATTCCCACTCCGTGGAAGGAATAAAATTCCTGCCAACAGCTCTTTAAACTGGGTCAAGCAAACACGATTCATGGCATGGAAAGGGAAGAGAGTCTGTTTGCTGATCAGTTACATCACTTTGACGAGAGTGTTTTAAATATTGATGCTCCAATTGCAGGAAGTAATGCGTTGATATGTTTCTGAACGAGACTGCATGGTCACAAGTGGCGACCATGGGAGTAATAGTTTGCCTTACTTTAATACAGCCTGCTTTCAATTGCCTGGCGAAAGGCGGGTCTCGGAAAAATGTCATTATTCACGATCAGGATCAAGGAAACCCCCGTACAAAGAATGCTCCTACAATGCATTACAACTAAAATGCAATAAGCAATACACCTGCCTGTTACAGGAATCGAGTCAGTAAGATCATGATCGATTTTTACTGATATTACCCCCATCCTCTCATGGTACCTATTATATTTCGAGGGACAGGTTCTTTTAATTTTATTATGGGAGGCTAAGCAGTTTTCGGGATCAACGACGATGACTTAATTCAGTTCTCATTAACAAGCGATCATCTAAAGTGGGTTAGAGCAGAGGGTTAGAACTTCCGTAAATATATAATAACCAAGGTAAAAGGGTCATGGCATAAGGACGAGCTTGCCTTTAGCTAGGCATTCCACAATCCACATCAATCACCGAGCAACTACCTAACCTGACGAAGTTATAGTGTAGGTCATCAAGAAAAACAGCGCCTTGTCGAGCGCTGTAATAATCACAAATCTGGCTACTGATTATGAATTGAATGGCCGAGTGGAAACATTTCTCAATATGTCCACCCTTTAGGCCGTAACCAAATATCGACCTTTAGGTAAATGGAAGCTGATAAATTAGCAATACATCATCAACCTAACCCAGGTATCTATGACCCCACATTCCGACAAAGTAAGCCTTTTGAATTACATAAAATGGATGCGTAACCCGAAGGAACATTATATTGATTGAAATATCCATAAACTAGGAACGATGACTGCAATTACCGGTTACTTCTCGACAGTTATTGAAAATGTGGACCCCGTTAACGCGATATATTAACATTCAACTTCAACTCCTAATTTCTACTCTAACGATGGAATAGTTGATTGCAATCAAAAAGTCAACCGCGGTATTAAATAGAAATGAAGCTACGGAATCGAATAATTTGCCTACCTTCGCAAGAAAACAATTCTCCTGGCATGATGGGAGAGTGGGAAACGTGCGTGATAAATGTGAGTCATATATGTGTATGTATAGGCTACCATGTCGCTCGCAATTCAGTGATTCAATTGGCCCGGAAAATGAAATCAGTGAGTAGCTTCATACTTACGGAGGAGTCAAGCATATTCGTTTTTCACTCACCTAAACAGAAAAAGAGAAAATCGAATTAGTAGTATCTTTGGTACTTCAAAATCTATTTTTATACGATAGTATGCTCTTATTGTTTAACAAAATTATCGATGGGGACCGATTGGGATGAAACTTGGGGAAGAAGTGAAAAGTAAAAATATCTCAAATGTGCTTAGGGGAATGCATAATTACTCATAACTTGGGGAGAACAGAACAAGCTACTCTATTAATAGAAAAACATCATACTCGTAGCATATTAAAAAAAAACAAAAAATAAAAAAAAACTGCAAGTCTAGAAAATGGCAAATTAAAATGGGATTCAGCAAAACAATGACTACTCGCTTCTAGATTCTGGGATCCAAAGCCTAATTCATACAACGCCCTAGTTTAAGGAAATTTGTCATCTCGTAAATGATAAGGAGTAATTACAATAATTAAGACCCAAAATCCTCGTTAAATGGGGAGTTGATCATTAAATATGGAATAGGTTTGATAAAAAGTGAGCTGAAGAGTAATTTTTAAGATACATGAGCGAATCACACCGATGTGTTTCCTATGATCAGTTTTAGTTACGTCGGAGATAATAAATTATTAGTTGTCTATATTATGTAGAATATAATGTCATCGAACTCTCATACAGTAGTTGATCTGATCCCACCAGGAACGAATAGGGGTGTTGACCCTAATGAAGGGTGTTCTCATTTCGACAACCGCATCGATGATATCATGCAGCCTTGATCGTAACAATCGTGAAATTAATCCGGCTCTTCGATATTGCATCGAATGCGAAAGGGGAATTAGAGACCCGGTCAAATCGTGCAACGGCAAGTGAGGTGCGAAAATTAATCCAACCAGAAACTAGTAATGCCAATACTAGGTGATATGTTCGTATTTGTTGTGCGAACGTGGAGGAGGCAGATGCAGGAAGGCTAGGTACCCCCAGGGAGCAGTTGGCCGCCATTTAACCATGTATTATGCAACAGTTTACTTGATCAATTATGTTAAACTAACCCTCTACCTACCAACCTCGTGTGTCACTCCACCCCTTCACAACACCCCTTCCTCCAGAGCCACCCATCGGGCCTCAATGCCTCCAACCTTGATAAACTTACGACTCGAATTTCCCTGAATCATCTGAATAATCATCACTTGGCCATCGGGTCAAGGCGTCTGCAGAGCTACTCACCAGGAATGAAATTACCTAGACAATATTAGAGGGAATCCAATAAGTTAATTGACTGCTTGCGCTGTTACAAGAAATTCATCGTCTACGGCTAATGTTCTCGCATCGGCGTCTGGTATATGCTTTATTTACAATGTCACTGCCGTTCGGCATCACGTTTTTTTCAGATTCAAGAAATTGGCTCTGTTGGTTTTCTGCCGATTCAAATACAAATATCCATATATCCTCCTTATAGTCTAATCACCGTACTGCGGGTAGAAACATGCATAGACGTATTAGCATTAAGAGTATGGGGCGCAGAGTGCCAAACGTTTGAACTACACCGCATGATACTAGTCAAGAGACTATACCACACCCTAATATCTTCGTAAAATTATTTAAAGAAATAACGGATGTTCGCACGTGGACCAAAGCCCTCAACACTGTATTATCAAGTTGAAAGTAAAACGTACCGTAGGGCGAGGGAATAGGAGGGGTTTCTTCATCAGTAATAAAGTCCCCTCCCTTCAGCCTTAGTTCCTCACTAATTATCTCCTTACTGCTGGTGTAAATTACAAGCGGTAAACATGGAGAGGAATTACCGAGCCCTCTGTGACCTGGTTGACGCTCAGCCAAAACACCGTAAAGCCCTAGGTTCACCCAGGGTTCGTTTTTATGCGGTCATAAGCGGAGCTTTCCAAGGTGATATTAATTCCGTGAACTAAACAAAATAAGTATTGCTGGGAGTTTCAACGGAAATAATAATTATTAGCACTAGAAAAGTTGTATTTATGATATTCAGTGGGTGTGACGAAAGCGACAAATGTACATGTATTTTCGTCACATGAAAAAAGTTGGATTTTTTCTCAAAAATCCTTTTTGGACCACTTTGTATGCACGGGAATAAAAAGGTAAAATAAATCAAGGAAAAATAATATTTTATTAAATTTCATTCCTACGAATTGCAGGATTTATCTGTTTGACATGCTTCCTTGAGTAGGATACATTAACATGATTCAGTCCGAATGTGCAAGCAGGAAGAGCTGCTTCCATCAGACACCTTTGAAAACTTTCCTCTGACTCTATCGGAGATTCGAAGTACCACTTAACTTTGGACGTTCTCCCTCTCTCGACAACAAAGTTGGGAGGCCACCTACTTTTTTAGATTGGAGTTTGGGAGGGTAGGTGGAAGATCGGCCAAAGCTTGTTCACTGAGTGTGAGGCTCAGTCCTGTGTGCGTGTATGGATTGAGGGTGTTCCGTTCATTTGCGAAGATAACTGCACCTGCATAAAGCTTTCAGAATGCTGCGGAGCGCGAAATCCTCGCCAGCTGAACAAGTCGGGGAGAACTACGCTGGCCACAGGGGAGAGCTTTAGTTCTCTTTTGAGGGCTTCACGCATAATTATGTCTTAACAAAACCTCCTCGTTAATAATTCACACTGTGATTACCAAGTCCCTTGAAAGCTGTTTGCCCACCAATCCAATAACTTTCGCTTGATCAAGTTGGAGTTTCCTGGTGGACTAGAACTTGTGACACATACAACAAAAGCTTCGCCGTGTTTGGTATTCTCTTTTCACAGTCTTTACACCCGAGTCTTCAACGTGGAATGATATGCAACTGGGGTGTCCTTGCAGGCACGATGTCCCACAATTATGCGCAATGACGGCAACTGCCACGACATGTCCTACCATTGAGCTACAGGAGATTAAATTCAACGTGAAGAGAAATCCCTTTAGTTTAGGTCCCGAGCTATTCCTTACCGTCTCAAAGGTGACTAACCCCGAAGTCCGCAAACAAGATCTTTCTCAGTAATTAAACTCCTTGAGGTGCCTTTCTAACTTCTCCCCTGAGAACCTACCGGTCTCATTACCACAAATTCTAAGACTTCCTCTCTTTTTCCATCTCTATAGTAGGATTGATCCGCATTAAGAGCAATTAATCTGCACAGTAAAGTACACGGGGTTCGCGTCTAAATAATTTACAAGTTAAAGTGAACTAATTATTCATTAAAACAGAATGTGGCAAAACCTTTAGGTTCATTCCAAAAATAATAGCAACCATTCCTATGTTCATACAAGCTTGTTATAAAATACATGTTCGTACAAAGGTATGAAAAATTGCAACTAGGTTTTGGTTACTGAGAAAAATCACTTTTTGATGACGGGATCAATTCTACATTTTTTGGTGAGTTTTATCGATTTAAAGGCTATAATGATCACATTTGGACAACGGGTGGAATACAATTATGATTATTGTTACGACGAAAATTGTTTAGTTGTACGTGGGAGGATGGTCCAGTAATCGGAATTACCGATTCGCGAGGAACGGGATTTTTGTACAAATTGAAATCGATAATGTAATCGAGACGGCTACGGATAGTAAAAACCTATTTTGTTCTCGCTGTGCTCCGAGCGCACATACACACTAGATGCTGCTCGAGTAACTAGCTTAGCACGAGCTCTTTACGAAGTGAGGTTGTCCGAAGGTTGTTTGTCAGGAGAGACGCGTGCTCGCACATAACTAAATGCGGTTGGGTCCTCGAGTCTTCGCGTACGTGCGTACCGCATAGACGTGGAGGTTCTCATCGGTCCTGCTAATGAGAAGGTCCCATTTCAGCTCCTCGACCATCTACACACCCGAGGGAACCTTCCGCGGGGACTTGCAAAGCAAACGAGCAGTGGCTCTTACAAGTCCAAGCACGAGCGCTCCTACAGGCTCAGGCAAAATTTCCAAGAGTCGATTAAATTTTGTTAATACCTTTCCCTCACGAAGTGTCTTTGGAATAACGGACGACCGTTACACACGGATATTTTGGTTGGTTATTCCTCGAATAACCAACCTATGTTTTCATGCAAAAAGTCAATTTCTCCGATTCAGCCCAAATTTTTTTGATACTCAAAATTTTTCCGTTCAAGTTTTCAAAAATGACCTTTCAAGATTTTCGGCGATTCAAGCGTGTGGGGTACCATTTTCGACTAAATTTGGGACTCTGACTAGACGGGTCCCGGAATAACTGGCGCCCACTGGAAGAGGTTATGGGTCAAAATGGGTATATACCTGTTTTGAATGTTTTCTTGAGAATTCTGGTACCTAGGCGCGTGGGGTGTCATTTTACACAGAATTTTGGACGCTGAATCGATTGGAATTTCACCATACGCCTGGTCCGATGAATAACCAACTCATGTGAAAGAATTAGCAGCGTTTTTTCTGGGGGTTTCAAGGTGTCTAAATCAAAATAAGCTCGACTTTTGTCTAAATTCGATATTACCTGCGTCCTATACATACCGTATTATGAGGGTTACCAAGGTATAAGCAGATTTAATTAATTCGTTATTTTTGTCGTCAGCTAGCGCACCGTTCAATTTAATTTTTCTAAGTGCTGTTTTTCCTAATACAGGAACGGATGAATAACTACTGAATGATATGTTTCTCGCTGTCTATTGTTTCCTTCGTCAATGAAGCCTCGTCAGTACGTTATACTTCTTTTATTTTGGGAACATTTTTGGATGCAACAAACTCTCGTGAAATTTGATAGGTTTGTACTTAAAAAAGTATTTTATTAATTAGCCATCACGCAATGCTTCATTGATCGAAACTTAATGTTAGAAAAACATAGCTGTAACTCCCATTCCTGCTGAATCAATGTTCCCCATGAATTTAAACGGATGAATCGAAACACGCACGCAACTCTGGTTGAGCCGCTACTTGTTTCTCGCCCGGCAGCGCTGTACGAAGTCAAGGTTTAATCTAAGCCCAGCTTCTTTACAGAAATGTCCTACGTACAACGAAGTACTTGTAGGGTTTTTTCATTAGCTTAGCCGCTCCATTATGGTATTAAGGGGGATGGAGTATGCATACCATACTTCGTTGATACAATTGTCAACTCTTTCTTTTCAATATATGAGCACTCTTCATGATATTCTATTTGTCAGCCTCTTCGGAAAATATTTTTAATAGTTGAAAATCCATAATTTATATTTTTGAACCGACAGGATATATATCAAACATGGAAAAAAATTGAAATAGTTATTTTTCTAAAATATTTGTTGTTGTTTTCTGAGTATCTCTAATGGACTCCAATTGCTATTGAACAGTTCTATAATCGTATCTGCTAAAAGAAAAACTTTGTGGGAGTCAACAAAATTAATTCATTTATTGTCTCTTTATGAAACGGTCAATGTTGAAAGGAACTTTGAGCTCTCGGATAGTGGGAGTGAAAATTATACCGTTCGCAGTGTCCCCACCCTAGGGCAGTGCTTTAATGAAATGATACGAACCGTAGAAAAGACGGTGGTTTATATATAGAATAACACACTTTCGTCGTCCGAAGAACTTTTCTCTCCTCGGTGCTTCGAGTTGAAAGCTTTTCCATTACAATAGAGACCCAATTAGATCTGCTGTCTCGGAGCGTGGAGGCATAGCCGTCCGAAGAAACGATCCAGCAGAAGCCACGTGACGACCGCTTTGTCCACAGCCAGCTATTTCCTGGCTCGAGAGAAAAGTTTCTAAGTGAGTAAGACTTCACTCTTGTGTCTGAAATTCGATCAAAGTTGTTGCTTCCTTTTCATCAACAATGACGCTTTCACTATAAAATTGAATATTTTAGGAGGATATTATTTTGGCTCCTTATACCTAATATAATTATTCATAAAGCAAATTAATTTATGAAATTTCAGGGAATTGAATCCGAAAGTAAAAGAGAAAAATGTGTTCTTATAAAAATATAAAGAATAAGGATATTTACGATGCAAAATGAGTACTCGGGTATTTTAACTATAAATAATGTTAAGGGTTTGGGATTATTTATTAGGCACGGAGCGAATTCAGATTTAAGCGTCTCTCTTGAGAGGCAAAACTGTAAAGTTCATTTTTTAAACATTTTATTCGTAGTGGATCATTTAATTCGGTTCTCTTCTAATAGTAATAAACTCATTCCCACTTTCGATCGTTTCCAACAATTTAGCACTTTGATTATTTTACTTGAGACCTCCTTGTAAATTCGTTTTAAAATTGTTTCAGATCTCCTGTATGAATACTGTTAGTTTTTTATGGCATCAGCGTGCAATGCCCCCGCTTGAGACGGAAGGGTTGTCGAGACTTGGAGTGAGAATAGGGTCGTCTGCCGCTTGTATTTTTAGTGGGGGACGTTTTATTTAGAGAAGCCGACGCTCCCTGACGGGGGCTCGTCAAAGGTTCAATACATCGATTCGATAACAGCAAATATATCATTACAATATTCTTCAGCAACAGTTATTATTGTTAAGTAACTGTATGCTAAAAGAGAGTACATGATGACCATTTCATCTGCGAACTACTTTTAAAATTTAAACGTACGGTTAAAAATATCAAAATGAATGAAATATATTTATTCAATGATGTGTCTCTATTGATAATCTCAAATACAAGTAGTAAATTTCCTGGCGGGTGAAGAACGTACTCGTAACGCCGCCTGCTTTTTGGCTAGTTTTATAAACGACGTGCCGTTCTAAGGGATGATGTCCCAGATGGTTCACTTTTTCATTGAGTTCATTAAGATAGGACGGAAAGGGGGTTAGGAACCGGCACACCTTCTTCCTGGCCCCTCTTAGAGAACGGACCTGCTTCAGGAGGTGAATAAGAAAAAGCCTGTGTTATCGCAGATGATTCTCGCTCTATTCCTCCTTCCACTCTCTTCTCTATTATCTTATTCTTTCTTTCTCGAGAAAAGAAGAAGAAAATCATTTCCCTCTTCTCCGTTTCTCTTTTTCAGGCTTCCGCCATCAGAAAATAAAGTAAAGAAGGGAAGAAAAATCTTTATTTGCTCTAAGGGTTAACGGAGGGGGTGGCAGCTATAAAACTGAATTGAACACCTGCCGAAGGAATCCAATACTTGAGGTGATCGCCTCCGTGCAGGCGATGGATCAATGCTGATAAAATGAGAAAAATTAATACATGATTTCACGTCTTTATGACGATACCGATATGATATTGAGAGAAAGCCGTCGGTCGCTAGCACAGTTCTACTTATGGCTGAGCATGTCACAAGTTCGAAAACCTCAGACGTCAAACGTCCATCAAGTCTATGTACCTAGTTGAACTATTTCCGAGGACAAGCGGTGTGAAATGCTAGGTGTACGGCGCCAAACAGACACCAGATATCCGGACTTCCTTCCTCAAACGTCACCTCCGTCTTGAATGTTTCCCGTTTGATGGTTCCTCTTTCAGAAAGGCTAAATCCGAACCACGATCCCTCTCCTCTAAGGGCTTGTTACGGTTGCCGACTATTTTGAAATCATCAGCTAACCGTTCTGAAGTGAATACTGACACAGACCGTACATGCACGAATACCATATTATGCAAGTCAGGAGATTAATCGACTACGGCTTCACGTACCCTTGTGTACCCACTCTTAATTAGGTCAATCAAATTTCAAAAAAAGCAAAAAATTGTTTCCTTACTTCTGAACTACGGAGATTTGAAACATGTTGACTTTACTAACTGAGCAGCTGATATATATCCTGGAGGAATCACGTTATTGAAAAATATATTCAGGTTACCACCACCGGTTACAACTACGACGACGTTGCTTCTTCCATGACTAAGAAGCAACGTCTATTATGGTTCTCTTATACTGTGGGTTCTGGGTTATGCGAATAGTATTGTATATTATTTCCAACAAATAGGGAGGAACTTGCTATGTCGATCTCTAGCGAGTAACTTCTCGAATCGCTCCAGACTCATCACTTTTCCTGGTTCTTGCTTGCTACTACATTGCAGCCATTGTGATCAATGGGAGGCAACTCATTTTTAGCAGAGTTCTTCAAACGGATCCGAGAGGGAATGAGAGTAGTCCCGAGGAGTCAACAGAACATTGATGGGAAGCGGCAAGTTATTTCCTGTTGAATAAACACTCTTCCTCTGGCAATCGTTTTCGCTCGCCGCTTGAGAGCCACCCCTTGAAATCACTTCCACGGCCAGGCGATGAGTCTCCCCAGCCGATTGACTCTCAATATCCTTGGCTTGATGGGCTCGCAAACTTTCGTGTTTTATGATTATGGGGTAAGCAAAAATAAACATGGAACTGATAAATTTAGTAACGTTCCAAAAAGACCAAGTAATTAAGGGTGGCAATCGACACATTCACCAACACAATTTGGTGGAGAAAGATATTATCTTCTATCATTTGATAAATTTGAATGTGAAAAGAATCCGAATCGTAACAAGTTGGCATGAAAAGGCCACCAATTTGGATCAGCACAATACCGATCTATATTTGTTTATTATTATTTATTTATCGACCTCTGACATGAAAACATAGGGTCATTATTTAGGGAACAATAAATCAAAACAGAAAAACCTTCCTGTATTGAGTAAACTTTTTTAAGCTTGCAATTCATGGGCAAGTGGTGGAATCCTTTCCTCCTCTCCTTCCTTACCTACCCATGGAATAAATGGATCTATTACGAGGTTGGCCGTGGGTGTATTATCTGCCAATTAGGGGAGAAGCGGGGATGAAAGGCTATTTGTTCACTCGGTATGAGATTAATGATTTAACCCTTTCCTTTCTCTCCTCGGCCCAGTTACAGCCAGCAAGCTATGCTGGAACGTCCTCTTTTCAAACCCTTCGCTCACCGTCGCGTCGACCGTAGAAAACACCGTTCTTTACTCAACACAAGTATTTCTAGTGATCTACTGCTTTACATACATTTCATTCTGATGCCGAGCCGAACCTGACCTTTAATGACGTCAATGTTTCCGAAGTCAAATCGTATGAGCGATGAGAACATACTTAGTAAACCCTTTCCGTTCCAAGAGAAATAAAGAATAATACTGTAAAAATAATGTGACAAATCATTTTGTTATCATGTGACCAGTTATGCGGGGTTCTGATCGTAATCCACCAAAGATTCAACCCGTCAAAATGGGTGTATTTTTGGAAATCAACTATTCAAGCGATTTAAGCATTTAAGCACACGATAAACTTGAATCATTCAAACCTTTCAGCGCCTGATAACGTTGAAAGTTGTATACCAACACGAGTAAACAGCCGCACCAACAGCAAAACCCTTTCAAATTCCCCCAAGAGAATTGCGTCCAATTATTATTATTAAAGGAAAAAAAGAGAAAAGGTTGTGAACACTCTGAAAAGGAAGCCAATCCACTATTAAGACACAGAAAAGGGATTCGAGAATTTCCTCAAACTCCTGGAAGCCATTCACTCATTCATTCGACGAAGTGGTAGAGTTAAGTTGAGCTGATGCCAGAGGAAGGATTTACAACAATAATCAAAACAGTGAACTCATCCTTTAAAGTGGTTGGACGAAGGAATTTCAGAGAGGATGGAGAAGACGAGGGAGAAAAATGCGGTTTTACGGAGTTTTAATCAAACACTATACAAAAGCAATTTACTGAATTGGATCCTTCGCGCAAGGCTTCTTCTGACACATTATCATGCACAGAAGCAATAATTGAAAACTAAAATAAAAGTTCCATTAAACTCTTTTGTGCTTGTACTGAATTAATTTAATAAAAATTGGGATATCAAATAACCAAAGTAAATTTACATTGATGAAATCAGCTATCTATCTACGTAGAATATGCATATGCATCCCCGTTTTCATGCTTATTTGTAGTCATTTGAAGGTACAAAATGAAGTGCGGGCCGCACACATATAAAACGTTGACGGCCCTTTGCTATAGCACGCAGCCACTGCATAATACATTAGACGAACGCGATCAAGTTGCACACTGACGAAAATATACGCTAAATGATGGAGAACCAAATTGAACCAAAGTATTGTATAGAGTATAACTTATAACGTATAACTTGCAGTAAGACACAACTGATCTGAACGACTCCTTTCTCACGAAAACAGAATATTTAACACTCTAAAAGGAATATAAGTTAAGCGCGGATAAAAAGACACGCTACGTTGAAATGGTCAAAAAAGCGCCGTATTCTCAGGCCCCTCACACACCGTCGGTACATTCAACCTCCCCGTTTTACCCTTCAGCCCTCGAGAACCTCGTTGGATAAGCCCTCATCTATTATGAAACCTGGGCCAAGGGACCTCAGCGCCCGTCCATAAGTAACGCTTCTCTTGTTTACATAATTCAAACCGCACTGCCCATGACCACTCGTTTCCTGTCCATCATGTCACGTTTATTATGAATACGTAGAGCTGAAGGAATAATTATTGAAAAATCGAATAAAAACTTCATTGATATATTCGAAAGGGTGCGATTAAGTATATGCATTTACAGAATGAATTGATTCAGTATATGAATCAGTATACACGTTGGGATTGTTGAAGAGCACACCAAACGCATGTAATATAGAATCCGATTTACGTTGAATGGAACGACAATGACTATTTACCGAAAATTTCCAGAATATTCCGGAGGATGAATTAGTCGTAAATAATTGCCAAAAATAATCGTGAGTAATAATTAGATTGGTCTTATATATCCTTCAGTTGTGTTAAGTGCATATGTAAAGACAGAAAAGAGCCGTCAGAAATTTTCAGATTATTCGATACTAGTCCTCTAATGATCCGTCTTGGGAAAAGAATCGAAAACTCAAGATGATTTTCTTTCGACATTATACTTTGAAATGAAGTGCCGGTCCAATAAGTGCACCTCAGTTTTCGCTCCTGGTCCTGTTTAACCTATCCGTATACGACTTCACACAGGATTATTAATATTGTTAGTGCTCACAAGTTTTGCCCACTCACACGAAGGGACTCTTTGGCTACTGAAATCCCCACTACTTCCAGAGATACGCACTTCAGTTCGAAAGCGACCCATCTTAATTGAATCTCTCCGACGTGAGGTAGGTAGCCCCAACTGGTAGATTATTATTCGCGTCACCTTACACACACACAGGCTGACGAATACGTGTAAAGGGGAAACGTGGGTAATTCAATCGAGGTAAATTATATTTCACATTAAATGCAATCGCTCAGGTATTCTCATCACGTCGGGGGCTTGTGGTCATTGTACGGCTGTATGCTCTCAATTAATTCGCTGTTTTCTCGGTTCGTCCTATTATTCCGCGTCCGCTTCAAAAGAACCTGACCTCGTGGCGACTGAGGAAAACCCCTTTTGTGTTGAGTTAGTAAGGTCGGCGTGCAGCGCATGTACGCGATTCTCCCTTCCGCTTGTCTTACTTTCATTTTCATATCTTCTGTCATCGATCGTTCCAACTTTAGTAAGTACTCGAAACTGTTCAACCCAACTTTATTGCCAAAGACGGAGACTGGGTATGGGTGAAATAATGAAAATTGGCAATTTTCTAATAAGTAGGTACTCACTAAGATACCCAAATAACACACTTTTCCACAATAGCAAGATATAATGAGAGTAATAAATCATTAAGGAAAAATTTGCCTTACTTTTTAATTAATATATTATCTTGAAATACGAAAAGTCAAATTTGTGGACAAATCGGAGGAATTGTACTCAGGCATGGAAACGTTGGGGTTCTGAGAATAATAAACCGAAACGCTGAGCCTTAACCTAACTGATACCTAGGCCCTGAGGGTGCTCGTATTTATGGCTATGGAGTTAGAGCAGGGACGTAAAACCCGCCGTTCCGCTCCCAGCCATGTCCCTCTTTCAGCAAGATATTATCAGAGTGTAAAATCAGTTCAATAATTATGTGTCTTGTGATTAAACCACGTGAAAGGATCGGGTCACCTTCGCCCTCTCATTCAATAGAAGGCTCGAATCATTTGATCAAAGGAAACACGGAAATAAATTTAAGTAGGTAGTCATTCCCGAGGAGAGGTCGCGTAACAGATTAGGCTATAAACCCGCAACACTCGTCAGTCGTGAAGGCCGGATTGCATGCATCCAGCAAGAATCAAAAAGAGCGTGAACGTACACATACGTATATCAACATCACACTCGGGAAATAGTACAAGTCTATTTTGAATTGAAGCAGAATGAGATTATTCATGTCTCAACCCATTCACAGGTCAATCGGCGAATCATAGGAGACAATTGAGCCAATTGCTTCACAATCAATTCAAGTTCCCTCATACCGTCAAAGTCTTTAACAATTGAACCAATTATTAAAGTATAGCTGCGAATAGCTTACAGAAATTTGAGAAAATACTTGAATCTCTTTTCTGTATGTAGCATACATATGCATTCCATAGTTTCAAAACATTTTCTCTTTATAATATTTTTTCATGGACGCGATTCCCTCGTAGGAATTTGAGTGAGATTTGTCGTCGGTTGAAATATGAGCCTTTCAGGCGATGGAACCAACATTGTTTCACGTCACCACGGTTAGGGCACATAATTAAACAATTCGAGAGTACGGTGAACTCCATATACCAAATCGCTTGGATGTTTTGATACGATAAAGAAGAGATAATCCATCTGATTGAAGCTCGTGTGAAGGGAAACAAAAGTCACGCACTGGATCCGGAATTGACGAAACTATTCAGCGATCGCTCGATTGCAACGAAGAATGTAAAGTTCAGCACAGATGAAAGAGGTGACCCAGGAATCTATGCTCGTGAGACCTGTTAGGACTGATGTATGATTCCGAGCATACATGATGACTCCGTACATACTTGGAATCCATTCATTCGGGGAGAGAACGCGCTGACAAATGAAACAAGCTAGGATGATGCATTAGTTGCACAGCCCATAATGGAAACCCTAAGCTTTGTTTGAAATCCAACACCACCCACCAACAACCATTTCACCCTCCTGGTTAAGCACTCCCGATGTATTGTTGGACTCGGAAGCTCTGCAGAGTGAGACTGGGAAGGGCAATGCCGATCCAGACCCCTGCAACCGCTTGCATTAACGCCACAGCTATTTATACTTGACAAATACCCCTCCTCCACACCGTCACGAAGCCCGCTCTTCACTTTTCTTGGGCCGTTTTTCATTTCCTCTTCCGCAGCGTTTCTTTTTTCCGCACTTCTCGCGCAGGGGATCACATCTCAGAGGAGACTCGGCAATAGGAGGGGAAGACGCTTGAAAGAGCTCCTTTCCTGTCGAGCTTCCACCGACCAAAAGACCGTCTTTAAATATTACACGGTTCTTTACTTTGAGCCCAGTGTCCGGAGGACGAACCAAGAGCTAAGAAGAACCATCTGATAGCCATCTTATTGCTTCAGTCTACTTCACCAAGCTCCTCAAGACACGATCTACGTTTAGTCGATTTTGCTACAAACATCACAGCTCAAGTCCCACGGCGACATAGAATGCAGTTGGTCTGGAGGGGAACTGGTACCAGATTGCAACAACACAATGGAGAGCGCATTCCTAATCTGTGAGTTGTCAGGAGTTCCATCAGTCTGTGTTCACACCTTCTCTTGTAAGTGAACAGGAAATATGGAAATGGATTAAAAATTCAGGCCACCGTAAGATCTATCATTCATTGGTCGAGCCCAACAAATATTGAGTATTACCTATCTAAAAGAGAAATTGAGTGGCTTTTTGTCGAACAATGTCGAGGATATTGGACACACGAGAAAAAGACGAGGCCATCAGATTCGAGGCACCCCCGTAACTACCAATAAAAGATCAAACGAAAAACGAGATGAATGCCTGTGGGCGTGACAGCTGTAGTTCGAACCTCTCAGGACGGCGCCGTATGTATCTGCCAATACCATAACTTCCAGTTGAATCGAGTTTCCGAACGAGTTGCGGAAGTATGTAACAAATTCTAAGCAGCCTAGGGAGTAAGAATTCTCGGTTTGCGGAGCCAGGCGTATACAGCTAACTTTATATTGTTTCCCAGCAAGGGAGGAGCCTCGGGATAAAAAGAGCTACCCGCGAAAAAAAAACAATGTTGCACTTTACAGTCCGCTCGTGTATGTACATTTTCTCAGTTTTATACCCAACGCCGTGCAAGGGCTTTATTACTTCTATAGTGAAAAACAGTTTGAATGGGAAACACTGGTGAGAGCTTCAGGCGGGAAAGGTTCATTTAAAAAAGAACACGGAGGCATGAAAAAGAATTTCTCAAGACAGGAATAACCGAGGAAATACCTAGAGGGAATTCGAATTGTTTTTGGTAATACGAATATGATTTGGAATCTCATCTTAGTTCAAAGCACGCTAAGTATCCCTCACGGAGCAGTTCAGGTTAAAATACTTTTATTGTTGACCAATCCAAGCCATGTGAGCATGTCGGTATTGTAGCACAATTTTCAACCTCACACGAAGATGACACTGATGTGAGCTGTGCAGCCACCCAACTCAACTCCGTTTTTTTTTAGCATCATTCAAAACCGTTTTCAAGTAGTTCGTTTCTTGATTGATTAATGGTAAAACATGGGACAAAGGAAATCGATAAGCGTTCCAATTCTTCTGTTTTGAATTATATCGATCTCAAACTAACTTGCACTCTGATTACCTTGAAGCGATTATTCCAAAATAATAATGCATTTCGTGAAAGAAGAATGGGGTAACATTTCTTGTTTTTACAACGTGTAAAAAGCAAAGGTAGCCGAATCATCGAATAATTCGTATTTGAGTTTCCCTGTCTTACTTTTAAATTTAATCTAATGAAATTTACAGAAATGAAAGTATTGCAGATGTAACTAATTCCAGAGGGTTGACTTGCCCATGAACCACCCAACTCATATTCCACGAACGAATTATTCTACATTTCGGGAAAACAAGCCGAGAATTAATCCACAGTAAATAATAGCACATTGTTACTCGAAATTCCGTATTTACGTCTTATCGCGTAGTAAACACAACCACAATAACTGTACAACGGAACCTATGAAGCTAATCTGGTTATTAAAATAGTGTTCTAAGATTGTTGTTAGAGAAGAGTGAAAATGGCAATATTCTCAATCTCAGGAAACAAATCAGAAAGTGGGTGAAATGCTTGATTATACAAATGAAATGACGCTTGAAATGCCAAAAATTTTTTGGGGATCCGGTCCTTAACTGACATTAATGTACTGCCAAAGTGCTCTCCCAAGTGTCGAGAAGAGTGCCCCCCACCACGCGTCACTTAAGCCAACAGACAGAGGGATTTTGAACGGAGAATACGCTCAATAATGCATTTTATCATGAGATGGGGGGGAGGGGGTAATTTGTTTGAATGTAACGGAGCCTTATCTCTCGGGAGACGCCAGTTACCTCGATAGTGAAGGGGGACTGGATGAGGACTGGCACATGGGATGCGAGATCCTCCATAAACAGGCTATTTCTAAACATACCTCGTTTCCGAGACACAAACTTAATGTATTCCACTTGGTACCGCAGTTGGTTTAATCTTGGTCGTGAGGGAAGTGGTGGTTCGGACACTGCCTACAATCTAATCTTCTTCCGTGTCACACGGACACCACGAAAGGCGCTTGGGGTTTTGAGAGATTGCTTGGGGTGAACAGAAAATGAATTCCAAGTGGGTATTGTTATCACTTCCAGATACCACCAACAGTGTTGGGACCGGTCGCATAGCTGTTTGTTTGACCCTCAAGTTGATGCTTTGAACCCTTCCCCTGACAGAATACAAGCTTGAAACCTTTGAATAAACTGGTTTGACATGAGGGAATCAGGGAACGTTTATTTGAAGCAGAAGGCATTTTCCTAATGGCATCGTTCCTTGAATTTACTATTTAATCGCTGCTATTTCGTAGGCGTGGTCTGTTAAACGTTCGATTACACACAGCATACCAAAGAACATACTCATTCTAGATACCTGTCAAACCCATAGGAAGAAGAAAACATACGATTTTTCTAAAAAATGGTCAACTGGGAGAATCAATCAATAGTAATTAATCAATAAATAATGGCTGCCAACCAACGGACATCACCGTAACTCGAAACCCCAATGATCCCACCTTTTACCTCCTTTCATTAAGAGTTTATCGATGTAATGATTTCAGTTATCGAAATTTCAGTAATCAATAACTATTTCTCGGCGAAATAAAATTTTGGAGTTGCTACTGCATGAGTTGAGTGGCACAAGCTTTCGAATTTGTTTCACTGTATTCTGCAGGGCGAAAAAATATACTAATTCGCTAGTCGTACATACACGTCCGATTAACATTAGTATATACCTGGGTGGCATGAAACTGTTATTGTGAACTCCGCGCCAAATCGACATTTTTAACATTAGAAACACAATGCAGGAAGTGCGATGTGAAACATGCGTTTCAGCATAAATGAAAGCAAAATTTATATACATTTTTCACCTAACTATTGTGTATCACCTAACTAGTTGAATATTTTTCTTTGGTTCACGAGCAAAACCCACAAGAATCATTCACTTTCTAAATAAGTTTAAAATGCCGAGTTTTTACTCGGAAGAAAAAGAACGGTTCGTTTTAACAGCATTTTTACTTCCCTTGTTAAACTCAATGACGTAGGAGAATGGGGGAAAATAAAAGGCCGGGCAAAACGGCCATTCCAACGCAAGAGAGTAATAATAATGCAATCTTTTCCAACCTATTAGGTAGATCTTAGGCTCCTTATCAAGGAAACCAGTTGATTCTTTGTACCTATGCGAGGGGGACGCTGGAAGGGTGGGTTCTCATTTGAATGCTAACTACAGGCTATGGTTTTCCTTCCTCCAGCCATGGTTTCCTTCTCCAGAATACTGCGACCCAATTTCAGCTTTTCTTTTAGATTAAACGTTATAAAAAATAACGTCTAATCCGAGTAAGAAGGGGAGCCTTCTTCCAGGTTGGCTTATTTAATGCGTAATTTTGCCGACGGCGGGCACCGTAGCCTTTGTATAATTTCGCGGTTTACATACCCTCCTTTCCACTTCCCCCTTCATCTTACTTTTCCCTCCATCTTGGTTGTTGAGGTCAGTGAATTCAAATCAACCCTACTCTGTTCCTCCGAGGGAAGGCTGTGGGTTTAGTAGCTGTGGGGCCATCGTTACGGCCCATTTAGAAGCCCTGAGGCTCATCTCTCTTAAATACAATAAATCTGCCTGTTTGCCCAATTTTCATTTGAAGGTCAACCAACATTACCGCCTCACCATGGGCTCCTATTCACCCCTATTCTTAACCATACCCTCCATTACTGTATACGACGATCAGGCGAAAACGAGTTGAAACACAACACCGTCTAAAACGGTGGAAGAGCCTAAAATGTTGCGTTTTGTACGTAAACTCGATCAGACGACTCAACATACCTTCACCATTTTTTCTTCTTTTACTTACGTGATAACGTAGTATCGGATTGAATGAGGTTGTCACGAAGTTTCTTCTCTCAGCAAAACCCAAGAAAAACTTTCTTCGCCACGAAAACTTCTCACAGGGTAACAATAAAAGTTTCGGAGCTCAGACGACAAGAACCCAAGGCGTTGTTGGGAACTAACATGGTCGAGTAGAAATAACGTACGTTGTTCGTCGAGAACCTATAGGAGTTTGAGTGTTGGTTTGAGAAAAGAAAATGATCATCATCCGACCGAGGGCTACCGAACACCACGGTATCTTCTTGACTGAAGAACACTTTCAAGTTAGTGTGATCGAAAGCCACGAATGCCTTGTCGTCCCGTATCCAAAAGTGCCATGCGATGGTGAGAGCTTTTGGTACCTGGCCATACGATATGATGCGGAGGCGTAGTTCGATCTCTCTGCATGTGACACAATTTACTGCAATGGCCGCAACGACTGATCAACTTCATGACGAGCTTGAAGTTTTATTATTACCAACCTCACAGCTGAGTAGTTTATGTGATATACACGTGGTCAGTGGTGGCTTTCGGTTTTTGAGAGTAGAGAAATAGGGCTGCTGTTACTTTTGAGGCCTCAATCTGCATGATGTAATCTTCATCTCGTGGGTCCGTTTTAGAATCGAGTTCAGAGTTCGAAAAAGAAGCCCTTACAGACTTTTGAGGACAAAGGCTTCCGGTGCGAATTTGGTTCAGCTTGAATTTTAGTGGATATTATCCTTGTAAAATTAGATTAGGAATACAAGGGAGACCTACCAGTATCGTCCCTCTTCGCTGATGTGACGTGCTCGTAATGTCCACAGCTATCCTCTCGTGCATCGTGAAGCATAATATTATCGCAGACAACGAGACCTCCTTGCTTAACGTTCTGTTACTGGATGGGTTCTACAACTACATCTCCCATATTCGTACGTTATGTACACAGCAGAAGGAGCCTTTCGAGGAAGGCAAAGATTATAGATGTGCGACGGTGTGTAATCGGGCCATGTGAGAGATGGCGAGGGTAAGGTTGGGAGAGAGAGCGAGGATGAAGATTGAAATGAGTTGTAAGCGCGACGAAGGGATCAGGAGATCGAGAGTCAGGTGACAGGTGAAGAAGGAAAAGCAGCCGAACAGGATTCTATTTCCTCAACTGCCACTGTTTCCTACGAGTTATGGCCCAATTTCCACCTGGTTTCCCATCCCTCCCTTCCACAGTTTCATCCAGAGGGTCCCCTTTTCTCGCTCGAAGATAAATAACAATTATTTACACAATGCTGTTGAAGAAAGACTATAAATAAGGGGAAGGGGGAATAGGAAAAAAGAGGATGTCGAAAGTGAGAGAATCGGAAAATTCACATTCCGTAGCAACTAAGCTCAGAGCGAAACTGCAACGGGGTGTAATCCTGATAAAACTGGTTCTCTTTCATTCATTGATGTAAAAAAAAGCTGAGCTCGTTGCGTCCAAAAGGTACCTGCGACAAAGGGAAGGCGAAGCACAAATCTAACAGCTTACGAGGGAACCCGCCTGTATAGCCTACCACTTTTACCGTATTGTTTGGCACCCAGTTTGATTTTACAGTGGATTTTTGATTGCACTCAATCGTAATTCGAAGTAAAATTCTCGGCCAGTGCATGTGCAAATTCAAAAAAGAGTTTGACTGTGATCTTAACTCGACGGGAAATGGTGGTTGTTCAACATTCAACTTCATGCGGTTGAATCGCTTGAAAGCCTGACGCCAGCAAAGTATTGCTCAAGTACATAAACTATGTGAGCACCTTAACGAAGATGGTGGAGAAAATGCTAGAGTGAGACGCTTCTCCATCAGATAAGTTTGTTTACCCGAGGGCGACATGAAGTTCGATGCAGCAGAGAGGAGTAAGAGGATTCCCCTCTTTGGACGTTGAAGGCTTCAACCCGGATATTAGAGGTCTAATAGCAAGGTTTCTTACCGAGCACTCATTACGGGCTTCTGCTTCACGGAGTATTATTACCGTCGCTTCCCGACTTCCCTCTGCTCCACAGAGTTTGAAGAGCTCCCCCTTCACATTTCACCTTGTTTCACTGCATTCGCTACCCGGTACTTTCCACGTTCTTCAAACTAGAGCAGTATTTAGCAATCATGAACCAATTATTCAAATTCCCCAGTCAACACTCGAGAATACCCGATTAATAACCTGAATTCACGTACAAGTGTTCTTTGGTAAGCATGAAAGATCATCTGGATCTGAATCGAGGCCTCTTCTACTGAAGAATTTACATTCCGAGAGAATCTCAACGATCTACACAAGACGATTAAAACCAATTTTCAGTTAATGTATCTCAACATAAGAACCTAACGAAATAAAACTTCAACACAGCAAAAATAAAGGCATCTTCTTTAATTTTTAGATCATCGAGTTTCGCCTACATTGGCGGATTTGGAAGTGATACTCATTTTCCCAGCTAATTCATGAATTCTGTTTAATAACTAGAAGAATCGTAGCTAATTTCCCTAAAGGGGTACTCCGAATTAGAAAGCCAGGCGTTAGAGCAATGAAACGTATTAGTTCACGAGAAAATATCTGCGATGAGATCCTCGAGAATAATTTCTTAATACTTCCCGGTTCCGTTGCCCGCTTGCAGAGAAAAATAAGCCGAGCAATAAGGGAAATTTAATAAAACAGTTTCCTGCGACGAGAGCGGTGAGAGTTCATAAGCCAATATTATAACAACTCTTTAAACTTGTTTCAGCAACTGAATTTGATTAATATGAAATGAAAGTCTCATCAAAAAATGATAAGCACGAGGTAATTGAAAGTAGAAACTTGTAGGCGCTAGAAGAGCATGTCAGAGCCGATAACACCACTTGAAATACATAAAGATCAGGAAATTATTTAGCCAAACAACCTTTTATATAACCTTGAAAAAAAAAAGATAATAATAATTTAGTAAAGTAGTGGGCATAGCTCGGGTAGGGTAGCGAGTAAAGCTAATTATCAGAAGCAAATTGACATACCAAATGGAGGAGGCAGCTCGATTTTTATCTAAAAAAAAAAAAAAAAAGTGTCGTATTCACATTCAGGACATTTTAAAAAACAAGAATGCAGACATCGTATGAGCAACAACAATTTGAATTCAATAATTTCAAAATAATCTCACCGATAAAACCTGGCGACGCACCACTCGATCTCTTCACGAATGATTTACAGCTCAAAAAAAGCGGTATCAAAGTGTAGCAAGGAGAGAAGGACCATAAAAGCTTAGCCATAAAAGAATTGAGTCATCCCAGGTAGGCTTTTTGCCGCAGGATGCCCGCTTTGGGAAATGATGGTGCGAAGTAGGGGAGAGGGGGGCAGCAGAAGAAATTCAGCTTGATAGCACAAGGAAACGGCGGGGCAGGGGAAGGGCCGAAGGACGGCAGAGGGTAGAGCAATGAAGAAGCGAGGGGTTGCTCCTTGGGGGATGAGGTTAAGAGTTCCAGGTTTACCCAAAAGTTTTCTCTCTTCACTTTCACTCTTCTTTGCTCGTCTTTTGTCATTGTCGCAACAGAAAAATAGAGAAGATTACATTCAATATAATAGGAAAAATTAAGGAAACGAGGAAAATTGTATCAGATACGCGTCTAAATCACCACGATAGGTGTCACTTATGTTCGGTAACTTTCAAACTGTGAGAGGACAAATATATTCGAGGAATAATATATCAACACCCCACAGAGAGGGAGCGATGAATTCCTCCCAGTAGAACTCAATGGAAAGGAAAAATGAGTACTCTGGTGTACACTTCATTTGTTACCTAGCGAACCATCATTAATCGCGGAAATAATATGATGAATCGGGCGTTAGTAGAGTTAGATGAGGAATGAATCACAGCGTTCTACCTGTCTGTCATGAGAAATAGCCGGTCGCGATTATTTCACCATCGCGAGTAGAAGATCCTCCGAATGGAGGAAAGTCTTTACTGAGTGCGTATCTCAAATAGGATGACGATAAAGTTGTTGATTAAAGTTAACGAATTTTTGATGAATGATAAAATATGCAGGCAGTTAACCTTTTTCTTACATTATTTCAATATTGGTGTATGTGATAAATAGATGAACAGCGAGGTAACCACAAAAAGGTTCTCTCTAACGTCAAGAGCCACGATAACGAAACGTCGATCAGTTAGTGTCATACTATGAATAGAGATCTTCCTACCAACAGGATTCAATGAGATCTGGACGCGTGGGGTGATTCAAAGGTAATTTAGATGGAATAGGCACTCCGTGTATTGGAGAGAAGAGAAGGACAACATACTCGTACAAAGGGACAACCGAATCGATCAGGGGAAAATCCACAACACAAGCCGAACGAAGGACAAGGAAGGGTCATCGGTATGGTATGCTTGGATTGTGGGGGTTAGGAAGGTCAAAGACAGAAACCTTGCGGCCATGAAATCCCAGATACGACGGGTATCTCTGTTCTGATAGCTAATCAATACTATGGGATTTATAATGTGCCTCGAACTAAACAGCTAGCGGTAGCGTCCTACAAAGTCTCCACTGATAGTTTTCCCCGATCCATCCATAATGGGTGATGAGATGAATGAGTTCAATCGGAGGGCTAACGTCGTTCATAAGGGAGGAAGGGATCAAGAGTGCATTAGTGAAATGGGATGCCATGATAACCGTATTATTGATGGAAACCGAGCCACCGCACTCAGGTTCGTCGAAATAGACAAGGGGCGGACAAATGGTCTGAATTGCTAAGGATGTTGTTGTGAGCATCAATCTTGCCGCGACTTGACAATGATGGGCTAATGAGACCATCATTAGCGGGTAAGACAATGAAGATCCCTCACCCGCCTGGTGAAGCTGAGCCAGATCATTGAAGAAAAGACCTAAGCGGAAGAAGCCCGTCAGCCCTGAAGGAAGGGAGCAAACAGGATGCTGTGCTGTCTCCCTATCTGGCCTAATTAATACCTGGAAAGGCCACCGTAGAGCGCTTGCTACGACGCGCACAATACACCTTGCGACTATGAAAAGGGTTAATAACGATACCCTTACAAAGCAAAATACCTCAACCCTTCCCGTACCCTTTACCCCGATGAATCCCCGTCGATCCTTTTTTTCATCTGTTTTCACACCATTACCCGCATCTTGTTCCCTGGTCCCTACTTCGCCCGGCCCAAAGGCGTTTCAATTGAGATCCAATTAACCCTCGCCGTGCGACCCTTTGCTCGACTTTCCCTGGGACTTTGAAGAAGGAGGAAAAATTAGAAAATAACCCCCTCCCCCACTCACAGACCAGACAAGGGTTCAAACTCAGACCAATCAACCCCCTTCAAAAGAACGGTTTTTTGTTGTGTTCTTTCAACACTTACAGCATGGGTTTCAACCTAAGTGTGAGCTCAAGATGGCTTCTTCCACAAGCACAGACCTCATCCAAAAGGTAATCGTATGATAAATAGGAGTATATGCAATGCATTCTAATTGCATTAGAACACGTAGTAGCTCATTAATCATTAACCAAGGTGTGTTTCATCGCCTTTGGTCACCTCTTCAAAGCTACTTCCGTAGTAAACAATACTTCTTTTCAATTTTCCTGTGAGAAGATATTTCTATTCATGAAACACACCTGTAAATGTGTTGATGATTACCTTAAGAGACAACCATTCAATCAAATTAGTGGTAGATTTCTATTATTGTACATGTACGGTTCGATATACCCGCGAGACTATCCTTTTTATAGAAAGGAGATGCGCTTGTGCGATTGAGATTTGGAGATGAAGACACCTTTCTCCCACACGTCTCTAGCAGAATAAATGAAAAGCTGTCGCCACAAAAAAGGATGCGATGGCGGAAGAAAGGAGAAGGAAGTGCCGATATTACCGGCCCCAACTTATCTTATAGAAGGCGCTAAGCACTCAAGTCATCAATCATGTCGGCATCCTGGTTTACTTTGGGGACTCCTCGTTTGTCAACGAGCGTCCCAGGAGCTTCTCGATTGTGCATTGCCTCTTCGCTTACAGGTGTCAACAACTCTTGTGTCCTAACTCAAGCCCTTCACTCGGTGCTGACTTCCATCTAGCAACGGCCTTTACAACCGCAATTCTTGTTTTCTTTTTCTCCTTTCAAGAAGTTTTGGCGTCGGAAATGTAAATTTATTAGACAGGCTTGCTACCTCCTCTAAAAAAAGAAATACCTTTCATTAGGAAAAGAGAAAAAAAGTAGAAAGACTGTAGAGAGGGGAGGCTCTGTTAGTATGCGGCGGAGAAGGTTTTTGATTTAAAAGGACTCATCAGGGATACCGCAGAAGAAAAATTACTATTGATCTACAACAAATATGGCCGGCAAACGAAATAAATGTGTTTTCAAAAATGTACAATGAAAGAGAAAATAGAAGCGTTCCTTTTGTCGATTGAAGGTGACTAATTCCTTTCAGTGAGGGAAGAAATTTCATAGTTGTTTCCAATATGATGAGCAATCAAGAGTGTACACATAATTATAAATAACTAATGAATTTTTCGCCTAGTTTATGCAGCGTATGGGATCCCACGCAACAATACCAACTGACGTAAATTGCAATCGAATTTTGTTAATGATGAAACGATGTACTTAGTAGAACACCTGTTTTATAATCAAAAAAATTAAAAACAAAGGAATTTCCTTTGTGTGTGTGTGTAAATATAGGTACATGTTCTAGTAATTCTAATTTGAGAAGTAAATTATGTTGTGGGACTGGATGTTTAAGTCAATTTTCTCATTCCGAGCGAGTAAGAATAAAACGGCGATGAAAATTCTTCACGATAAGGAAGTGAATGATGTTTTGTACTTGAGCGCCCAATGAGCTTACGCTACCTTAAAGATTGTACAGTGAAATATTCAACTTCAATCGAACAACTCGACGAAGAAGTTATCAAAGGAAATGAGACACCTCTCGAAGTTCGATTGAGGGAGGGAGAATAATGATGTCGCCTCTCTGAGCCTCTTGACCCTACGACCTTCCGTTCGACAAGGGGATTTCAGGGTCCTTCTAACCAAATAAATTGAAAAAAGAGCAGCTTGAGTGACAAGCTGGGAAAACGGCATACTCTTACATCAGACTCAACAAGTGGCTTGATTGGAGAAAAGAAGAAGAAAAAAGAAAAAAAAAATTAGGAAAACAGAAACTGGGAAGGCACTTGAGTCGCGTGAAACTTGAAAAGTCCTTCCAAGTGGAGGAAGAGACTGTCTAGAGATTGTCGAAGACACTCAATGGGAGGGAAGACTTGGATGTTATTATTTTTATATCTGAGTTAGATTACGTAAACGAAATCAGTTGCAGGCGCAATAGGTACAATAGGTACTAAAATAGATTTCCCTCCAAACGATCCTTTGGTGCCCTCGTACCTGCGAAGGCAAACGGTTCGCCTGAACTCTGTTTTTGAGCGGAAGCCCAATCACGTAGCAACCTAAGTTCCAAACCCAATCAACCAGAAACCTAATTTTATTTTGGAGAGCAACGCCTTCTTGGCGACTAAATTTGTAAGTTGTATGAACTAATAATTTTTTCATCCATCGCAAATGAGGGCTTTCCAGTTTAGGATTGTTCTTGTGACAATTCGTAAACTCGAATCACGGTGGTCAGATAATTTATTTGTAACTAAAAGTAGAACTAAGCTTTACTTGTTTTCATTACAACCCGTGCTGTTTCGCTGTTGAAGTATTATGCAGAAATGATGTCCTTTAAACAGTTAATGAAGAATATTTTACCGGAATTCTTTGAAAATGAAATTGAATGAGAGTAAATCCAAAATCGTTAAACAAATTTAACGGAAGGTCGGAGATTTTCAGAAAATGTCTCGTAAGCAAAATTAATTTTGTCATCCGCGGAAAATTATTGTTTGTCGTAACTCCGAAAATAAGGAAAATTTAATTCACACCGTCTTTTTTTCTCCTTCCTTCGAGATCAAAGGAGAGATGAAAATCAACTTGATGGCTTCTCTCCAAGTTCCGTAAAGTGTATTTTTATTGGTTTTTGAAAAATATATTCGGCCTCTCTCATTCTACTAATGAAGGGTAGACTCAAAAAAGAAACACAAAAGGAGGACAACGTAGGCCATTTACCACAAATTATACTCCAAAGTATGAGTTCTTATGATTCAATCGCTCAAGCGTTTTTGCGTTCTTTGTTACCTACTTCATCAGATTTGAATGACTCTCATTGATTCGCAAGGGAGTGTATTAATGTCAATTTTTATCATCGATTGTCATTGGAGCTAATTTTCACGTTTTTATTTCTTACTGCGTCTCAGAGAGTTTTTTGATATTGTCAGAGAAAAAGAAAGAGATTCTTGCTTAGATATTCGGAGAAGATTTACGTATAAGAGCCAACTAGGAGGACGAGAGAGCTTTGGAGCCGTGTTCACCTGTTGGGTAGGTAACATTGATATGGTGGAGATTGTGACGTCAGAAGGGAATCTTTTACCAGCCAGCTGAGGGTGACAAGAACGTTCAGTTTTCTCATATTATTCTACACCAAACTTGGTGTGTATTTGTTCTCGGAACTTAACACAGTGTTATGATTTACAAATTTTTAAATTTATTGGTAAATGATGGTACAGTTATTGTTTCCATGTTTCCTACCTTGAATGGAAAAGCGGGCTTCTTGATCAAAGTAGAACGTCGTTGAAACCTTCGATCCCTAAACGTGGTGCGGATTACCAATTGGTTAAACTTTTTTTTCTCTCTTTTTCAGCTAGAACCTTTGCAGAAATTTGATTACGTGGAAACCAACGTCTTCAGATGGTCCCCCCCTCACCGTAACCAAGCAAGAGGTTCTCGCAGCAAATATTGTCTCAGACCGATGTAAATGAGCTTGGTGAAATCAGGCAAAGAGGGAAGTCTGGTTTTCGGGAGGGGGGGGGGGGGGGTTGTGAAAAGGACCGCAATTAACTGGAGTCCTTGGGAGAGCACTGGAAAACGAACCAACCCTCTCGTTCACCCAAGCCTGAGGTCAGCGGTCGTACCTTACATCCTCCGTAACCATGTACCCCTCTCTCTACCAAAGTTCTCGCAATTCTTTGTAAATTTCCCTCTTTTTTTTAAATCTTCCAGGGGGATGGTGGTTGCGCTGGAGGAAACGTTCTACAGAAAGATTCCCTTTCTGGGCCAAAAGAGAAGGAAATCCTTTCATATCTTCACCTCAATGGATGCTCCCTCTCTCTCTTTGCTTTACTTTTTTTTTAACTCGTCGCTTTTGTATTGCTGAAGACGAGAGAGTTTACCATCTTTTGAAATTAATCTCTCAGCCTACCTGCAGGCTCTTATATCACAGCGTTTTCAGTGTCTTTCATTTCTCATATTCACCTCTCCTACTGCGGTCAGTTGAAATCCACGAGAAAGAATTACCCATTTAACTCCTTACCCACAAAATTCTTCTCTAATTAAGGATTTGAAGGATTCCGAAAACTTACGTGGTTCGATGTTGAATAAAAGAGAAGTAAAAATTCAACCTGGGGTCCCGATCAGTTGTACAAAGGCGATGCCAACTGCTTGCGGGATTATCAATGTTACAAGTGAAACGTTGGTGTTCGAGGGGATCGACTAAAATATTCAGTTAATTAATTCTAACATTTTTTGAGGCATTTCTACGTACGGGAAAACGTTAATAAATAGAACATTGAAGTAGTTAGATACTTAAAACTACCGTCGTACTAAATGGCCAAATACGGTGGAATCTAAACAACAGTACATAAATGGTTATGTCCATAATATGTATATTATTATGGCATAACATATTATGTTACCGCTAATAACATGAAACAATGATTCGCCCTTTGTTCGTCGTCATGAATGTCTTGATGACTAGAATGAATCTATGGCCACCACAACTCAATTTTATTGAAAATATCGTATTTAACAGCTGGTAAACACGAGGCGACGTTCCACCATTGAGTTGAATGAAATACCCATTCATGATATAAAGCCGAGAGGGAAAATTACCGCTCTAAGTTTAAATGTTTCACAAAACCCCCAACAATTACTTGGGAGCAATAGCGAGCCGCACGTAACCACAATTAAACTTCCATGAAGGGAAATGATAAAGAGAAGCAGCGTCGGATATTCTCTAGACGTAGACGATAACTCAACCAAAACTAATCACAACATCTCATTCAACCAAGTCGTGATTTTCTGTGGAATATTCATCGAACATGCGTATACCTGTAAGTTGGGCCTGAGAGCTCGTAATAATTTTAAATACATTCCTGGTACAAAGTGTATAAGGGAAACGTTTTACCTCTGTAATCCGCCATTTAAAAGTTCGCGTTTGATCCCATTGCTCAGCGCTCACAGAACGAACATTATAGATAAACACGTCAAACCTGTTGATAAGCGAGGACCCAGTCCCTGGCTCTTATGAAATATGCATAGGGAGATACGGAGGACGGTCATTAGTGAAATTTACAAGGGCGAGCATTCCCACCATCAACTCCTGACCAAATCAAAAGTGTAATCTTCCTCAGAGTAAAACCTCAGGAAGGTTTTAAACTGATCGTCGCGTAAAGAGCGACTCTTCCTACAGTACCACATGAATATAAAGTAGGGCGTTCGTGAGCTCTTTCCAGAAAAACCACTTTGGAGATTAATGGTAGAAAAAATTGCGGCGGTAACGGACAAAAGAAAATAAGTGAATTTCCGGTCTCGAGCGACGAGATCAACCGTGATCTGAATCATTTCACAACCTCGTTGAGTTCGAAGTAACGATTCTATCTCTTCGGGGATGATTGCTCTAACCAATAGGTCAAGGCTAATACAACGTATCTAACCATTTATGTTGAAGTTGTTGTCATTATTGTCATCAAACATACTAAAAATTAATACATATAAAATTAATCCTCTTACTACCTCCGAGATAAAAATACTATTTTTCACTTTTGACGTCATTCAGAGTGAAGAGATGCAGCTGAAAATTCATGAGTTGACAGGTGGAAAGTAAGACTTACAGATTTATCATCTTCGCCATTCATGATTCCAGGGCATACTTTTTGCTTCATTCGTAAAAATGAAAAGTACGAAATTCATTGCTATAACAGCAGAGGAGACAAAAATTATCTGGCGTTGTTATGCTGATGGGAAATCACTAGGAGCAATTGGATAGGGTCACACATTATTAGAGTTGGATAGTTGAAAAAAGGTACTGCATAAATATCACGATCCAACCCAAAATCATTGAATTCTATTTGAAGAAGCCAAAATTGTGATGTTTTTCTGCCTTTATTGACACGTTGTGCAAAAAGGTTTGCCATAATTTTCAATTATAATAGAGAAACCTGCCTTGGCTGCCTGATTGGACCATTCTGCTCCGGATTCAAAAAGTGCTATTGTTTTCAAAAAAATTAATAGCTGTAGTTAGAGATACTTCCATGGGTCAGCCTTGTTGAAGGACCAGGAGAAAGTGGGTCGAAGGGTGTGAGAACGGACCCTTCAGCGGCTCGGCGGCCCTCTTATCGTGTTCCTCACCTTATCTTTAAGGGCAACGGGATCCGCTTGTTTGTAAACACGCCTTCTCTCCTCTTCCCGAGGGCTTGTAACTCACCCTTTATTAGGTTACCATCCCCCTCGTCCGCCACGGGGTCCGCCAAGACCTCTAACCTAATTTAATAGCCGAGTAATAGGATTAAATCCCCGGGGGTGCCGCTACCGGGTTAGTCCTTTTAAAAGAGAAAATTGGCGTAGGATGAGAAGGAGGGCAGAAAAATATTGTAGGTGGACCGAAGCCTTTCCTTTTCTTCTTCCCTAGTGGGATCTGCCTTTAGTGGTGTCCGCGTGAAAACGCTTCCATTTAAATTGGATTCCCTTTTCTCTTTGTTAACTCGAGGAAAAATGTTTTAGGCTCTACCAAATTGTCAGAAAAAATGAGTTTATCAAAGAAGTCGTCATTGCAGTGCAGGTAGGATCCAGCATGACACGCGGGCACGTTTATTATAGAAGCTCCGACGCCTGCTATCTAAATCAAAATTACCGCCATTGCTGCGTTTACTGTCACGATGATCGGGAATATGGTCCTACAAAAAGGAATTCTTTATTTACCGAATCGAAAGAGGCTCTTCAAAGGTACACGGTCTTGCGTTCCCGCAAGAAGTAGTGGAAATGGTGCTTTTTGTTCTCGAGTGAGTGAATTCGTCAGGCTCATAGGCAAAAGCTTAGTTCATTGGTCGCCCCGTCCTACTGTGACGAGATGTCTATGTACACGGCTAATGCACCTTATGAAGAGCATAATGTGTGTTTATGAGTGATGTCGAACAATGTGGCGTGCACGCCAAGGAGAGCTCTTGGGATGCGTGGATGGAAGGGCTGTCCGCAGTTAAATGCTACAAAACCGGGCGACTGGCGGACGATCAATATAAAACCTGATGACGTCATTGAAGGATATCATTATTCTTACTGTATTAATAAACCTATGAATTCTTATCGACCGGAAAAAAATTGTTTGTTCTCCACAAACGCTCAATGTTGACGTTCCAAAGGATGTACTCGTAGATTCCAAATCAAAATGCCCGTCGATTGTTCACCATCTGGGTGAAAAAAGCATATTCAAAATGCTTTGAAAGATTTTAAACTTTCCTCATTGACCACCGTACCTCAATGATATACTATCCCACTAAACTTATAACTATGGAGTAGAATAATAAAGTGTTGTGAGATTATTTTTGTAGGGTTTGTTTGTCGTTGTTATTGATGTACAAATAACCTATTTATCTGTAGAGTAGGTGTTCCCTGATATACAAGTGTCAATTTAGGAACGGGTCACTTGTAATTTTAGAGTCTAAAAAATTATAATAACCCTTATGCTCGATACAGGAAATTTCGGCACCGCTTTGTTATATTCGATAATTCAATAGCTGTGGCAGCTTCCAGAGCTTAAATCAAACACCTCGAGATCAATCTGGCACCATGTCCCAGCCCATCGATCTTGGAAAAAAAGAAACGCGAGCCAGAACCCCAGCAGAATTATAAAATTCTCCATCAGCCCTTTCATCCATCACCTCTCTCGAAATTATGAACTGGACTTTTCAAACTTGTCACTTCGGAAACCCTCCTCCGTCCTCGAGTCACCTCTTCCCAGACCGTCTTCCATCTATCTCTTCGAGAGTTCTCCTCCACCGACAAAACTCATTAGAAGGACCTTTACCCAAAGGATGTCTTCAAGTGAAAACTTTTAGCCTTAATTGAGATGGAAAACTTCTTAGGTGGTGCACCGCTGCATTGAACTCCTACGTCTTACTTAATGATTGATTCGAGCCGCAGTTCGATTCCTCGCAACCTTTGTCTGGCATTGAGCGTTGCTACGCGCAGTACGCCTAACAGCGGACCAAAATAAGGGCTCAAAGGGAACCGGCGGTTACAGTACCCTTGAAGCTGGTGGACATGTTTGATTATTTATTTTGATTATTGAGCGCTTGTCAATGAATATTAACCTAAAGGATTACTTAGGACCAACATGAATACAAATTTGATATCTGAATAATTAATATGATTCGGAATAAACCCACCGAGGTTTCGACTGTGTTAGAAAGTTACTTTTTCAAACGAATGTTACGAGTTTTGAAACTGGAGGTTAAAATTAATTAAAGTTGGTATCACGCTAAACGTTTATTTCAGATGAACGTCATAAAAATGTAATCATTCTGTGAAACGTGAGTCTTTTCAAACCATCCCGCGAGCATGGATTTTTGAATCAAGTTAGCGAGAGAGGGTAAAAATAAGGATAAATCTGCTGAAAACGTCATGTATTCAATGAAGCCTTTGAGCCGAGAAATGCTATTATAATTTTAAAACATATTTTTATCGCTGTTGAAAGAGGAAAAAAAAAAATCGTCAAAAAATTGACGAATGAAAATCTGGCGGTATCTCCGGGATTTAGAAATTACTCGAAAAAATACGCACTTAGTTAATGGAAACCAATGCTTAAGGTATATTCAAATACCATGTAGGTATACATAATTCCATTCACGTATGAAAAAAAGTATCAAAATATCAAATCGTGAGAAATTTTTTATATCCCTTTTTCCACTGCAGCGTAATTAAAATGGAATTCCCTTATGGATTTCATACTAACGCTGGATTCCCTACCAATAGCTACTACATAAAATGGAAGCCTGAGGTATATTATGGAAACACGAGATGAATGCAATTAATTTTTCCCCTGTTTTGAGAGGTACTCCGCAAACCCTATGCCACTGATCAGTTCCCCTATTCGAAGAAGGAAAAGATTCGTTCCTTGAGGAACTGTTTGTTTAAATGTTAACACATCATAGACATTCGGAAGAAAACAAAATCCCAGAAAATTTTAAAAATTCATATTCAACTACAGAGCAGTACAATTTTTTTTCAACTATGGGAGCTCGGTAGTCTAGTGGAATAGACGGAGGATTGGTGTGGTACTCCGAGCGGCCAGGGTTCGAATCCTGGCTAGAGCAACTTAATTGTTTGTCTTGACCCTCATATTCGTCCTCTTCACTTAAGGGGGTGAGGCAATAAGTAGCCACGAGCGAAATCGTCAGATCAATTTACGATCCTCTTTGGTGGACGGCTGACGACGTCCGCGACACCTGACCAAGGTAGTCGGACGAAAATCCAAGGTGAAAGTCCTTGTTTACTTTACTTTACTTTTTTTTTTACAATTAATTTTTCAGCTCTGGTCAAACATCAATCATTGATGATAGCTTGTAGATGAGAACCGCCCGCGGTTCAATTCCCAAGATAAATAAACAAACTCTTGCGTATCAACATCACCATTACTATTTCTAGAAGAGGATCTTACGGAATTTACGATCTGATAAGTACACACTTTTACAGAAAAATTGGTGTAATTTACAATAATTATTCTTTCCACACCAGTAAACATACAATATATTATTCTTATATCTTATTCCATATTAACTGGGGATCTCTTAATAACGATAATACCAAATACATTGAAATTAACAAATTTTGCCGCCCTCGTTCGCCACCGATTCAGATGCACAAAGGCAATCTCAAATATTGCAGGTCAGAGAAGCGTTTTGTCCACGTGGCAGCTTAGGCATAAAAAGTGGAACAGTGAGGCCAAAAGTTGTTTCCAAGTTCACGTATGGAGTGATGTAGATTTTAATGACAAAAAACGTGGGTTTAACATAGCATATTGCATTAGGTAGGGAGAATGTGCATCTTTGAGGACCTAGTCGTGTCATTATTCACTAAATAGCCGAGTCGATTTTTTTTATCGATAGCCCAAAATGGAGGGAGAAATGTGGGGAAAGGGGGATTGTTGAGCTTCATCTGTACATGGATAGAATAATATTATTTTCCATCTTATTGTAGACGCTGATTACATTAAAATGAATTTTAGAACAAAATTGCTGCAGGCGTGAATATGTGTATTTTGAACATTTAATTGGCGTGATTCTTGATGTATTCAAGAAATGGGGTAGGTACTCACGAAAAATAGGTACGCCATTCCAAAAGAGCGAGAACTACTTTAAATAATGAACTGTTGTGGAATCGTTAACTGCGTTGTCTCTCGAGACGTGTTATGAAGCGCAATACTATTTATGATTATGAATAAATAAAAAAGGTTAACTTGGGAATGGGGTTGAGAGACGGTCTCAGTTTGCGAGAGATATTTCTTATTTCCTCCTATTCCTATTTCATGGTTGTCCAGCATCCGAGGTTAAAATGTCGACAAAGGTTCGTATAATTACCTCAAATCAACACGAGGATTACGATTGGTACGGGCGTATATACGGAGAGAGAAGGAACGTATTTACTGTGGGAAATGTGAGTGGTGTCATAATAGCCTGTCCTCACTTCGCACGAAGGGTGAGAGTTGAAAATGCGATTTACCCGTAGAGAACACGGCTTGTGTCGGGGAAAGTTGCATGGACGAAAGTGACGAAGGAACCGTGGCGGGGGGAGAGGCATTTTGCGGTAAAGGGCGCAGGCTGCCCTTTGCCCGAGCCCTTCTGCTGGGGACCACAACAGGCGAGTGTGCAACGTTCTCATTTTATAGGCCCTCCTCGCATTATACGGGCCATCATGCTCTCCTCGGCTATGATAATTTTGGCTTACACTCCCCCTCATTCCAAAAATATAGCTCGTTGCGAACAATAGTGACCTACCTCACATCGCTGATATAGAAATTACGTACTCCGCGTTGTTCTCGCACAACAGTACTATTACTACCTAACCTGTATCCGCAAGATATTCAGACGAGCTCCACTGTAATGCACTGCTACATACTAAGTACTTACGAGAGAATCCATCCAACGACAGACATACCTGAAACAACAATAAAAATAGGTATTAATGGCATTTCATTATGTAATTACGGTGATGCTACCCTAAGGAAAAAACGCTGCAAATTGCAGGGGTTGGTTATTCCTCGGACCAGGCGCATGGAGACTCATCTCTTCATCATGAGGAAAAAGGGGGAAACAGCGGGTGTGGTGGATCCTGGGCCCATTCTAATCGATTCAGAGTCCAAAATTTAGTGGAAAATAATACCCCTAGGTACCAGAAATCTCGAAAACACACATTCGAAATGGGTAGATAGGTAACCATTTTGACCCATAACCTCTTCCGGTGGGTACCAATCGTTCTGGGACCCATTTCATTAGATTCAGCGTCCAAAATTTAGTGGAAAATTATACCCCACACGCCTACATCGCCAATAATCACGAAAATCCATTTTTCAAAACACACATTTTGACCCCTACCCCGCCCAAATTTGGTCCGATCGGGCTGAAAAGTTTTGAGGACCAACTAGAGCCGGAAACAGGTCCCTGACCAAAATTTCAGATTTTTAGAATAATTTTTACTATCAAAGTCGGCGTAGACGGTAGGCGGACAGACATTTGACTTTTTTTATCTTGACACCTTGAAACGCCCAGAGAAAAATTTGGGCCAGATCGGAGAGGTGGACCCTTTGCATGAAAACATAGGTTGATTATTCGAAGAAAACCAACCAAAAGGATCCATTATTCCTAATGTTTAAAAATGAAGTTTTTGTTCTATTTTGAGGAAAAGAAATTGTGAAGATATTGTTCTTTTAGGTAGATAAAACTTCCAGGAGTACAGCGGTAGTAAAGTTTTATTGAACTAAATCATTCCTAATGAAAAGCAATAAGATATTGGCCATCATTTTTCGTTAACAAAATTCCGATTAGAACATAATTGACGCAATAAAGTAGCAAACATTATTACTTCTTCGGGTTTAAAATGAAACTAATTTAATCCAAAAAAATGTTTCTCAAATCAAAATTTTGCTGGATTATCTCTCCTACGGTTCACAATACTGAGGTGAATCAGGTATGACAGGTGTAACAATAATATTATGAATTGTACCGCACTTGATGAAATTTCGCGCAATTTTGTGTCTATTTTTTAGTTGTATCCAACTAAACCAAGCAGTTAGGTTTCACCTCGAAGTTCCTTCATCATTTCTCGACGTGAGACCAAACGATGGAAAATGAGAAACTACTCGAGAACAACTGTTCAGGAGCACGCAATTTAACTTACGATCGAGAGTACATGAATAAATTGCGCGAAAATGAAATCCTCTGGCCAGTTGATCAAGATACCGCTTCAAAAATGACGTATTCGCAATATTAAACAGTAATTTTTCGAACGATTCTAACGAGATACCGCAGGATTATGGATGAAGGAAACTCGGATCCGATAAGGCTACCTCGAAAATGGATTGAGAGGTTGCATGACTACGAGTTTGTTTTCTCTAATAGCGTGTTGTCAATTCGGAAATCACGGGTACAGATTGGGAGCCTTAGAATATTCAAGTTAATAGAAGAAAAAATCCATTTCCTGATTTTATCATTGGTCTTCCGCAGGAATTGAGGGATTGGTTGGCAATGTCCTGCATTTTTTTTAAATTGTTCTACTTTTTTTTCCGTGAATGCTAAAAAGGCAGTTAAGTCAGATAACGTTTAAATTTGAAAATTACAGATAGGTTTTGGGTTGACAAGATGATACAATTCGGTTTCAAGAGCGTCCGTGTATATTTGCGAGTTCTATTTTATGTTATTGTTATTTCTGAAGTTGAATACGAGTTCGATCTTATCACAAAAGAGAAGGGTAGGACGATAATGAGGCCACGAGCCCTTGTGGAAGAGTGGGAAGTGTGAACGAGGCGATGTACAAGAGTGGGACCGGCAGGTCGTTCCAAGGGTTGTTGTGAGACGAGCACCGTAGCCCCTCGCTAACACCTTCGTCGAGGGAGGCCCCTCATGATTTACGCTCTCTGGGGGTGGACGGGCACATACCGCCGGTGATTTGATTTGTTGTCTCGCCCAGCCATTGGTTCGCGAAGAGGCGAGTCATCTTTACTACCCCCTTCATGCCTCCTCTCTATATTGAAATATATGGGCCAAACTACCCTCTCGGAACCATCTCGCCGAAGCCGCATAGCTTCTCTCACGCCTGTCCCTCTAATGGTTCCAACTCTATTCCGTTTTCGAGGAAGCAGAACTACCCTCCTCATTCAAATTGTCAAAACCCGAGCGCTCGGCTGGTGTGGGACGCGGGACGCAGGATAATCCAAACCACCCGGTTATTCGGTCCCTCCTATGAACTTAATCCAACGCAGGAAAATTACTCAACCCCCCATTAGTGAAGAATATAACATCCTCCCGCTTTTTCTCTCTCGACTACGGCAACATCTCTCTCTCTCTCTCTGTCTCTCTCTGAAACTCATTAATTTAACGACCGAATCTCCGGTTTAATTTTTGGATTTATTTCAAGAGTGAGATTGGAATTCATTTCTCTCGCAGAGATCTGTTACGCCAGTTTTTAATCATTGAAGTAAACATTTTGCAATGTTTCCAGCTGTACCTTGTCCTTCATTACCAACACAGCAAACAATGTCACTCATTCATCAGAGGTTTCAGTCCCAATGAGAAACCAGCTCAAACAGTAGAAATCTCTATCAATCCAGTGGGACATGATTTCACCGGTACTCGTATTTTGCTGAGCTTAGGATCCATTTAATAACTTTTCTAGCCGAACTGCTGAAAGTTTACAACTTTTTCACGTCAAAAACTGTAATTTTGTGTTAGTTTTGAGCTATTTCGGTATAGAACTATCTTTGGAGAACTATTTTTACGTTGTTTAGATTCCGAAATGTCCTTTCATCATCCATCGTTCACCGTTTACAGCCAAGAAACCTTGGAAAAACCACAAATGTATACGTAGACTTCATTCAGACTAGTTGTCAGGTGTTTTTCGGACCGAGTGCCGTACATGGGATATAGAAAAGGGATACTGATTAGACAAAATGAACACCCCTGAAAATCAATGACTGAAGAACGATGTAAAGCCAAAATAAGCTGAAGGAAAATGACATTGTTATGGTTGTGAAAACACTGTAATTTAGCTTACTAAGGCCTTGGGATTATTGCAGGCATACGGTTTAATTTGCAAATTTTCGACGCTATTTTGTTTCGAATTCAATTAGTATACATGAAGTATAAATGAAGATCTGCGCTCTAAGATGAGAATACTCCACAGAGAATTGGTTTCCTGGAATGACCAACGTTAATCAAACATGATTTGCTTTCGCTTGGCAAATGAAATTAAATAAATCATACCGTTCAACAAGGACACATTCGTCAGAGCAAGAATAAATGTGAATGCGGAATGCTGGGTTTAATGTAATATATTTCACTTTTTCATATATTGAGAATTAAATTACATTGAGAATTAAATTATGTAATGTAATCACCTTTTGCGTTCAAGAGTAGCCATCGACCTTTAATATCCAAGGGAGATCCAGAATTAGCGACTGCAAGTTCTTGAACTGAGTTGAATATTTGACAGGGTCAATAGTCCGAAAGGAGTTCTAATCAACTTGTACCCTCCTTGGGTTAAGGTTGTGTTTCAACAGCCCTGCGGGTCGGATCCTTTCACCCTTCCGAACTGGACCCGTCACAAATGAACTTGATATGATGTTTGAGTCGACTTGCCAACATTATGGATTATTGAAATTTATCTGTATTACGTGCAGCTAAATTAATAATCGGAAGACGGCAATTAAGAGTATTAAGAATATTAAGAGTACAGTCTAAATGAGGCACAATACTTGTTAGGCACATGAAATGTCGTCAACCTGAATGAAAATAATTTATATGGATAATATCCAGAACTTTCCAGCAGTATATATGAAAAAAATATGGAAAACCGATATCGCTGAAGTCATTAACTGAAGTGAGGTATTTTTTGGACGACCTGCGGACTTGAATTTGAAACCCTATGGTGATGGCTCACGGGGACAAAATAATCAATGGAAGCTTGCATGATGTAAGAAGCTCAGCAGTGCAATAAACCATGGTCTGCCCCAAGGGTCACATTCAGGTCCGTTGCAATTCCATGTAATATGAATTTTTACGAGTATTTCATTCTTTTTTGCAGACATCTATCTGATCTCCACTATGGTCGTTTAGCTAGGAGGAAAGCAGATCCATCGCGCAAGTCGTTCAATTATTGAATATTTTACATGGTAAGCTCCGCTGACTTTTTCATCATTTATGATTAAGGTAGGTACATCCAACGCTGGTGAACCGTCGAAATGAATTGGTATCTTCCCACATACCACAACTGAAATAAACTCGATAGTTTAAGGCCCTACTGTTAAATTTAGGATCTCGAGCCACATCATTCATCTTCAGTTATCACCCGGCGTAAATATTATCAGGCTACCTATTCCGCGATGGTTTAAATCGATAGTGGCAGCTTTATCCTTTTACCAACCTCGGGAAGGAGAAGCGTCGTAACCAAGAGATACCAAGCATTGTATAACACCACCGGCGGATACGGTACAATAGGTGCCAGTGCCGTCATTCCCATTTGTCAAGTCTAGTGTAGTCTAGTGATTAAGACAGTCTGCCCCCTTCCTCGCCGCTCCCTATGTTATAACCATCCGGTTTCCATGTTGCTGCATACGTGATAATTAATCGCTGGCATTACTTCTCATTTTGTGCCCACTAGTCTCCAAGGCAGCCGTTTACACGAGCGTCAATTTACACTTACATGACAAGGCTATCCGACAACCGGCGAAGGGAAACAGTTCATTTCTCTTGATTAGTCACTGAACGTGAATTATTCGGTTTGTGAAGGATGAACAACTGGGGTCGGAGCGCGAACAATTCTGCTGTCTCATCAGTTACCTGTGCGGTTTCTAGTTTACAGGAAGCTCATGCATGATTTCCCTTAATGCAAGAGGAATACGCGAGTAATTTTCTTCTTAGAGTCTCATTCGTCATTTCAGAAGAATGATCAATAATATCTTCTTCTTCCTAAAGTAACGGATGACAACGATGACGAACTCCTGTGGTCGAAAGAATCAGCCATGAGGAGTACTTGCACGTACTCAGTCTGTGTATCATTTATAGAGATAATAAGATTCGCTATAGACCAAATCCGCACACTGGAAAACGATGGTTGGCCACTGATACGAGTTTCCTTATGCAGCGGGATTTTGTGACAAGATCTCGCAAAGATTTTTTCCAACTTTGCGCAGTGGAAAAGTTAAGCTAGTGATAGTTAACTCGAAAAACAATGACGCTACGATATAATGCTGTTCACATGGAGATTGTTATTATAGCCACTTCCTGAAGGTATCAGATCTCCCTTCTGTTCCTTTCCCCTTTTCTATTCCGGTGCAAATAACAGAAAACTGCGAAGAAGCAGGATGAAGAAGGGAAGTTTGTTGTCGGAGTTATTGCTGGAAGACATGATAGCGGAGTGTGTTGTTTTCTTCCCGGCTCAGACCCACGGGTTCTCTTGCCATCATAAAGGGAAAGAAGCGGGTGGGAGTTGCGTGATCCTTTATTTGATTAGCTCTCGCTCCCTTGCACGAATCCCCCCTCCATCCTACAATCCACCGCCCCTAATCCCTGATTCATCGATTTGTATCAATTACAGTCGGTCATCAGTTTTCGCCCATGGGCAGGCAGGCAAGGGACGGGAATCCGAAAACAGTTTTCTACCCCTCGCAAGCGGAAATGGCCCCACGATGCGGAAAATACGCTCCTAAAATCGCCCACCACCCGCGGAGTTTTCCAAATTTTCTTTTACCTTCACTAGAAACAATGTTATCTTTTTTCTGGAGAAAGCTGTTTGTGCTGCGAGGCACTCAGGTAAAAACTAAGGCTATTTCCTCTTTCCCCCTTTCATCTTTCAACCGAACCCTCGGTAGGCGATATTTCAAGTATATCACCCTCATCTTTCAGCTCCCGGAGCTAACGGCTAATTTCACGAGGGCTAAGAGATTCTGCTAGATAGCAGGTACCTAAACAAGATTTAGTTGAAGGACGTGGCTTAACGCCTTCTGTCAGGCCACCTATAAGTGCTCATCAAACCTACATTTCATTTAGCGATATCCTTTCATGAATGTTTCGTCAATTTTAAGCTTAAATCAAGCAATTTTCTGACGGAATATTTTCAAGACCAAACATCTAATACAAATACATAAAAATATTCAAAAATCCAGGCTGGTATTTTTGGTTTCCAAAATGAGGCTCGAGCAATTCTGACAACATGCGGGAAGGTTTTCCTTGCTTCCGGTTAATCTGTGAGCAGAGGCAAAAAGGTGACTCAACACATAAGAACCTGGTCTATAATATGTTTGATTAGAGGGATCAAGCGCAATTTACTTTACGTGTATCTCGGGGTAAATTCAGTAATTGAACAATCAATACCATAATGATGATACTCAACCCTAATAGGAATGGATGAAAGAAAGCCAAGATTCAAATGACACTTTTATGGTGGTTCTTCACGTTTTGGGGTTGAAGAAAAAAAAACATATATAAGCCTGTACCGGTACAGGTAGAGGCAGAGAAAGAAGATGCTCATGAAATATTCGTGCCAAGTGAAAGAACTTGTTCGAGGTCAAGAAGGCCACCTTCGTCCGACGAGGCTTTACTTATTGATGTGCCGAGATAGAACCCTTTAATGTGAGAAAAAAAGAAACCAGAGAATGCGTTAACACCTGCAGAGAAAACGTATTACATTAAAGTGTTATTCGTTGAATGGGTGAATCCATCGTAATAGGTTGATAAGAGAAAATAACAGTATCCGTGGCAAATTGGAATTCTTGAACAATTCTAGCTGTATGGTAGAACCTAATGGTGGTTTTGTCGAGAACAATAGCTGCCGCCTACACGGACTCAGGATTTGTTGTACGCAGTTACCGGGCATGAAAATCAAGCACTCAAGCGCAAAAAATTTATTGAATTATTTATCACATCATTTTTACAGGAAAAAAATATTGATAATTATGGTTTGATTTATTCGAAATACATACAATCGTTCCCAGAAAATAGGGTGCAAAATTACATCAAACCTGCAACAGGCCAACAAAGATTCTCAACCAAATCGTACACGAATGAGAGCTTTCCTCTTTGTTATCATTCCGGTAAATTAAACCACAAGTCACTAATGGCGGCCTACAGGTCGCGACTGCAAAAGGGCCTGGAATAATAATTGCTCACACGGTGCTTTCCAAGTCCCGCGTTGAATATTTCTGCACAACGTCGTCTTTCTCACCACCTGCTCTCATTCCCACTCATTTCATTTTCTACCGCTCTAAAATTACAGAAGTACGTTTTTACTCCATTAGCAGCACGTTTTTGTATTGCGAGTAGAAGCGTAAAAAAAGGCAATATTGCTATCTTTATGTGAGCTGGATTAACGATGGTAGGTCTCGGCGAAATTGTCGATGAAATGAGTACGATTTGGACCAAATTTTCAGGGAACGATCGTTGAATTTCAGAGGAACTAACCTAAGTACGTCCGTAAGGTTCAAAATGCTTGGTTCAAATGACGATGAGGTAACTGCGAATGTTCGGCGGGGGCGTTACGGCAAAGTGACAGAAAAGAACGAGGAAGCGTCATTGAATATCTCATCCGGGTGGCAAAATGTTTTCATGGGATTGCTTTTTTTTTGTGTGAATCAATAAGATTTTAAAACATCAAATGATTTGTGTTGCGTAAGCTTTTAGATTGCCGAACACCTCAGGACCATTTTGACAGTTTAGGTGCAGCGGGAGTGTGATGATTTCATATTTAAAAGGTTGGCAAGATGGTTCCAAAAGCCAGATTTTCTCATAGCATTTCCCACAGAAAGTAAAAGTTGATGATTGTATTCATAATTTGCTTACGTTTAGGCGATGGCGATAGTATTTTCGGCTCCTGTAAAAGGGTTCAAGTAAAAAAAAAGGAAATTTTCGATAGCTTTCAGAACATTTTGAGTTACCATAGTGCTGTAGGTTTTCTGTTTGAGAGCGTTCTTTGAAGGTTCAGAATCAGATAAATCATCCAAAGGATTGGTTGATATAAAATGTATACAAAATCTGCCTATCATGACCGACAAGAACATCGGAGAGGTAGTAAATTGGTAGTTGTTCGTTTTCTCAAATATAGGATAGGTACGATGGGCAGAGGGATGGCAGGTTGACGAATGTAATACACACAGGCAATTCAGTTTGGTTTAAGACGGTCCCCCGATTACTGCATCATCGGTCATCCTCATCCATGAACATTTGGGCCAATCTACTTCAGAAGCAACGCGAATAGGAGAAAGAAACAGGAGTTAGGTTCTTACTAACCGATCGTAGTTGATTTCCAACACGTCTATCCGTCGGCCCTTATCTGCGGCCCTTAGATCATGGCGCCGGGTCAGCAAAAAGAATTCGTCGAAGCTGAAAGCATTTGTCCTGGAATTGATTTGCGCTCATGGCTCTCTCCTCCCGACTTATGTTGTCCATTACCGGTGAAGCACACTTTATCGCCCAGGAAAGAGAAGGACCGGGGTAGGAAAGGGACGGCCCTTGGGATTAGTTAACCTAGCTCCAATCAAGTGCCTCTTCCATCTCCGACACCCCCGGCCAGATGAGTATTTTTCAGGCGGCGGCTCCTCATCCGTTCTGTTGTCTTACAAGGGAGGAAAAGGAGGGGTTGACTTACTTCCAAAGAAAACGGCTTATCCGTCTTTTTGGAAAAACCTTAGAGCAAAAATAAGTCAAGCAATCTACATCTAAATCACCTTCACGAAATTACCCATCGTCGGGTGAAGAACCGACGAAAGGCGTTCGAAAAATTGTTGACCGTGACAGATAGATAGATGTTGTCTGTAAATATCTTTTTTTTTTAACCGTGGGGACGATGAATTTGGTGTCTTTGCAAAGTCCTTAAAGAACAAAACTGGTCGATTAATACAGGTCTCGGTCGACACCATTTTTACGAACAGAAAGAGATAGAAAGTCAGTCATTTTCTCTTCTTTCTCTCTTATTTTCTCATTCTCGTTTCTCGATGAGAACTTGAAAAATTATTTAGGCTTTAATTACTGTTTTTATGGAGCACTAAGCTTTCACATTTCAACCTCCAGAGCAATGAAGTCTACAGAATGTCCGCTTTACAGTTTCATTTGCCACGAACGGTATTCTAAACTACGACCACCGAGCAGCCAAACACTGACCAACACAACTCTATATGGAACAAGGAAACCCGCATCAGTGAGGCAACCGATTCATCTTTATCGATTCAGCGTCCAAATTATTAAGAGAAAGAAGTATGAGGTAATGGGAATAATTTCTTACATACCAAAAAATCTAAGAAAATACAGATACAGATCTAAGAAATACATAAACGCTGCAAATTCCCCCATAATGGTTTGTTATTCTTTAGAACAAGAGTATGGTGAAAACAGTGAGTGTGAAGTGTCCCGGACTCATTTTAATCGGTTCAGCGTATCCAATTTAGTAGAATGTTGCCACTCATATGCATGCTGCACATGCCTGGTTATCAATAAGTCCCGATAATCGATAACAATTGTATAAGTTCGGTGGTTTTACAAATTAATGGACTGTATATTCAAATCAGTAGAGCTGCATGACTGTAGGAAGAGAAACACGAGGGGTCTGTACATCACGTTGGTTAGCTCATGCAAGTCATCTTCTAATTAATGGTGATACAGAAAAGGAAATATGTCATTTGAGAAAGGAATAAGGCGAAAAGAGATGGAGCTGATTCTGTTGATCCGATTGTTTAAATCGTATTCCCAACTGGGATTTGAGAGTATCAAGTCTTTTAAATTATTCTCCCTTAAACGTTAAGGACTCTAGGAAGTTATGGAACAGATTCTCTTCATTCATTTATATTGAATCATTCCATCAGTTTTCCAACAACTATCACAAACCTTGCACATAGCTTGCACAATTTCAATTCAAACTGTACCATGATTTGGACCGTCATTTGATATGAGTTGGTTGAGTCTACGGTATAGAATTATGACCTCGTTCTACGAATCAATAATTTATTCCCCAGGTTCGGATAGAACCTTGTTGATTAAGTAGTACACATTTAAACGGTTATCGGTAAGTAAAATTGTGTTCCTCATGTGGAGAGTTTGACAAAGACCGAACCTATTTTCTCAGTATTTGGGAAATTACTAATTGTACTCTGGGTTAGTGCACCTCTAAATGAACGATCGGCCTCAGACAAGGAGGTTTTCATTCACAACAATCGCATTATGGTAACTCTTTCATTCATTAACTTTTCATTATCTGTGAATAAAAAGCGTTTAATATGTCAGCAAAGTTTGTAACACGTTAATAGGATCAGTCATTAATTGTTCGAGTGACCAACTTCAAAATGCGGATTTATTGAGCCTAATAAACGCGGTTGATTTTCTAATTTTTGCAAAAATAGCTCGAAAAAGATGTGATGAAAAAGTAAAAACCATCCCCGTTACATAACTAAAATATAATTAAATAGATGAATCAACCATTTATTTAGGAATGAATACAGAGATCATTCCACTGAATCTAGTTTGCTGTTTTCAAATAAAAATTTAGTTTGTTGTAATAAACGTAACAAACACGAAATTAAGGAAAACACACAAAAGTAGGTTCTTTTTTGAGAAATAAATTCAGGAATTTTTCGTTGGCACAATAGACATATTTAAGGCCCCTCAGATTCTCATGAATACAAAATGAAAAGCCCCCCTTAGGTTCCGTCACGAACCTGTCCAACGCTTGAACGTTCGGGGTGTGTCCCATTATCCGGTGAATTTTTAAAATCTTCTCCTGCGCTTTCAATTTGTACCTGACCAAGAACCACGTTGGGGGAGCGATAATCCCACTTTTCCTCCGTTTTCACAACCAGAGATATGGTTTGTTGGAGTAACCAATGGCTTGGCAAAATGAGGATGCGTGATAAATTGAAAGACTTTCGTTTTTCGTCATTGAGGATACATTTTTCACTTTTCTCTACCAAGTTGTGATTCCGTCAACCGATCCCGAAGCGCGTACCTACTAAGAATACATTAGTTCGCACGTCTAAACTTATTAAAACATGCAACATAAATTCGGCGAACCAGCTCCATCAAATTTGCTTTTTGTTTTCCACCGTACGGCCTATTATAACCAATCACAATCGCGAAAATATTCCCACCTCGATCGTTCGGTCAAACTTTTCTGCGTTTACGCTTTGAATTGTTGTTCAACTCTGTGGAAGTTCGACAGAATCGTTAATTGGTTTGAATAATTGAAAAGAAAGTTCCGTTTTTTCCTCGTGTTTGATCTCTTCGAGTATCAACTTTTGAAACAGCACGAAAACATCAAAGTACTGTAATAGAAACGGAAAATGGTTCCGGATCCTTCCTCCCTCTTTTCCCACTTCATAACGAGTACCTGGAAGCTTTCAACCAACTTTCGGGCTCCTCATACTTTTTACACCCGAAGAGTCTTCGAGCAGAAATATAATGGCAGGAGGGGTTTGATTGGTGTTTTGTCCAAGTGATTCTGCATTATTGAACAGGAAGGTATTGTCAAGTTTACTCGATAGCTGGTGATTCGTTTTCAGCCAGTCGAGAGGAAATCTCTCGGAGGTGGTCCCGTCAGAACAGTTAAGAAGTTGGAAATAAAAGACTGGTTAGGAGGATCGACTGTTGTTAATACCATTGTTCGCTGGGAGCCGCAAAACTTCACTTTTCTATTGGTAAAGTTGTTCATCTCTTCCCGACGACGATTACGGTTCCCCACTCTTCCTAAGAAACTTCCCTCAGTTCACATCCGACCTCAGCAAGTTCTATATGGTTATAACTACTCACTGACCCCTATCGAAAGTCAGGTCAGATTCATTCTCATGTAAATTCCGCTGTTTGGATTCATAAAAATATCCATTCAAGGCCTACATTTGATAGAACAGCCCTAACCTATGTCTGGATCCTCTTGATTGAGTGATTAATAATCTTTTTTGAAGGCATTTTTTTTATCGGGGGAAGTAAAAAGATTCACTTACCCGCCGGTAACACCTAGAGGCAGCGTATAAGGTGTCTGATGGGCACCAAAGTACCCCCTGCTGAGAGAATATACGGTGTTTTGGGACACCGTGTTTTCAATAGTTTCATCACTACACTCACTGAGGGTTGCTAATGCGTATCTGAGCACAACGATGGAAATCACGATGAAAATTCTACGTGGATTTGTGGTCCATCATTTCACGTTGACTGATCTCATCATCCATGGTAAAAAAGATACATCGACCCCCTCTTTAAGAACTCAATTTTCTGTATAATTTTCCAGAGAAGAATAAGAAAAAAGAAAAAGAATTAAATCGATAGATGCTAAACTGAGCGAGTAACCTTAAATTTATCTAATTTTATTGAAACTCACATGAAATCATCACTGAAATTAGGTACCTAGTTGAGACTTTAAAAAAAATAATAAGAAGGAAACTGACAACATATACGACGAAAATGACAATTTTGGTTCATTTTTTCCAACTCGAGTTTCTCCACTTCTAGGGTTATTGGAGGCTGAAAACACTAAAAATTCTAGTGCTTCTTCCTTAGGAAAACAAAAACCAGGATTCAAAGTTCAATTTTAAGAGTTCATAAGCTTTTGTTTATAATTATTCTTATCGGAATGATACACTACCGCTATCGTATTGGAGAAAAATCTATTTTTTCTCCCCAAACCACTTTTCCTATTTAAGCAAGATCCACCTAGAACAGTAAACCATAGTTCAGATTGTCAGCATTTTTATTTTAATTTTTAGGGCGTAACGAAACCTACTCGGGTTGACCTCTTCTGAAGTAAACGAGGAAAGTAATTCAAGCGACTGAAGCTATTGCACGTCATCACCGTCACAAATTACATAAAAATTCCTTCTTATCGAAAATCCACGTGCTTATACGGCTACGTGGTGTGAGGGTTGTGATGGAAGGTGACTACCGCGACGTGAGAAAAAATGCGAAGAAGCGAGACCTTATTACCATCTCGCGTGCTCGCTACTGCAGCAACGCCCGCCTTCTCTAACAGACGTCGGTAATTCTCGTCTTCGAATTGCCAGCCCTTTCCGGCCTGTGAGCTGTACTGTGAACCTTATTCGGGTGTTGGTGTGTAGAATGCCAGGTTCGCCATTTCCTCGGCTCCCGTGGCGGTTTTTGATCCCGAAAAGCCGAACAGCTCCTGACATCGTTCTTTTCATTGCCGCCTCGTCCTCGTCCTTTCCCAGCGGTAGAAGAACTCGCCCGAGTCCGTGCTTTCCTGACTTCTTGAATCTCACCCTGTTATCTATTCAGGAGTAGGTATGATTTTCAAGCGGTGACAGCTACATCCTCCACAAAGCCTAACGTGATTTTTCTTAAGAGGAGGACTTCCTACTGGAATGCCTGTCGTTTGATATTCCCTGTCAGCGATATGAAGTTGTATAATCTGGAACCACACATTCATCTCTAGGAGTCTTGGAGCTGTTCATCGTAATATCTCATGCTAAACTACACTCAATAAAAAGACGTGTTAGTGTAAGATGTTGTTCATCCTGCATTAAACCCTACACTCACCGTTGACCCTACTTCCGATGGCTACACGAGGGACAATAGAGTATTTTTCCTCTAACTAGACACCTTTGACATACAAGGCGATCAGTAATTGGAAAAAGTACCGGAGTAACGACCTTCTCGGAATGACGCAGAGAAAGCGGTCTACTATTTCTATACTGAAGCGTATCTGAGCTGGGAGAAAAACACCGCCAAGGGACGCAGTGCAGCGACGTTTTCTCCGTAGAGGCAAAAATCATTTTACGGGTCAGCGAAGCGGTAGGTGAAGCAACAAGAGAGAGGCATGGGGGGTGACACGCGAAAAACAGGAGGAGCAAACAACCTGCTAGAAAAAAAGGAAGAGCAATAACAACAAACAATGTGCAACAAGAAAACAGAATGAAATGTAAGTATGTACTTCCCAAACCTTAAATCGATGTTTAAGGACTCTGGAGGCGTTAATAGGTCAAGAAGGGGTAATATTTATACTCAAATAGGGGCTGAGGTAGAGGTGGCAATGTGCTACGTTGAAGTTAGTAAGAGGGCTCACCCACAATCCTGTTAGCTTGCAGGACATGTTGTTATTGACGCAATTTAGTTCATGTTCGCTATGGATAGTGTACAGACTCAATTATAATAGTTCTCAGTTATAAAGTTCCCATTGTTCACAATGAATTTCATGTATGCCCAGTATTTTATGGTGGTGGAGGGTGAAGATTAGCCCTTAAGCCACCGTATAATTCACTCACTTTTTGGAATTTTTATGATAATTACTCACAACCGAGCATTGTACGTAAAGTAACGTGACCTTTAAGCCGATGAAGGACGCACTAATAATTTAGGAGAGAGAAATCATTGAAATCCGTCGAGCCATTCAGCCACATGAGGCATGATGGATGGACAGACAAATAGACAGAAACTGCATTACCAGTAGTGAGTTATTTACGATTATTGATCGAGTGCGATAGCCAAAACTGGGTCCCCAGTCGGCTGGCTACGACGGGGGTTCGATCAACACCAGATTGTTAATTCTTCGTGGGAACGTAACGAGGGAAGAAAAAGTTGGACGCCATTGCCAATTAGTTCGACAGGTTACGCCGGAGTGTGTTCGTTTTGGTTTTTCGCATCCGCAGTAAGATGCATTGTCTATTCTGCATGCGGCTAAATTATGGCGTCTGCGATGACTCCGTGAGAGCTTCAAAATAGGCTCATCATGTACGTATTACTGCATAAGGAGGCAAGTGACTGATTATTTAATCTAACACCTTCAGGTAACCCCCCCCCCCCTTCCCACCACACCCAATCCACGAAGACCTTTCCAAATTTAAAAGGGTGGAGCAACTCCACATCGGAGAGCTGTTTCAACATCAACGGCTTCGTAACTTATTTATAAATCTCGAACAACGTGAGGGTTGCTCAATCAAGTATTCATTACTCGACTAAAGTTTCGCATCAGCCGTTTCTTCTCCCCCCGACTTTGCTGGCTTATCCGTCTTTATATTCTGCCCCACGACGGTTTTCTTCTTCTTCCTCTGAGTTATTGTCCGTCATTCCTTTTTTCCTTTCCTGTAATTTGAGGGCAGAAGAAGTGCTGCGAGAAAGGGAAGAAAGTATAAGAAAGCCCCCCCCCCCCCCTTCCAAGATACGGCGGTGCAAAGGAGTCAACGAATGATGACATAGTGGTGAAATGAAGATTGGAGGAGACCCAATGGCGCAACAAGTGGCGAGAAAGAAAAAGAAAACTGCGAGTTTAGTGCGGCGTTCTCATTATGAGGGAAATACAAATTCATACGCAGGGCTCTTAGGTGGAAATGAACCGAGTCTGAACATCAGGCACACCTCTCGTGCCATGCCAGTAATTACCATCTCTCCATACAAAAAGTCAAGCTGAACTTGTCCAGTGCAAACGCAGAGCTTTATCAACCTTGCCGACGGATTTAGAAGAGGGAAACTCGTTTTGAGCGTGGAAATTGAAAATATTACCCCTGGTGATTATGATTATTGCAGGATACCGCACTTATCAAACAGGACAACTGTTTTGAGCAGAGGCACAGACTGAATTTTGACTCCATTCTTGTTTGAACATTACGCATTCCTATTCCTACCTCACACATCAAAATCCTCATAATCTGCTCGATTTTCACTTGTACAATGTGAGCTAGTTGAACAGTTGAAATATGAATAAACTTTTGCCCAAGGTCTTGAGTGGAAGGAGAAATGCGTTTGTGCGTTTCAAAGTAAAGTGAGATTCCAAAAATACAGAAATGCACTCGATCGGACTTCAAGCAAACTTTTGTTGATCTCTCATATTCATCATGGCCCATTCTCTCCACACTGGTTCAATCTTTATCCCGTTTCCACATGCACAGACTACTAACACTTCATATCACAAACATACATCAAACTCGTACGGCATCAGCGTATCTAGCAAGACGGCTGATAAACAGTATAGTGAAGAAACCGATCGATCGACTCCCCCTAATCAACTGGGCTTGACGGTCTGAGGTGCCCGACATCGCGGCACTGAGAATATCGACCTATTCCAGGTAAGACTTCCGATAACGGAATCGGTTATGTTTATTCCGAGAACCACTCACACTGGGACCCACTTTTGCTCTGAACAGTGAATCCTTAATAAGTTATAGTCACGGTGGTGAGAATCAAATGCGATATGCGTGATCGAAACAACAATGTGTTAGATAGAAACTTGATAATTATATGTATATAAAATACTAAAAGGAGGGAACGGGTAGGGCTAGTAATTTTTCCCCAATACAGATTTTGAAACACACAAATCTTCTCATCATTCAAGTATAACACCCAACGCCCGGTAGCTGGTATTCAGAGTAACTCAATATCAGATCATTGGGAGCATTTTAGGCCTTTTTCGGTCGGGGCGACGGACAAACAAATGGATTTTGAAACAACACGTAAAATGTGTTGATAAGAAAAACTGTTTGAGGTCGATAAGAATGCTCCAATACGAATAATAAACAAAAAATTCAGAAAAGCGAAAACATGGGCAGTTTACAATGCTATTTTGAATTTTCAAAAGACAATCCAATGAACAAAGAATGTAGGCACTTAGTACCATTGATGTCAACCTAACACAAGCGCTGTCGGACTATCGATGTTTATGGTTTGATAACATTTATGTGCGGAGTATACCTACCCTTCATTAAAGAATGCGTTCGAGCCGGTATGAGAAGAATGAGTTAAAACCAACAACGTTATTTCGGAAACGGAGGCCAATGACAACACTGGTATAATGATGACTCATTGAGCCGATGTGTCTTGGCAATTTGTTATATTTTGTTTGCCTTTCATTCGTGGTCGGAGCGCTATAATGAGCTAAGCGGCGGTGGAGGGAGCATTTTGATGGAACAGCAAGGGGAATGCAACGCCTGGTTTGAATTCCAAGGGATGATTTATGCGAATATCTGGCACCGCTTTTTGAATACCCTTTAGTGGAGTGGCGGTAGAGACGTCGAGAGGAAGAATTTCTGGGCGTAACTCACAGGGAGGCAAGCTCAGGACTTCGTGGTGTGAGGGAAAGCCGAAAAGGGGAGGTAGACAGACAACACAACAGTGGTTTTCCCTCCTAAGCCTTTCTCTTTGGCGGAGGGTGGGAGCGAGACGGGCAGGAGAGTGTGAGGGAAATAACTAAGAGAAATGCGGAAGCTAGAGGGCAAAAGGTTTGAATAACTCTTGGGAGAACGGACAGTGGGGGCTCAGGGCGACAAATCACTCCTGATTCCAACTTGTGAGTTATGGATTCACTAGTTTCTGGTGGTGTCGTTTTCGTCCAACTCGTTTTCAGTTTACACTTCTTCTCGGTCAAAAGTTTGCTCAAATTATTGAAGACCCTCTGAATATAAATCTCGAGTTTTTGACATCCAGTGGTCTTGGTCGGGAACGGTACAGGTCAAAAGTCGAATGAATGGTAATATTTGAAATTCTTTTTCAGATCCAAACTTCAGATGGAGAAATACTATACGATAAAAACTTCAGATGTGCTACTCTACGCGTAGCACTTGGAATAGCGGTCCTAGCTATACAAATTTTTCCCATAGATTCATAACCGGTAAATAATTCATAGTCGCACATTACGTCTACAGGTCGCGCTTTCATAAAATTGATTCGCGGATTAAATTCAGTACATACGAGGACATAAACTAGAGCGGAACTGGAAAAATAAGGAGGCATCAATATACAACGAAATTCCTCATGAAACCAGTAACAAAATTGTTTTACTCCCTAAATGCAGACAAAGAGCAACCGTCGGTGGACAGAAATTCCGAATTAGGAATTTGAACATTTTTAAAGGTACCTAGGTACATGGTAAGAGTTTGGAGAGACACCGTTTTTATGGGGTAAATACTGGTACATAGTCAGAACTATTCTAATAAGAATAGTAAACCAAAAGTGTCCAACTACCTAAGCCACTCCCGATTCGAGAATAAATAAAAGAAATCAGATAATAAGAGAAAGAATAAAGAAAAACGTCAACTTATTTTTACGTACAAACAAAACTTCATGTATGGTTCATGTAGAAGGTAGGTGTGGTAAAGAATAATTAATTTATGACTCAAGGGCAATCGAAGTACATGGAATAATTTTTTGAACTATTTTTCAAAGGTGTTCATGATAAATGCTCATAAATCCGTGTTTTCTGCTTTATTTTATTTGCCCTACCGTAAGAGAACAAATGTGGAGTGCACTTGTATTCATATTCATCAAGTGCGAATTTTTCGGCAGCGTTAAAGTCGCAATTACATGAGCTATAGGTAGAGTTTTTATTCCATCCAAGCTTGAAATAGAAAATCCTCTTGTTTGAAATGTAAATTCATTGAGTCGGACGTTGAAGGGTCGGCAATTAATGCTCTCTTGGAGCTGACAACCGCCCGAGGTACTCGTACGATATGCGATTGCGTTGTGATGTTTTGTACCGAGCGATGCAATCAGATGCATCCCCTGCGGCTAAGATTTTACGATTTCCAAGTGATTCATTGCAGAGGAAAGTATAAGTTCGATTGCAGGAGCCATCTACAGGAGCATCAGAGACCAGAGGCACCAGAACTGGCGGGAGATACATCCTTGCATACGAATGTGCCAAAGCACTATATCAACCCCTAACCATATCACCGACTTGTTGAGAATGAGTTTTCAAGAACAATAGAAAATACTTCAAAATAACTTCATCTCTAATAAAGCCGTCAACTAAAAAGCAAAAACAACCACCGTTTTTAATTTCAAAAGTGAAACAAATTTGAAGCATCTGGTTGCGCTGTCTTGTGCCTCGGTTGCACAAGACTCAGATTTGATTCTCCATTATCCAAAAGACATTTTCACCAAATACCAACCCAGTTCCGCAGCAGATCGCTATAGGGAATTTCAATTTATGCTCCGAAGCAATCTCGATCGATAAATCGAATAATCTCATCCGAGAGAAGATATAAAGCTCCTGCATTAATTGAGATGGAAGCTTTGAGAGTTCCATTCCACATTTAATACCCTCTACCGACACCGAGGCTCCCATAAACGCACCGGTTTCTACATGAGCTGTAACGCGCCTACCGTCACGTCTGAACTCTACGTGAGCCTCAACCTAAAACTGCTATAATTATAGCCATCAAGAGAAAAAAAGGGATCAGATAGCGTCGTATGAATTACGATCGAAACTTCTTGCTGCCCCTGAATACCGACGGTGCAAGAAAAATTGAGACCGGACGAGTAATTTTTCCAATAAAATCAAAAGTACGAATTGAATCAGGTTCGGAGTCAATTGGAATCGTTTCTGAGGGCTCGTTTGGTTTCGAAAACGTAAAACCAGTGTCTGGCGTATCAAGACGCTGTCTAATAAGTATGGCGAGCTTACTGCTTGAACACAAAATAAAATCAAGACCTCACTGCCAAACGGTAGACTCAAGTATATGAGGTTTTGGAGCGTAATGGTGATTTCCTTTGGTGACTAAGATAGTTCAGCTCGAGAAGTATCTAACTGTGATCATGGACAAAGATAGTGATGAAAGGGCTAAGTCTTTTACTCTCATAGTTACTCACAAACTTTAGATAGAACTGAACTAGGAGGAACGTGGAATTTCGTAATGGACGAATATATCCATTACACGTTCCTTTGTAACGATTTTACGCATTTTTTTCGACTGACAACTTGTGATCTAATATAATGAGGAAACAGAGAAAACAGGCGTCGATATTTAGCAAATAATAAAAAAACCAACCGGCATATAGAGGGTTCACTTACCTCTCGAAGCGGATCCGACTGCTTCCCAACGCCGCGGACAACTCACTACTCTATTTTTACCATCAGAAGTCTGGTCGTCGCTATGAGGATGTGACGTCACTCGTCTCCTGCAACAAAACCGACCATGGGGGGTTAAAGCATTGTCATTTATACGCTCCAAAAGTACGTACGGGTAGGTTTTAAGAACGAAGCAGCTCTATAGTGGTAAACGGGGGGAGATTGCCTTTTAAAAAGGCATCTCCAAAACATGGAATTATTTACTCGAGAGGGTTGTCCCCTTGTGTTTACTTGGTGCAGCGAGGTTTGTACACACGTCAATTTGACGAGTGACAAGCCAGACTTTTCTACACAACGTATTTTAAGAACAAGCCCATCTTAAGATACTTAGTCTAGATAAAACACAATTTTTCCTCTCCGTTATGGACTCAAATAAAAATAGACAAAATTCTTGCAAACACAAGATCATTAGAACGTATTGAAAATCAATTATCACACGTTGTCGGATGCCGATAGGCTTGGAGCAGCTCATTGTGGCAAATAAGCCAGATTGTTTTGAAGTAACTGTAATAATATTAACATGTATTTTTTCTGAATTAAACGGGGTCTATTTAGAGTCAAAGTTATCCTCATTCTATTATAAGAGGCACGAAAGTGTTCAGTAATTACAATAAGTTGATGAACCACACAGCTACATGATAATATGTTAATTATAACTTTTGTTTCATTGGATGCCATGCAATTACAAAAATAGCCGGTTCCAGGTTGGATCATATTTTTCGGCCATTGAGCGTTTTAGCGGTTGCATAGAACATGTAGATGAAAAAGTGTTCTTAGTAGTGTACGGGAATGAATCTAAATTTGTAGTATGTTCCTACTTGATAAGATAGAAAGCGAATGTAAGGTGAAACCAACTAACGAATGTATATGAATCGAACGAATGAAACTTGTACTCGTAGGCGAATGGAGCGAGGGCTCAAGGGAACGAGAAGGAATACATTTTGGAAGAGGCCCGGCTGGAGAAAGGAGAGGAGCATTCCGTGTATTTTATTAACAAGGGTAGGACTCTCAACCATTACCATATTCTCGGTTCCATTAAAACGGCATCCACCACTACGAATGGCCTTGTTTTTGCATCCAACCCTCAAGATACGGTCATATTTCTTGTGTGAGAACCAGAGAGGGGATTGCCCTTACACCAACGTAGAGAAAATCGTGAAGGGAAGCTGAAATGACAAGGTGGTATCATAACGAATGAGCACGACCGGATCAATAATACGTATTATCAATGGTCAAATATTGGTACAATCAAGATGAGATCAAGTAGTAATAGTATTCAATACTTCATACCAGAGCGTTACTGGAGGGAAAATCGTTACTCATAAACTAACGAACCCACCTTCATTTTTCTACCCGGAGACGAAGCTTGGTTATAACTACTTCACAGCCGTACTAAATTACTGAGATGATTGGCTTAATCGAAATGTATCCCCAATATTGGAATACCTATTCGATATTGCTCCCAAAGGTATATTGCTTTAATTTATTTCGAATTAGGTACCACGATATGAATATTAGCAGCGGTGAACCACTCTTATTGAACTAAATTTGTACTGCAGGTGATTGAGATCTCGAGGGCGCGGCTGGAAATTAATCACCGATAATATTCCAAGTTATTGAGCATCGGAGTAATCATGGTAATATATGATGACTTACGAGTACTTAGATTGATAGTTCATTTAGTTCATTGTCCAGCGAATATCATTCAACAGGGTTCAATATAATATAGTATTTCTAGAAGTTTGCCACACTATAGCCAGTCTTCTACGTTTTATTAAATAATTATTTTTGTTGAAATTATACAATGTTTTATTCGTACCAAAAAGAAGAGTGACTGACGCTAACGTACAGCAGACGCGACTAAACGGGAATTTCAAAATTTGGTTGGCTGGTAACCGTAAAAGTGTCCTTTTACAGCTCCAATATCATAATATATTGTCCTCTAGGCAGCACGTACTTCATCTCCATCACTTTGGAACCTAGGAAAACTATCCGGATGAAGAACATGAGGGTTTTGAAAAATTTACCTACGCGAAAAATCAGAAAAAGCCTTGCTCAGAGGCTAGTTCATTAAAGGACGCAAAAAACTGGCTCTAGGTAGTTTTGAAAACCGAGCACATTACGGTCGGCATTCTTACAAACCGCAAGTTTCCAACGAATTGCCGAGGAAAATACCGGCTTTAGGACGCCAAAGCTATCAAAAAGACTGGTTTTTGCTCACACAAAACGTAGGCGCTCTCGGTAGAAGTTGTTTTTGATCTAATTGCAGGGCAGGCGCAAAAGGCGATGCACCTTCGGAGATGCACTTGTTTTCAACCGTCCCAGAGGCCTAGGGGTCTCAAGCTATAATGCACCAAGCCCTTATATACCCGCACTTTTTTTGCACGTGTTTCGCCTACGAGGAGATAACGAGGAGCCGTTCGAAAAACGCGAAACTCATCGGAATCGTGGGCGGAGTTGAACGCGGGCGCTTCCTCATTGATTTCATTAGTCGCCAGAGGGGCTGACGAGGAATTGAATTATTATACGACCCACCAATATATATGAGCTTGCGAAAGTTGACTCCGGTCCCTTGTAAATCAATTTGGAATAAATAATAAGTGTGCGAAGTACATTTTGAAGGCGAAGCACTTTACCTTCTACACCGTAATTCGACAAACCTAATATTAGTTGGAAGGAGCTATGTGGGATCGATATCCACGTGAGTACCTACTAAGGGAAAATTTGATTTCTGAACGAGTTGTCGATGGTAGGGTAAAAACCCTCTTATCAGCTTTTCTCTTTTAAAAGAGCCGCGAATATTATTTAACCTACGTGTTACACATAATGATTGCCCCAAATAAGGAAAATCGTTTGACGAGAAATTAAAAATAATCAATTCACACATCCACGTTATCTAATTGTAGAAGTGGTTGCACTGCCCATTCAGCTGGAGCATATACAAGTTAGTTAACATAAATCTGCGGAAAGAAGATCATGGAAATAGAACAATATGGCGAAAACAGTGTGTGTCCAGGACTGATTCCTACGGATTTAGCATTTAGTGGACCCAACGTACCTAGTTCCCAAAAATCGAGCATCGAAAGAAACCATCTTCACCCCTCGCCCTCCCCCCACGGGCTGAAACGTTTCGATGACCGATTAGAGCCGGAAAGAGGTCCCTGACTTGAATGTCAAATCTATAGATAATATTGACTGCCCAAAAGATGGTGTGGACGGCGTACGGATATATTGGTTATCATGCCAAAGGTCAACTTTTCCAATTGGCCCAAAATTTTGGAACAGTAAGTTTCATAATGTCTAGATCACAAAACCGTACACCGACCACCGTTCACGCCGTTTTTGATGTTAGAAAATTTTTTGAAAACCTGAAATACCTATCAGTGACAACATTCTGGCTCTCGTTGGTTCTCGAACTTTTTCAGCCCGATTGGACCTAATTTGAGTACGACATGGGTAAAAATATGTTTTTTGAAACTCGATTTTCAGGATTTTTTGGGAGGCATGTGGGGCATCATTCTCCAATAAATTTTTGGACGCTAAATCTATTGAAGTGGGTTCTGGACCGATTGATGCCACGGGAGGTGGGTATGGGTCGAATAGGTACGTACCTACCTATTTCGAGAGTCGGTTTTCGAGATTTTTGTATATCTGGGCGTTTGGGGTATCACTTTCCACTAAGTACTGAATCGATTAGAATGAGAACTAATTGGAATTAGTTAGGGTTAGGAATACACATTCCTTAAATAATAAACCGAAACGGATGAAATGTCGTAAATTCAGATGAAAGATGAGATATGAGATCGGCTGTCGTGTTGGTAACCCGAACAGAACACAGACCTACATACAGAACATCACGTCGAAGAATTCCAGGAGCACAAGAGGAAAAGAAATAGGACAGGGCTCATTTTTTAAACAATTTCCCCGCTCCCGCTTTTTAAGCAATCAAAGTAGTATGACCACGGAAAAACAACAACTGTGGGAATTAAATACTCATAAAAAATGTGACTGATGTAATTCCATAAATTGGCCATAGCCGTATTGTAATTAAATAAATAAATAAACTGTGGAAACTGGGCGGACGAACTTCCGGAGAACGAGGAGTCATGGCAAGATATGCCAATATAGTGGACAAATTACTCAAACTCAATTTATCAGTCTCTAGTGGTCATGCACGCCCCTACTGATCCTCCCAGGTGACCATCACGACCCTTCTACAATATCTTAGGAAAAAAGAAATAAATTAAATGTGCGAAAAGAGAGGATACCCTTCTACAACGGAAACAGTTGGGAGGGGGCGGTCAATGGAAACAATATATGAGCGTGTTGTACTCGTGTTTCATCTTTTGTAATGGTATCTATACCGGCTTTGCTCGTTTTACAACTTTATAGTGAGTTATTTTCAATCCGAATTCGTCCCCCGATGGATACATGAGTAAATGTGGGAGGATGATGGCTATCTAGTAGCAACCGTGACGTTCCGGAAAAATTATGGCTATTTCACACTGGGCGTCATCCAGGGGTATTGACGTGGTGATTTACTCAAAATCGGCTGAATCGAGAAGAATGTTATCGTGCACACGGGTAAAGTTCGGAGCTTTCTCTAATACACATACATATTCATAAATGTTTTTGATTAGATCTTCGATGTAACATAGACGAAGCTTTTAGTGAATCACTAATACAATCATACCGTTTGCAAATTTGCATTTTTCGGGCCGAAAATTTTGGGTTATCAAAACCTGTCATTACACCACGTGAACACTCATTGAGAGAATGCAGAATAAAACTCTCCGTTTTAGGTCTAGTTAGTCCATTCTAGCGCTCAGCCCGCAGGTGGAGGCAGGGTTGTCACGGTTGTTGGATGTTGTTGTTGACATTGGGTATTTTGTAAGTGTTTTTTCGAGATTTTTTAATCAGATGCGTCCCGGACCGATTGGTAAACTCCTGAGAAGGGTATGAACATAAACGGGCTCTTTTAAAAAAGATTTTCAAGAACGAACGAGGCCTGGGGTGTATCAATAAAGATTTTAACGCTGAATCAATTCAGATGGAACTCAGACGGCGGGGGATTGTTTTTTCCCACAGCGCACGAAGCCTAAGAAGCAAATTTGGGCTTATGTACCGTAAAAAAAAGAAACTGAAAATAAGCCAAATAACTCGTACATTACACAGGAGAAGTGATTCTCAGTGATTCTCATGATTCAAAGTACACAAGGAAGGAGCTATTCAAAGTTATGGTGAAAGTGATAATAATTACAATTACTTTTGGCGTACCTACTTCTTAATTAATTAGGAAACAGGAGAGAAAACCAAAAGTTATGAGTGAATCTTAAGTTTTAACGAAGGACTGTAGAGTGGCTGGGGTGGAAGCTGGGCTTCCGCGGCGGCTTCAGAGAGGGTGTTTAAACTAAATAATTAAATTTAATGTCCGCCAGTTCCGCCGGCACAATGGGTCTTGACCAAACACCCCCTGAGTACAAAGTTGTGAGAGGGGTGGCAAATGGTGGCACGAGTCGCCAAGAATCATAGGTTGTGCGGTGGTGGGAGGGGGGTGCGAGCTGCGCCACGCTGTACTCTTCCACCCCCTCACCCCTCCACGACAAGGCACAGCGGTACATTCCACGGAGCATTCGAGCTTCACGGGGGTGCTTTGTATTACCACTTCCCTCATTGGCTTGTAAGGGGGCGGAAAGCTCCCCCCACCCCCGATCCCGCCACCTCCGAAAAGCGGAAACCGACCTCCAGTTTCCCTTCTCTCCTCCAACTACCGCAGATTTATGGGCTCTTCCTTCTATTTGAATAACACCGAAATTCTGCTACTCCAACCCCTCTCGCCACCCCTCAGCCTTATCGCTCTTTCGAGTGTGAAAAACATGTTAGGGAATACTTGGAAGGGTCTTCTATCCAAATTATTAACTTGGTTTCCTTTTTAAACCCCTCTTCCCTCAGAACCCCCGTTTTACATCGTTTTCTCTATTGTTTTAGGGGAATGGGGGAAAGAAAGTTACATATGGAGATGGTGGGAATGTAAACAATGGTGTTCAACTGTACTCTTCCAGCTGAAAAGTTGTCCCCTCCTCATCATCCCTTCCACGTCCAAAATCATTTGTATTCATGCATTATAACGCGCGAGGGTGGCACTGTCATGCAGATATAATATACAAGTGAGTCGTGCATTATTTTTCCCTTCCACAAGAAGACGTGATTTTCAAGAAGACCGTCTTACTACTATTCTGAACTCAACTCCCATAACAATATCCTGACCATGTCCTCTCTGTAAATCACGGGCGAGGATGAATTGTATCCAAGATCAATCCCGACTTTTGAAACCGAATTCTGGCGATTCTGGTCTCTCAATTCCACGTCAACAGATTGTTCAACAGAAGTCCAAAGGGATATTACAGTCACAGTTCCCAGAGTAAGCGCCTCTGCTGAGACGACATTAAAATTGAAAATTCAGGATTTTACACATGATCATCACACTCGTTGCGAAAGATCAGCACGGATGTATGTGGCAATCTGACGCGTAGTTAATCAGCTCTTTCCTGTGGACATTTACCACTATGCGTAGGTCCTGGATTTCGGTTATTGATTTTTTTCCATCAACTTTGAAGGAGTTTCAAGGTTTCTCAAGGAATTTGGTTTAGGATTTAATTTGACAGAGAATGGGTTCGCGATAGTTTTAGTTCTTTCTTACCATAGGTACTGCATCATATTTCGTTATGCAGACTTTTACCACGCTACTGGGTTGGATATATATTTATTTAATAGATTCAAAAACTACATTCATCGACTTTCTCAAAGTTATTTTTCACATAGGCTAAAACTATTTTTGAGTTTGTCTAGGAAAGAACAAAAAAATCTACTAAAATAATGTACTTGAGGAGGTGCTGAGTCAAATTTACATCTCTAGCCATTCGCGGATCTCATCAACATAAATTTCCAAATGCTTTTATGCAACCAGTTGCTTGTAATTTGCTTACCTATTCATCAGGAGAAACGTTATTCTGAGGCGTTGCTGGTTTCAGGTGGGCCCGCGTGTTCAACATTCATTAGCGTTCACCCTGATAACCATCCATTGGTACAACGTACTCCGTTGAGACGGCCATTGTTCAATCCAGGTGAAGTGTGGAGAGAAAGCGCGAGAGGCTCAATCATCACTTCCCTTTGAAATGCCTATTAATTACCGCGTAAATACAAAACGGCTCATAATGCGGCATCCACTCACTCGTCTCCGTATAATTCCCACCCGCGCCAGGCGGTAATGTGAGGTGCCGTCGGGCTCTGAGGCGGTGAAGAATGGTCTCATATCGCCATCCCGGCAAACCAATTAATATTTCGACACGTGGAACTCTGCGGAATGAACCTGCAAGGGTTGAAAAATAAATGGAATCATCCTTTCGCCTAATGACCACCCGCATTATAAGTTGTTAGCATAACATTCACGCTCATCCAATTACACCATTTCTCGGTTTGCGTAATGCACTCATAATAGACAATATCATTATTTTGGAAAATGTTCACAGACTTCACCTACCTCAATACCTACCTCAATCAAGTCCTACCATAGATAATATGGAAGTTCCTTGTATTAAATGTTAGTCGAGCAGTTATCTCACAGTAGGTACGGAAATCACCATTACTCTAGTACAGGTGGAGACCCTCAGAATCAATCTAAAACCGGGAGAAATGAGAACGCAACCACGTACGTGAGCTGACTGGATCATCGCCGGAATTACAACTAGCACGTACCACTCCTTGCAGCTCCTCGTTCCTCTCGAGAAGCGATAACAGCGCTGCAATGGATTTCATCAACGGTACCCATCCACTATTCTCTACAGAACGAGGAAATACTCCACGTGGTTTCTCCAGTCATTCTTTCACCCTTAAATACCGAGATTGGAAGAATGGGTGAGGTACAATTGATGAAAGGATAAAAGTATACTAGGTGGAGTTTTTCGAGATGCTGAAAATCATTCTGGAGGAAAGTTTGTACAAAAAGCACACGTAAAAGATGAGATACAGCCCAAATTTCATTTTGCAGAAAAATCTACCTCAGCAAGAGCTTCTACCCTTGATGATCTCTTTCCTGGATAATCCTTGCGAGCACAAGAGTGAGGTGCCCGCGATGGTATGCTATAGATCATTCCTTCAGTGGTAAAAGGGTAGTAAGTAGGGCTTGTTCTTCAAATTATGAATCTTCACATCTAAAAACGTAAACAATTATGGTTTTTGCGAGAAATTATTTTTTTTCGATACAAATACAAAAACTCTGCAAATTCATTCACAGGGGTTGTTTATTCCTCGGACCAGCAGCATGGAGCATCACTGTAAAACATAGGTTGATTATTCAAGGAACAACCAACCAAAATCAGTGGAAGTTGATACCCCTCACGCCTACGTACCAGAATTCTCGAAAACACACATTCGAAATGGATACATAAATACCTCTTCCGGTGGGCACCAATCGTTCCGGGACCCGTCTCATTGGATTCAGCATCCAAAATTTAGTCGAAAATGATACCCCACACGCCTAGATCGCCAAAAATCCATTTTTCGTATTGCACATTTTGACAGGAGTGAGATCCAGATTTAACAGACACATTTTGAGAGCGGACACCCAAAATGTTGAGCACCTGATCAGTGTTGGTTAAATCGGTCTTGGTGCAAGAAGAACGCCCTCGACTACGATCGGCGCCTTGCTGGTTTATCCTTTCAAGGCCGAGGACGACGGGAATAGTAAACACTGCTGTGAGGAGGCTCCTGGGACAGATGGCCTCGTGTTCTTGGAGCGGAACACAAGCATGGGGCATCCTATTGATTCAAGTCTTGTTTTATGGGCCTCCCTCTGGAGCGACACCCTCTTCGTCTCGAGCGAACTCTCCAGAAACCCATGGATTAGTCATGGGAAACTAATTGTCATGCAGTTCCACTGAGTCATTCCTTGGCACTAATCCACTCCACATTTTTTATTCAGACTTCTTTTCGAGGTTCCCCTGTTTTTATACCGTAAAACCCTGCTGGATACAAGGCAATTAATGATTACAAAATACGCTTCTTTGTTAGTGGGGTTGAGCGCGGACCAATGCGAGACTCAAACAGCTTTTTGGGTTTAGGTGGATCGATATCTCACCGATGACATAATTTAAATACATATAAAAAATCAAGTTCCATAAGAAAGGAAAGAATCTTCTCATAAGAGGTAATCATCTTCAGTTGCGAATTATCTTAACCAAATTTAACTAAATTTATTTATCTAAATTTATTTAAAACCAAATTCAAAGACGAGTAATCAACATTTAATCAGGACAACGCATCATATGCGTCAAAAGTCCTACGTCCCAGGAAGAAAGTACTTCGGTGATTTCATTTCCCTCAAGTCATAGCGTGCAAGAGCATTTTAATATCGGGAGCAACCTCATTTCAGAAAGGAGAAAAAACTTGACTGAAAAAAGGTAAACTACTTTGAAAAGGTTATCACATCCCACGGCTGCCTTTGTTCTCAGGTTTCCACTTCCATGAGCAACCGAACTACCGCGCTCCACCTTTTTCCTTTAGAGGGAAGAAAAAGGAGAAAAAACTTCGCTCAAGATGAAATTGCTGAGAAACATAATCGTTTACTGCGACTTTTCCACTCTTGAGCTTTATCCTACCGAGAGCTCCTTAATTTATTTCAAAAGTTCGAGTCAGCAGCTACCAAACTCTCCCCCCGCGAGGGATCTTTATATTTTCAGGAGTGAGAATGAACGGAAGGGTGACGGGGTGAGTTGGATGATCTCGAATGATGATTGTACCTATCTCGCGAATTTTCTTGAAATAGAATGATGAGGGAGAGCCGTTATTCATCTAAACCGTGGCAACATCGTTATGTGGGACGAGCTGTCCGATTAGTCTGTACTGAGATGAAATTGAAAGTGATTCTCAAGAGCCACTTTCTTTCTGCAGGTATGTTAAGTGTGGTAGAAAAGAAAAAAAAATGAGACATCGTCAAAGGTATTTCACATAAATCATTATTTCACCGTTCAGGAATAAGATCAATATTTACGAAATTTCGTACTTCGTAGACGATTAGGTGGGCATAAGACGATCACAACTTTTCGCCGAGAGATGGGATTTCGGTTTCAGAGCACTGGGCCGATTGGGAGCGGGTTCTAACCAACCAAATATCAACCCTATTTCAACATACATTTAAACGTACATCAAGCAACGCAAAATTTAATAATCCAAACTCGAAATCAACTTAGGAGCATAGAACGGGAAACTTATTGCCAACATTAATTATTATTTAATTTTGGTCAAAGAAATAGATTGATGACAAACTCCATACTTGAAGGTTTGACACATCAGGAAAGAAGCCGATGATGACCAAAGGTTATGGATTATGTTGTTCATATTCAATTTACAAACAAACTAACTCCGAAGGTGCCGTTTAGTCCGCCTGAAAGGGCGCACTAGGAACGTTCATTAGAGATGAATGCCACCTATGGCAATTATGGTCACCGTCAATTGTAGTTATATAGGAATCAGACGAACGGCTTTCGTCTATTGATCAATATTGGATATTGTTTGTGGCAATACCTTCTCCATGCTACGGTGGACGTCAATCGAAGGATCGGATTGGTTACTCCATCGGTCCATCAGCTGCTTCTTCTTACCCGATATCGTATCACGTTTGAGTTTACCATTCTCTGAATACCCTACGCTCTGATACCTAACTAACATTATATCATTCCAATTCGCTCCAAATATAGACATTCTGCGTATCAAGTTTCATAAAATACAAATGTCCGAACGCCATCTCCACCTACTTCACCCGTGCAAATATGAGGATGGATGTTTTAAAAATGATTTTTTGAGATTTTGGGAGGTAAGGCGTGTACACTTGGTGTCTAATTCGGACGCTAAATGGATTGAGATGAATTTTGGAGCGATATTAACATAATGACTATTTCTATTGATTCATTAACATCATTCTTTCTGAGTAATTACTCTGGAGACCTCACAGGATATGACTTCCCTAAGATAAGAATCATTTGCTGTTACGGCAATATTCAGAAAAAATGAAACTAGTAGTGAATATCTGACCAACTTCTCATACCGATTTGAAGGAATAGTTGTTTTCTTTATTCCATGGCTACGTAATCCAAAAACCGAAGAACACCCAATTCTTATAACTTATATTCTCATTCAATAAATATGTGACGAATACTATTTTCAAACGTCACTAGCACTCAGGAGATGGCAAAGAAGCTAATAGGTTGTTTTATCACATCAAGTAATTATTGATACATAAGTTTTCATTTTTATCAGCCTCAAAATGTTAGTTTCATGGCGTTCATCAAGATTCATCGTTATGTATGTAGGTTCTTGTTCTTTGTACTTGTTCAATTTATTATCCATGAATGTAAATAAATGGCTCACCGTAATTTCCTTCTAGTACACCTTCGGTCTTTTCTAATTCTCTTTTCTCCTTTTCCTCATTTTTTTTTTTTTTTTTTTTAATATATACATTTTTATATCTCTACTTTTATGTCACTACTTTTCAGGTTCCAAAAAATTTTTTAAATCTCAGCGGACGGTGATTATAGGTTTTAGGTTGAAATAATTCTATTCAACCGGCTACTTGGACAAGGCTTCTCATTTAAATGAAAAACGTGACCACATCTACGTTCCAATTAATCTCTAGCATCGCAAAGATGATGAGAACAAGTTCCTTCGTTGAGTGACTGACAATCGTTCTGCACTTATGTATACGCAAATATATTTTTGAATCTCAGTAGTAAGAGATATTTGTTGGGGCCATAAACTGTAACAACCTGTGAAAAACTTTTCCCATTTCTAATTTAGCACTAGGAGTCGCGAGGAGGGTTGATGGGGCCGAAGATGGCTCATGAATAATGCAAGAAGGGAAGGGTTGATTGATCTTGCGGCAAGACACTCCCGCGACTATCGGGAAACCAATGAATATTTAGGCGTAACCGCAACCGGGTTGGAAAAAAGAAACGCAGAGTCATACCAAGCGAAATGAACGGGGTGACGAGAATAGTCAGGATTTGGACTCACGGGATTCCAGGAGAAAGAGCAGTATAATTGTATACCTATAATACCAAGGGAAAACGAACAAAGAAAAAACAAAAAACCGTGGAACAATTATTTTCAAAAACTTGGTTCAACATTATTCTCAACCTGTCAGACTTTTTAAATAACAACGGAACGATTCAAATACCTTTCACACGTGGACAACGATGGAAATCATGGATTCAGATTTGCAAGAATCCGTTGGTCCAATTAGTGGCGTGCAGTTGGAATTGGCTATTTGGGGAAGACTAACACGGGTGGTTCGAGGGCAGTTGAATCGTTCGGATTCGATTTTCCGTTCATTCTCCGTTTAAGCACATCTGCGCTCACTCGACGGACCTGACGGATCTCGTCACGGTTGTTAAATACCGATTGGGCCTCGAGCTCCGGGTCAAATGTAAAATAGCTTTGAAAAACCACCAACCCACACGATTAATCAAGAGCGAAATAAATATTCAGACTGCCAGGGAGGAACAGCGGTGCGTTGACAACTGTCCCATATAGTACAAGGTGGCTGAGCACAATCGCTTTCCGATGGGTTCCAGCTAGGACGCAGATTTAGGCGTTGTAAGACGTATCAGCCAGCTATTCCGAAATTTTAAAGCGCTGCAAACTCTTCCACAATTACTTAAAGCAAGAGTACAGGGGAAACAGTGAGTGTCGATCCAGCGTCCCAAATGTAGTGGAAAATGACACCTGTCCATTGTATCAAGTGAATAATCAAATTATATGTATCAACGTTTTTGGCTTGAAAGTTGTCATAAATGTACCCAACAATCAGTTCGTGAAGAATTCAAATCAATTTTCGGGAAAGCACAAAGAATTTATGCATGATTTTCTCCAGAAGATAGCTTAAGAAGAGATATTTAGAAGATTATACGTTGCGAACAATAAAGGAAGTACGAGCGATAATTGTGTGCTCATCTCAAAGTGAACATTCATTGATAGATGGTCACCAATGAAGCTTTCGATCGAGATTTTGGACGAAGAATGTTTTCTAGACCGAGAAGAAGCTGTCGTAGTCGATGTAACAACAGTTGACAACTGCGAGGGCGCACGGTTGACCTCAGTTCGACTCTATAACAGGGAGAAGGTCCACAGAACAAATAGTTGACGAGGAAAGAACGCTTCAGGTCCCAGTCACGGTCGCGAGGGTGGGAATCGGCTCGGGATCCGATACGGATTTTAGTAAACGAGCGTATCGTCGGAGAACCGCACCCTCTAGGCACTCAAACGTGCCGGGTAAGAAGAACAAACGGGAAAATATCCCAGCTAGGGAAGAAAAAAAATGAATGTTTGTGAAGGGTATTGTGGTTTTTTATTCACAACCAGTATTTTTTTTCCTCCAACCCCCTATCACGACCATGAACGTTATCAACAGCTATAAACGAGGAGAGTGAATATGTTGTTATATAAATAACCGGTGTAGTAAATAACTAAATACAATTAAAAAAATATATTTATATACCAGCTAATTGTGCCATTTTTTTACTTAAGGAAATACCTTTTTCAGGGACGGGTTGTGAGCGGTGCAGGGGGTACCTTCATAACAACCTTTCTGAGTGTTGTGAAAGTATTAAAAAGTCCGGAAGTAAGCCAGGCACGAAGAAAACTAAATTGGAGGAAGAATAAGGAAAACGAACCACATCTAAACATTCGAGCTGCATTGAGAAGCAGAATGAGGAAACGCACTTGACTTCACACAACACGAGCCTAGGATAAAAACAGCACAGGGAGAGTTAATGGTTAAAGGGCAGGAGTCGACTGGCGTTAACTTCCTGAGGATTACAACTTCCGGAGCGAGGAGCGTGACGTCACCAGCCCATATGTTTGAGGGGCAAGGGAACTCCTGCAGTGCCTAGGCGCAGGAGGATCTTGCTTTACGGCATGAGAGGGGAGGGTTCTATATATATGTAAGTAAAAGGAAGCGAAGGAAAAATACGAGTCAAGGGGGTAGATTTCGTAACGCGGGGTCGGTTTCAACCGCGTGAGTCAGATGTGACGTCACACAGTGTTTTGGGGGTGTTCCCAAACAGACTTGCAAGGGAGCTAGGGCTTCTCAACAAAGGGGAGCTTTTGGCGATCAATAAATAGAAATTCCAGTTGATGTTACCCCCCGCAGCATACCATTGCAAGTCCTCAAACCTCTTGAAACAGATGGTGTCGATTGTTCACACAGTACCAGAACATTGCACGATATTTTTGGCTACGCTTCTGTGTAAGTATGTTCTGTGTCGGTTGTAGAAGCCGCATACACAAAACGGGAATCCTGTTATTTCTTCTCTTTGACCCAATTAACCTTTTTCCGTTTTAGACCGTCAGAAATTCCTACATTGTCATTCCTTTCTCAATTCCCTAAGGAGCTATTAAACCACTATTGGTTGTATGAATTTGGAAATAGTCTTGAATAAATCTAGAAGTAATGAATTGGAGGAATGAGGTCACATGATCAAACAACATTCATTGGACCTATGGCTGCTGTTATTATTATTTTTTTTTTTATTAGTTAAGTTTTTTTTTCAATAAGAAAGTGAGAACAAAAAATGTTACTTTATGGTATCAACATTTACTTACTACACAAGGACAAGGCACGTGCCACATTTATACCTACTACCACTAAAAAAGTACCCAGGGTCTTCAGGGGTAAAAATGATACGTCGCTCGGAGTATCTGCTCAGTACTTTTATACCTGCTAGCTAACATTGGGTAGATGGAAAATCTGTGCGAGCCAATAGGAAATGGCTGTCGATGCACCAGCGGTGGTAGGACTGATGTTGGTTGAGCTGAGTGTGCAGACTGCTGGAACCACTGTGGTTCCACACTTGGCGTATAGGAACTAACTACATAAACAAAAACAAAAATTGGGCTTGTGTCTCTCCTGATATTCATAACTTCAGAAATTGGGATTGCTCCATCTCCCTTATTCCAACCAGAATTATCAAGCTATACGCTATTCAGACGGAGATTTAGTGATAAAAGGGAATGAATGAATGTAACTTTCGGAATTCTTCAGAAAAGGACCCTACGTCTTTTAGCATAAGATGTATTTATTGAGAGAAAGAAATGAAAACATTAATGATTGGTGTTTCTGAAGACTATAATGCTGGTGGTGTTTTCTTTAGGATAAAAACGTGGTGACCCACTAGGTACTGAATATTGTACCTCGATTCTTGTCAAATCCCCAAGACAAATATTCTCGTTCAAAGTAATCAGGACGTACTCAAGCCCTGTGCGCTGATGCTAAATGAATAAATACGTACTACATCTTACTTTCTCAATGTCAACTTCAAGAAAATCTGCAGGTTGAATTACATTGGAATATTTCATTTTTAATTGGTGAAAGAAGAGGGTTCAGAGAGAGAAAAATAAGCTAAGTTTGGATCATTTTGATGTCTACTGATCACGAGGGTTTACCTAGTTTCCAAATCTCTGTGGGAACTACGGCCGAAAAGCTTCCGAATAACCAGTATTGACCAGTTAGCTATTCCCCAGGCTCCACCGTCATGATTCATCCACAAAGAAACTCCGAGGGACAGGTTGAAGGGGGGAGGGACCTATCTTCTTTTTGGTATTATTAAAATCTCCAATTCCAAGACCCATTGAGGCCAGTTAATTGGCCGCGAGGGTAGAAAGAGAAGACTCTATTCAGAGAACACGGAATAGGAGTTGGGGGGTTTTGTGGGAGAACATTTCTTCAGCGCCACCTCAAGATTTTCCTCCTCCTTTCCTCAGGGTTCTAATATTTACATTGCTAATTCGGCTTTTCGCTCTCATTATCCAATCTTTCGCCCTTGTTTCCTCATTTAGATAATTTAGGTTTTCCTCTAGAAAGATAACCTGACCTCCAGACTAGACCGAAACAGGGTCGAAGGGCCAAAACGGATGAATCATTTGTGAATGAACTTTCCGCATTCAACCTGGTGCGGCCGTCGTAAATAGTTTGGATGGAGATATATTTGACACCCTCTAAATATGTTGAATGTGGCGTACACACGATTAATTTTCACCACTAAAGCTGGAATGAGGCAAACGTGGATTCACGTGAATGCCTTATAAGATCGAGGGAGAGTGATTCCAAAAATCACAATTATTCAATTATTGTTATGTGAAAGCCCCATAACAGAATGAAATTAACATAGTACATACTGACATGTCAGGCAGCTCATTTTGATGCTATGTCATTTCTTACATTTCCCATTTAATGGTTTTTCTATTACGTGGAGCTTCTTTTCATAGTATAATCAACACACTACTCGAGTTCGATTACGCATAAATTCGATTATTTCCGATGATTTCCTTGTTGGTGTCCCCTCCCCATGGTAGCGGTAGCATTTTTTCAATTTTTCGCACCACACATCATCCCTTATACTCCACATTAGTCGTTCCTGAAAGGTCTCAACCAAGCCCTAACACAGCGTTCTGAACGGGAAAAGTTCCATTAGTTCTGAGGAGAGGAGCTGAGCTCGTTACGAAATGTTACATCAGTCTGTGGAGCTTTCGAAATGCGTCTAACTCTAAAATATGTCTAGCTAGGTAAACCTCCAGTCGATAATAAGTACGCTGGCTGTATCACTTGATGGATATGATTAAGAGGAGCTACTGGCACAAAAGACGAATTCGCATCTTGAATACATCGAAGTTCTCAAAGTCTTCCATCTAATGCAGTTGTATCCGTTCCAGCAAACTCCGCGTTCACCTCCGTCCGTATCGCAGCGGTTTTGACCTTCTACAGCGAGTAGAACGGACCAACTCCGAACATCGGAACGAGGGCTGAATCACCTTTCTTGTCTTTCTGCCAATGATGCCGTTCTCGCCAGCCAAAACCCCAGCAGTTTTCCCGAAGGGGAACGCAGAGCCCAGGGTGAGCGGAATCGCAGGGGGAGTAGGACTGCCTTGTACTACACAGGCATAGACTCTCACTGCTAATAGCGCTTGAATTATTCAACTGGTTCAACAGGGGCCGACCATCGATCGCTGTACGAAAGCTTCCCTCTTTAGGCAGCCCCCTTCAACCTCCAAACTCGTAACTTCGAATGAACTCGCCTAAAAAGTCACTCACGAATGCTCGGTAGCGAGCAATTAAACCGAAAACTCCTGTTTGTAAATACGTATAACGGTTGTTTCTCACCGGCGACCGAGCTAATGTTGAGGGCTCATGCGTGGCAAATGCGAAAAAATAAATAAATAAAACATGCACGATGCAACTAATACTTTATTTCAGAGCGCTCAATAAGATGAATGTGGCCGCATGTTATCTTAGTTTCGCAAGAAATCCACTCAACAACCAAACACAAACATCTTTTGTGAAGACTCACGTATTGACCGAACCGAGGAGGCATAACGTATAAAAATATCCCTCGCCTTCAAATAATGTAAAAGCGGAACAGAGCGAGGAAATCCCTTCAGAGTGCGGTCTAATTCAATATAAACTTTACGAGCCGCGAGAAAACCAATTACAAAAAGGACGAAAACGAATCACGAGAGACGTGAGGGCGAGGATGTCCGGAAAATCACAACCGAGGAGTTCAAATATCCGCCGATATCACCATTCTCCATTGTTGTCTATCGGCCTGCATAGTCGATGGCTGATTTCCCTTCAACACGGTCATCAAACGCATCATCGCGTCAAACACGGTTGAATGTGAATTCGATAATTGCATTTTTTCCCTTATGGCCCAGGAAGCACCACTTTTTACAACCGAATAGATAAAAACAGTACACACATATTTTCGTATGTTTTATTGAACGTAATGAAATGAGGCCATTGGTGAAGCGGGCAGAGCAAACACCTCAAGGCTCCCAAGAGAACTCCGGAAAACCGGGATAGGGGAACAAACGGATTTAGCTCCAAACTGGGGTGCAATATTTCTTAGAATCAGCGGCTAAAGCACTTGCTTTTCTGTCTGATCCCGAAAAACAAATTCTTCTAACCACCTCCGCTGCTCCAGTGCGAGCAAAAGCTCGTAATTCACTACATACAGGGAAACACCAATTAGCAGAGCGGCCACTCGTTGGGTATTTAGGTGTATATTTTAATAAAAATCCTTTTTGTTTACCTATCTCAACGTCGTTTTTTTTTTTTTTTTTAAATTGTATTTTTTTAAATTGTATTTTTTTTACTCAAGCTGTTTCTATCACACCAATATAAATAAATGACTCCTCGAAAATAATTACTGTGTACATAATTTCGCTTAGTGTTTATGTGTATGATTTACAATGATGTTTCGCCGATCAACGTTAGGGATTTCCAGGTACTGAGAGAACTGAGATAGCTTTTGACAGGATTCCCTTCAGAGGCTACGACAAGAAATAGTTTGGAAAACCATGGGTTGAGGGCTCAATTCGCAATAATTCGATTTGTAACCTCATGTTCATTAACGGGTTGCGAATCGGGTCATATTTTGAGGACCAAGCTTCAAAGGAACTGATTATATGAGAAGTTGATTCGATGATTCACATGTCCACTTTGTGCTTGGCTGAATTGATGATTGTGACATTAGTGTTTCAAACAATTGTACATACATAAAATGTAAGTGTCATCGGAGGAAAACTTTCTAAGGTAGTACGAGAAGAATAGCTAACTGGAGGAAGAGGATGGTTTGAGCTGACTCTCTTTTCCGGGCATACATTTGGGCATCGATGTAATAGTGGGAGTCAATGATGGCTAAAATGCAGTTCTCATAACGATGAACAAGCGGGCAGTATTGTTTTAATGAGAAGTTAAATTAACTATACCTCCTTTGGTTAGACATTTGGTAAATATTATTCATAAGCCTTTTTTATCGTGAATCGTACGGGAGCAAGTGATTTATATTTTTAACATAGGTGTACTCCCTATCATGTTACACAACCCTTTTGGTCTGAGAGTAATAAACATTTATCATCGTATTACACTCAAAATAAACGTTTCAGAAAAATTAAACGTGTGTGGGCTAATGAACATTTGTATGTTTTCTCACGCTATCAAGTTTATTATAATTACAATCACAGTCAGAACTCGAGCGATACGTCTTGTTGGTGAAAAAGCTTAATATATATGTTAACAGATCGTTTGTACAACTTCTTCATTGCCTAAAGTTAGGGGATTTCAAGCAAGTAAGACAACAAGTTGGGGGGAAGAGCGAACGATCTATATACTAATACGTGCGAATTTTATTAATTTTTCTCAGTTTTATCACTTTGTTGATTGATATCGATGATGCCTAAACTTTGCGTGCAACTAGTATGACACGAAGAACAAAAAAATTGTAAAACCTAGTTTGGGTGACCTCGTGTTTTAGTCTACAACACCATACAATTTCCCAAATTCCATTAATTATACAGGTGGAGTCTACAGAAGTGTACTAAATCCTTTTAGATCCGGCAAAGGGACATACAAGAAAATTAAAAGCACGAACGAGGCGGAAGTAGGTACTTGTAGCAGGTAATTAGGCATCGGGCCCGGGCTGTAAGGAAGAGGTAAGTGGGTTGTTCCGCGAGGCAGTAAATACTTCTAATTAACGTACAAACACTCGAGGAGGAAGGGAGCCTCGAGATTTATGTAATAAGTATCAAACTGTATTTGAGTTAGTGAGCATCTTTCTTTCTCCAGGCGTTCTTTTGCCGGTGGTCCGCAAAATGGGTGGTATTTTTTGCCCATAAAATAAATAAAATAAAATTCTATAGTTCGACAGAAACATTATTCCCTCATTAGAGGTCTTAATAATCGGTGGATCATTCATATAACCTCTCTGATGAATGACATGGTAAATATACGTCTTCAGCGGACTTACATAATTATTTACAGGATCTGTACCACACTCAATCCCAGGGAGATGGCATTCATCAACGCTCCAACATGCAAATAAATAAATAAATAATAGAAAGAATTTCTAGCGTTTAACGGCCTTTTTTAATACCTAATAATTTTTTAATGTGTATATCTATGAGTAATATCGGAAATTTAGGATTCATCTCGAATTCCCTACCATGAAATTTTTGTAAGGAGGAGGGGGGGGGGGGTGAGGTACGACAAAATGTAATAATTTAAAAACACGGGAGGGGAATGCATAACTATAATCTATTAATCTACTAATGTAATTAGTGAGGCCCGACTTCATTAGAGGCAAATGGCAGGAGGAAAAAACTTCGAACGTTACGACCCTCGAATAAAGTTTGGACGAGGATGGAAGAGGTTGAATCTGATGGAAAAGGGGCGGGAGAAGGAACCTCCCGTTAATGGAACTTGCAAAAAGTAGAACCGTAATGACCATATTCATTGTTTTATCAAGATGGATGAGGCCGCCCATTTCCATCCATTGAGCCAAGTCGAGATTCGTTAAGCATAGTCGAAGTATTTGAACCCTCAGGAGGCCGTAATTTGATATTTATCGCTCTGACAAAATTCGAATGATACTGTACACTTTGGTCTATTAAATGGGTTTCCTTTGAAAATTTACTCGAAAAAAAATTTAGTTATTTACATTTAACATGAGCATGAGATAACTATGGTCAAAAAATGATTACACAACTAGAAGTATAAATATTAAAAAAGCTTGTATCTTAACTAATTTTGATGCGCCTAAAATATTTAAAAAAAAAAGTATTTTGTAGGAAGCACATGTAAGAGAAATCGAGAAAACTCTTTCGGGTATGTACAAGTTGTAAAAGGGGGATTTACCAAAAAAGAGCATTTATTTATGATGGCCCAAGTGACTAAAACTATTAGCGTGAGACGCATTAGGAGTAACAATGACATGTAGAGTACAACATATGTAGAAGTAATTAAATATTTGTTCTATTCCATAAATTGACAATTTTATACATGAGTTTTTACTTAAATTCTCCTTCATGAGCTTCTTACCAATAATTATTCTTTACCTTGCAGTGCAGATGGGCTATTTCAAGTAAAAGCTTTTGTTAACAAGTTTTTTTTACCGATATAATATTTTATATTTGGCCGTATTACATTGTGATTCATCCATTCACTCATTAACCAATTCCGCCAACGATTTTTTTACGGCAGTAGTAGAATTCAGTGTCAACGGAAATCCACACCTGGTTTTAGTGTCACCTTTTCCATGGAATCCCGTTGAAATGTCACGATACTGTATTGATCTCAAATACTCATGTGTAAAACCCGTTTATTTATGGAAGCTTGTGAAGTGCATCTGAATAAAAGCCGATACCTGTACACTCTCGAGGTCAGGACATTCAACACATCACAAAATGCTGATCACGAGTCATCTACTCATTCCTACTATTTCCCCGTTTCCCACGTTCAGATCGTACAAGATATATGTAAACACAGGTTTACTAATAACTAAAAATCGTTAATACTCTTGAAATTGTCTCAGTGGGGTGTCCATTATCCTCAATTTCGTAATTCATTTTCTACGCCTGCAAACCCGCATAATCGCGTTCAAAACAAATTTCTCAATTTTTTTTTTTTTAATCTGAAGTTTTTTTTTTGTTTTGTTTATGAACCGAACGTATAGTAGAGTATATAATATAATAAGCCATCAGTTACCTTTTGCTGAACCTCAAACTAGTTCTACTACAAACAAAACTGTTTTACGTGAAATTGTGACGCGGAGATGTGCTGCGATCTAGCATCTAGTGCAGCTAATGGATCGTGTAGCACAAAATTGAGTCTTTATGCCGAAATTTGAAACTTTAAAATTGCAAATAAATTTTGGATAATTTGTACTTGTACACCAGGGTAATTGTACTGATGAATGTATCGGAATCACTAGCACATAGATACAAATGAAAAGAGGGAGCACTATTGTCTAAGTTAAGGGCTGCACACGCCGTCGTGATGAACGTTCTTTGACGAACCTTCTATGGAAAACTATTGATATTGTTTAATATCATAATTGCGCATTGATTTTGTCAGGTAACGTCTGTTTGGTTTAGGGAAGTTCAGAATAATTGAATGTATGAATGCACTTCTTACTAAATTCAATAGATCATATACCTATGTACTTATCTATGGCTGATGATTAAAATAGCGACGGGCATCGTGGAGCGATGCAGAGCATCAAACCTCCATTTCAACGAGAGAACCGTCAGTGTTTTCGTCGTAATAATTATACATATCTCAACTAGGTTTGAACTACTTGAACAGCCGTACCATTACTTCACACATGACTCATGATATTTTCTTGAAAACTTTTCTGAGCGACCATCATCGTAATTTTTTGGATGAGACGCGCTAGTTTTGTTAATTTCTGCACCCCACAACTTGTGGATGATTCATCACATGGGAATAGATCGGACCTAGTGGTACGTGATGGCTTCATTACTGAACGGTAAAGTTCATCCTTAAATGATGGCGATTCAATGCGTATATACCCTCAAATATTCCGAAATCGCTGCAAAACGACTATTTGGCAAAATACCGAACCCTAGGACCTGCTCTACACATGAATACAAATGTTCCTTTTTTATTTTCTGACTTCTGAACTTTGGATTATAGAGCCAGTGTACAGCAATCAGTCCGGGACCTATCACGTAATCCAATGTCCCCAACATGCACGTTTCCAGACGAAAATCTCGGGATACTATGGTTAATCATGTCCCTCAGGATTCGGGGGTTAATCTAATTTTGCGTCCGTTCAGTACTCAAATATTCCAATAGACGGACAACACCCTCGAAACGAACCCGTTCCCTACTTGAAAAGAAATTGGTAAGGAACGTCACGTTCTTAGTGACAGCCCGATTCGAAATGTTCATGTTCATGTTGATATTCCTAAAAAAAAAAATAAATAAAAAAAATGAGAGGCTCACTGTTCTCTATTTCCACAAATACAGTCCAATATCGCAGAAGGCCTATTTGCCATCAGAAAGATTGACAGTGAGAACAACGGGATCGTGTCGTCTTTCGTACCGAATATTGGGGACGACCCAGCAAGGCGGTGGAGGTGTTTAGAGGGAAAAACACCGGTTCAGTGCATCCACGATCGAATACGTCTCGACGGAAATGATAGGCAGGCCTTCCGAACTGCTGGTTTTGGTTTCACGCTTCATACCGCCTTTACCTGGAAATCAGCTGTCATATGTCAAAGTTCGCACGCAACGCCTGACGTTATATTCATCCACAACATCATCGTTCCTATTTTTTATTACAGCCAATATTAACTTCACCCTCTCAAGAAGATATTTAAAAAAGTCGTTTTTGCCATTTACTGAGTACGACATCTGCGGCTGAGTACGCAAACTGTAACTTCCGTTACATTACATTATTCTGAACCATTCATCTGATACGACCATTTCTACAAACAAAAAATCGCACTGAAGAAATTGCGCCGTTTTGTATCGAAAGTGGGATCGAGAGAATTGAGCGTTGATTACTCTCGGGAAATATTTCCACCACAATGTCTCGATGCTACGCTATTGCAGCTACACCAAGTGGAAAAGGCTTTCTTAAGGAAACCGCAAAAACTACGATGGCAGCAACTTGTCGGTCGTATCCAAGCCATAGGCCAAAAACTATCCCTAGAATATCACCAGATTTCATTAAACTAATTTTAAGAACAAATCAGGAAAATATCGGGAAAGGGTCAGTGCATCGTGATGCTTCCCTCATCGTTTCTAACAATCCTTCAATTCAAAATCAATCAGAGGAAACCCAAACTATTGATTTTCCCAGAAGGCTAAATTAGGAATATCCGTTTCAGCTCCTCCAAAGTTAACGGAAAGTTCATCAAGAAGAGAAAGGAGTATTGCACAGATGAAGTTTTATCGCGCCGTAATTTCCCACCTAAAAGGAGCTTAATCCCTACAGAATTATTATTTATTGAAGAATGAGATCCTCTGATGTTTCAAAGTTTATAAATGAAAGAGCACTTAGATTGGCCGTACATCAAACAACGAAAATAAAGTTATTCGAGATGAATTTCAATTATAAATGTATTTTACAGATTAAAGAGAGTATTGGTGTATGTTATTAATTTACCTGGCTTATTACATTTTTAAAATATCTGCCAAGAACAATTTCATTATGGATGAATTTTATTGAAGTGTTTTTTACCAAGAAATAACGTGTGGTAAAAAAGCAAGGGCGTAGAAAAGGTTGGAACGTTCATCAAGAACCAACACCACATTGGCAACAGGGCACATGAACGAAGATTAAACAGAAGAGGAAGTTGTTTCTAACCCGCGAGAGGGCTGGCGGAAGGTTAGAAATATTTTATTCTTCATTCTCAAACTACCTCGCAATAGGTTGGTGTTCAACACAAAAGACCCCTTTGGATATTGAGGAAAAGAGGGGTTCCCCGGCTGTACAACTTCCATCGCGGTTGAGAAAAACTGTTCAGGTAAACGGTGGATTCATAGAGAACCTGGGAAAGGGGGTGGGATGCACATCATCATACGAGGCTTTGAGAAGAAGACTTCAATGAGGCAGCCTCGCTATTGCTGATTGAGAGGATCACCGGTCCCGTGCAGCAAACAATTACTGGTCGATACCACTAGATAGCCAGGGAAGCCATGTAGCCATCGCGCACGGAAAATGTACTCTTATACATAAGTTTTTGACATAAAGCTGTACTTCACGAAACCTTCCACGTTTCTCCTGACCAATTGGCGTTAATAACAAAACAGCACCACGGATTAATATACTCTAATCGTCAAGTTTCATCGAGTTGAGATCGTGTTTTCGGCGAGCAAGATAGAAGAACGCTTCACGCATTATTGAATCAAGTGCCTCGAACGAAATCGGACTTTCGAGAAATCTTCTCCTGGGGTTCTTTTTATCTCGGTCGTTTCGAAGGGAGAAAGGTTGGCCTTACGGAAACCAAGGGTAGGTCTCTTTTACTTGACCTTAAGATATTCACACAGCCTAAGTTTTTCTAAGCCTCCTTCCAAGATACGCATCTTCCCGTCGGATGAGCGCCTTTTCCCGGGGAGCCAACCTGCCTTACCTTAGCCTTATTCTCTCCTCGCTTCGTCCTCAGGTCCAGCTTGAACCTTTGAATACTTGAACAACTCTTTCTCCTTCCCTTGACCCACTTATATCACCGAGCGAAAACAGGTCCGGTTTGTTTTCCCAGAATCACAATTCCACGAGTTTCCCGCGCGGTGTTTTGCTCAACTCAACACAAATGTGCCAGGGAGAACACGATGGCGGCGATATTATTTTGATAAAAGAGATGGAGGCGCTATGAATTTTTCAGAGTATCCCACAACATCCTTGTGGAGACAGAAAACATTTTCACAGTCTCAAATGTCATCAGATGAAACCATCAAGAAACATGAGAAGGAATGGTAGACCAACACCTAGCGAAAAATAAGGGAAAAAAGCTCCGTGTTGGTGGAACAACTTACGAATGGGTGTCTTTCTTCAACCTATGCATACATATAGTCGGACACGTTTCACGTGGATAGAATCTGATCGGAAACAGTACTTCCTGGTTGTGTTTTGATAGAAATATTCTCGATGGCTTTCCGTAAAATATATCGCCCCACCTGAGAGGAGGGTGGCGTAATAAGGTTCGAAAGGAAATTGGTGGAGGGTCGAAGCGTGTTTCTATCTCTGAGGCGGTGGAGTGGAAATCCATTTGTAATGGAATGCAAACATCACCCCCTGGTAGTAAGAGAGGTTGGAAATGGGTAAAGGCACCTATCCGGGCTCAGGTGTACCACCAGTTCTATCAGAAGGCACCTCCCAGTGCTACGAACGGAAGAAGTCGTCGGTACAACAGCTGGCTCTCTCTACACGGTGAATCATACGTGGAAGGATTTCCAAAAATGTGAGACAACGGTCGTCGTACTCGTTGGAATCGGCCAACAAGAAAATCCATCTTCACCGAACGCTACTCGGTGTATTCATTTCTTCCCTCGAAGAAAAAAAAACATACTGCAAAACCATACAATATTTAAAATGTGTCCACACATCTGGTCCCCAAATGACCGTCCAAAATAGCGCGTTGGGTATTTCATGTAGAATTCAAATGTAGAAGAAGTGAAAATATCTTGTTTCAATCGAAAAAGTGGAAGTAATAAGGTGGTGTAGATTAAAAGCATGTTTTCCTTCGTAAATATAACTATGAGAAACATGAACACGTTTACGCATTTTTTACCAATCTATGTTGTAATACTCCTCGCGTAGGTAAATAATTGCTACTACATTATAACGGTAAATGTAATATTTAAAATATATACTACGTGCTTTGTTTTTATTCATCGCGCTAATTATTTATTATTTTATTTTATTATATTATACGTGAATCAGAGTGATTCCTTACGAAATCTGCTTTCCGCTTAGAGCCTACGGCTAAAATCCGATAAACATGGACCCATGTTTTAGCCGTCTGCAATCGGAATGTCTATTACGAATGTCTATACGAGGTGACTGATGACTCACTACTACCTTACAAGGAAGTAGGTACGGTATTTTCTTCTTGTCTTATAAAACCCCGTGTGACAGGAGCGTCTGGGGGGAGTACCGAGCCGAGCGGCTTCGGCCATTTCCGGCCCTCCTCGGCTCAATATCACACACCATCGCAATTCTTCCCCTTTGGGCGCTCGTTTCAAAAAAGCGTGCTCCCCTCGTTCAACGTCAACAATTCTCTCTTTATCGGGGATTTTGGTAGAATAGGAACTTACTACCTACTAGCCTAAAAAAATTATTAGGAAAATGTGTTTCAGCAAACAAGCTAAAATTGGCTCACACACAATTTGAACATATCTGTAACTCACCCAAAACACGTTTCCAGCAGTTCACATTAGTTTAAAAAAGATATGTAAGATATGTAACTATAAGGTCATTTGTAAAATATGTATTATTGTTTATATCTGTAGTTTCACCTATTTTCAGGCTCTACCCTTATAAGGCCCAAGACTGGTATCATGATGGAAGTCTTTTTGTAATGCAGGGCACTGGCTTAGATTTTTAGTATCTCTTTCAATTCCAGTTTTCCAACTGAAAAAATCAGCGTGGTTGTCAAAATGCAATTCCTTGTTGGATAAACGTACGCCATGAGCGCCAGATATGTGCTCAATGAGATCACCACGACAGGTCACTACGGAACTACACATATTACAATTCAATGAAACAGAAGTGTGCTGTTTCTGGCATCCTCGACTGCTTTGCTGGTGACGATCCAGATTAAACTGTTTGTCGGTGACATGGTTGCAGTTCTTGCACTTAGGCATCACAGGAACGGAATAATAACGAATAACTAAATTAAATGGAATAGTAAACACGAAATAGTTAACGAATAAACTAAAACACTAGAAGCGAACGAGAATGAATTTACTTTTAACTAGCATCTAGAAAAAGAGGCGATGGTATGTTTGTTGTAAAATTACAAACGTTCTAATTTTTCCATGCGAACCGTTACTTTAATTTTTGATTATTTCCAGCTATTCCTAATAGAAACAATACTAGGTAAAAGTCATTCACGAATGAAAAGGATACAGAGAGAAGTTTTATTCTCGATTAAGAACTCGATTCGGGTGTCGCAGAATACATGGGCACAAGTAAATATCGAAGTCAAATAACGTTATAGACATGAGATACCATTAAACCAAGACAATGAATCGATACCTGTTTGCGGAAAAAATTCAACCCCTGCGGTTTACGTGTTGAGGGGAGGGGGATACCTTGATGTACTATACGAGTAATTGTTCCACTTCATCCACAGAATTGTATTTCAATTAGCTTTCCCTTTGAATAAATTGCAATTGTTAAGAGGAATGAAAAGAAGCGTTGAGAGGGAACGGGAAGGAGTAGGAGCCTCATCTTAATTAAAACATTATCAGCTTTTGTTTTAGTGGAGTCTAGAAGGCTTTCTTCTCTGAAACCTTCCAACCCGCTTCCCTTGGATCCTAAGTTGCTGGAAGCCTTTAAAAGGGAAAGCCTCCGCCACATAAGACTGGGAAAGGGGTAGAACATCACCGCAACGCTAGTGGAGCGTCTTGTTTTCATTTAGGAGCCAAATCGAGTCGAGGCCAGTCGACGAAGGCTTAAATAGACAGACTAAAGCAGAAGAGAATGCATTGTATGGAAAGAGACGAGAATATTCACCCCGTCGACGCTCACTTCCTCAAAACTCATTACGAGACTAGTGTGCGATAACACTATCGGGTATATTTCACGGACTGGGCGAAAATTGGGTTAAACTACAAAATCCTTCAGCACGTCTTCGCCAACTCGTCTAAACTTTGAGATGACTGTAACAACGATCTCGGTTTTCCAAGCGCATCAGTTGAAACGAATGACATTGTGGTGTAACAGGTTCAATTCTAATATAATACTGCTGAGAGGACAAGTAAGCGGGGAAACTATGTTCTGTGCACTACGCGAACCAAATTATGTGTTCGCTAAGTCAATCGAAACTTTGCGAAGCGCTCGACATTTTAGGGTCCATTCTTCAAGTTGACTTTACACCAACTATAGCGACCTGCTTAAACTACAGCATAGCTTTCTCAGCTGCAAGGAACCGCCACCTTCCATCTTAAATCATTCTAAAGTAACTATTTGTAATTTTCCGAAACGTGAGCGTATTGATCGTGATTCGTTGTGAAAACGGTTTCTTATGTCTAATGATGTTCTCATAGAGGGGGAAATTCCATTAGGCTGATTCAGGCTCACAGCCAGCTGCCATGTCATTTCTGTAAACTTGAAACCATTAATGTAACTGACAGGGACCTATTGATGTGTAACAAACCATTAAGCCCATGACGAAGTCGTCTTGAACTATGCCCCCGATATTAATTTCGGGATTTCATTGCATAATTCACGTCACACAATATAAAGTTGTAATATGTTCAACATACGTAGTTCACACCTAAGCATGTGATAAAATAATATAATGGATATAATATACTAATAAGTACAATAATTTATAACAGAAGAGCCCAACGACAACCTTAAGCTAATGTTGTGTAACCATAGCGAAGCACCGAACGGAAATCTGGATTTATCACAAGTGTACATCCAGGTCAACCTCAGGCAAACCCCCTTCAAAGGAACCCCGAGGTCTTAGCATGATGGTTAAATATATTTAGGTAAAATTGCTCATCGTGGGTACCCGCGAATGACCATTCAACACGACGTAAATAAAGGAAAACGAAAAAGGAAAAACCATACCACAGCATTTATGAACGTAAAAACACGTTTCATGTTCATTTCCTTGACAAATGACCGCAGTTTAAAAGGCAGCCATGACGCTCTGCGCTTTAACGCAATTTTCACCGTGTTTATTTGATACAGGGGGCAATAAACAATTTAAAGTACGCCAACAACTTCCTTTTCTTTATTTTCTTCGCCCACTCCTTTCCCCAGGTTAGGTGCCCAGCCCCGTTTTCCCTAGGCCCGAAGATTATTAACCACCTTCACCCCCCGGAGAATGGTATTAGCCGAGAAATGGATTCGCAAATGGGACTATTTCTCTCTTGCAAGGTTTAATGGGAACTTCCATCCTCCAGACACGCACTATAGTATAATTTTCAGGGAGCTGTGATGAATTATGCGGTATTCCCGCCCATAAATTAGTTTTAAATCTCTCTGAGTCATCTGAAAGTGCCTCGAAATATTCCAAGCTGATTCAATTCAATTTGTTCTGTTCCGACTAAGTCATTTCTCGCTAGTTACACAGTTTGCTGCAAAAAATATTCGCAGTTGAGGGTAATTCAAGTACCTACCTAATATGAATGATTTTCAGCGTGAGGGCAGATTCCAAGGCTGGACAATTAGTCAGTGACAATTGAAAGTAGTATGCGAGTTTTATCAGTTCGATATCCATCATAGTGAAATTTTTGTTAAAGGAAAAAACTCTGAGAAAGGCATCCAGAAAATGTCAATTGACCCACTCGGCTAGATCGAACGCAAGCAATCGGATCAGCCAATGTTTGAAATCAGGATAGGTCTGAGATGTGAATGGTGTTCCAGATAGTTCACGACAGATCCGCATCGGTGCAATAGATGGTCGGTTCAGTGTGTGGCCAGCGAGGGTGTCAAAGGAGGTAATCGGATCCGCGAGACAATCACTGCCCACAGTGCTCAAAGCCCAACGAAGGCCTTCACCTATTGACGTAATCAATCAAGCGGCGAAGCGACGATGTGACGAATCCTTTAACTAATTGTCTAATGGTCGAGCAGTTCTATTGAGCGTCCCCAACGCCGCTTCCTATTGCATGAAGACCGGGTATTTGGGCTGGAGGGGAGTTTGGCAACTGTACAAACTTGATTACGTTGAGCGCAAACAGGGGAATGCAAATTACCGCAGTATTTGAGCCACGCCTTAGATCTTTCAAGAAGCAGAATCGGTCGTTTACCAACTCATGTCCAAACCTAAAGCGCCTCGACTGGCCTGAGCGAACGAGTCTTATTGACTTTAAAAAAACATGGATTCAGAATGACACTCAAATAAGACCTATATCATAATATTAACTTAATTTGGATAAGATCATGGGTGAAGTTATAATAACTAACAACAGAGAGTAGTATCAACTAGAAGTGAAAAGATGTTGAGCTCACGTCCTTGGCACATTTATATCGTAATGCAAATGCAGCATCGCAATGGATCTAGTTAGTGGATTACGTTATTTAGAACCGTTTCATGTATAATAACCGCAAGACGTTGACATGTATATCAAGACCAACATTGTGAACTTCCTCGTACTAATATCCTGAACACCCTATATAGCCCTCGAATGCTCTCAACTACCGGGTCGTATTTCCGATGATGCCGCAATCCATCTTCTGCCTGGACTGCTTATCGCATCATTAAACGCACTGCCTCCGGCCAAATTTGATTAATGCGGTCATCCCATCCAGAATCAACAAGCCATTATCTTTCGAATGTGACAACGCCTTTGAGTATCTGTATATCAAGAGTCCATACATTCTGTGCAACGTGAATACGCGATAAGGTTGTTGAGTTACATATGGCCCGAGCAGATTCAATCTGCTAATTGGTCCAATGATTGAATAACGATTGATTTATAAAATGAATTCGAGAGAGACAACTTGAATTATTATATCATTTGCGTGAAAAAAGGATCAATACCTACCATTGTACCTAAACAAACAAACCTGAACCAGCGACCTCAATATTAATTTTTTATGTACACAAATGCATAAAAATGCACATTGTTGTGTGAGTGTTTTTATGTTCATGCTTTAATACTTAGGTAAGTGGCATCGAAATGGATACAATATCAATGTACAAATTACCTACCTTGTACCAGGAGGTGTTCGAGGACCGTGTTTTGTCGAGTGTTCATTTCGTTCTTTTCGTGATACTAAAAGTGCATTGAAACCCCGATAGGCATAAATCCATGCCATGGTTTTTCAATATGAGCGGAAATATATCAATTTCGAGTAAGAAAATATCAATATTTTGGACCAATTAAAACCTAAATTCATGCTAATAATTAAAAAAAAAAAAGATAAATTTAACGGAAATAAGATGATTTATCTGGTGTTTTTCCAACAATTGTCGAAATCAAAATTTATGCACATTTTCCGATTCTTTCGCTTTCTTCTCCACCCAAAACGAAGTCCGCCTAGGCACCCACGCAATGTTCACTTTGACCGAATGAGCAGTGAAAATCATGCCCCGCTGGCGTAAAAATAATTTTTTTAGCCCCTCCCCTCCTCCGAGCGTGAGTCAGTTTGGGTCCAATGTCAAAAAATTAAATAATACATAAAACATAAATGAATGATCACAAGGAACGGGAACCCACATTTAGGTCACCCCCAATAAATTAAACACAGACATTTGACTAATTTTGTTCAAGATGCTGTTTCTTTAGTTCTCGCGTATTCAACACCTATGTCCTAGTTTTTCAGTATTGAACGATCCATTATGAGAAGTCGCCTCACCATCTCAAGTGATTACGTTTCAAATAAATATAATAATTTATATGCAGGAAGAATGAGCTTCTGATGGGAAATTGTTTGAAAGGTGAATATTATCGTTGCTCTGAAGTTCAAGTAAAAGTTGTTATCGTCAGTAAAGAGCAGAGGTCTACAAACGTAGTTCCCGTCCAGCGCTCAGAGCTGAAACGGGTGTGACGTGTGTGGGTGGTAGCATTGCGAAGGCAGTATGAGAAAATGTGACTAAGCCTCAACCCTGAAACAGGGGAGTACGTGCTCTAATAACCATCCATTCAGAACTTGGGCAACCTCCTGCACAACATCTCTATTTTCGTCCTGCACTGCCAGCATCAGACTAACGGTTTCCCTCGCCCTTATACCTATCAACGCTCCTCTCCGTACATTCAACTACCCATCCGTTCTCGCCGTAAACTCAGACTCGCAACGGCTGCTTTTTCGCCACCGGTTTCGTTTACGAGTCTATTCTCTCATGTCAGGACCAGTCGTTGGCATTTTACAACTTGCACACCCTTTTCGAGTGTAGCCACAATATCTTCGCGTAGACATATTTCTCAACGTGAGTTTGATATGGTCTGTAAAAAGTGCCTTCTGCGAGATGTGCTAGGCCTTCAGGATAACGAGAGGACTTGGAATCAAGTCAACGCGAGGCAGCATCTCTTGAAATTCGCCACTACTCCAAATCTCCACCCATCGAAGATCGGAAAAATATACTTGAAGGTGTATCTTGTTTACTAGAAACAACTGAAGTATCATTGTACAGCGTTACTTTGGTATAACCAACATAAACCCTCAAACAAACAAGAAAAAAAAAAAATTATGCAGATAGTTAATCTCTTTGGTTTGCCTAAATAAAATGTTCTGGGCGTTTCAAGGCGTCTAGATCGAAATGAGCAAATGTCCGTCCAACGTCCACGCCGTTTTTTTGCTCGTAGTAGAAATTTTCTTGAAAATCTGAAATTTAGGTCAGGGACCCATTTCAGGCAGAATACATTAGTGAACTGCTTATTGGCGTGCTGAAGTAGAGATCTAGTGTTTCGCCTGTTCAGCTTCGCAATGGCATACCTGAAAAGGAGAACTTTTCTGGAGAAGCACCTAACAGATGTCGAATTGTGGCATGAGTGAGAAGAACCTAATTATTTCATTTTGTAGTCATATGTTAGGTAGGTTCTATTTCTCCACACGCATTTTGATTTGATTTCGATTGATTGAATTTGCAGCGTTTATTCGTCACGCTATTGAGATTTGTGATTTGGGTTGTTTGACCACTAAACTTAAAACCCTCCATTCTGATTCTCGTATAAATGTGCATTCGCTCGTTTGTGTGATAAATTATTACACTATGCCTGACAATCAAATGATAACCGAAATTTCGTATATTAAGATTAAGTGGTGTTCGTTACGTACATGTATTGTAAGAGTGAACGTACCTTTGAAAACATATGCCTCAATTGCTTGACAACTCCTTGAACAAGGAACCTGAAATCATAGTACAAACCTGTGGAAATTTCGATATATTTTCTCATAATTTTTTATTATATTTCATTTATTAAAGAGGGTGTCCTAAGATCTGTTCCCTCCCTCCTAAAATCGTCTAAATGGGAGTAAATCGATTTTTTTTCTTTTGAATCTTCATATTTTTTTGGTTGGATTTCAAATATCATATTTGCGCACCCCGCGCAACCATGCGGAAGTGACACTAACTTTCTTATTTTAAATTGGAGCCCCAAACGTTTTATTGCGGATTCTGACGTAATGAAATTTTGAAATTCTTATGTCACACATTCAGGTTCACTATCATTCACTATTTAACAGTTTTGAGGTTAGTTGTGCAAGTTTGCGCGCTCGCTGAACCGAGCAAATTGTTTGAGGGATAAAATTTCCATGAAGTTGCGAGTAGAATCCGAGCAAATTGTTTGAGGGATGAAATTTCCATGAAATTGCGAGTAGAATCCGCGCCTGCAGTAGAAAATTGGGGTTTCCATTAAAAATAAGAAAGTTTGTGTCACATGATATTTGAGATCCATGCAAAGGAAAAATATTTTTTTTGTTTACTCACATTTGAACGATTTTTGAGAGGCAACTCGTGGGAGACCCTGTATAAAATTTCAATACGGGAAGCGAAACAGTATTATCGGATCAACGTATTCTTCTGAGAAATCATCATTATGGCATAAATACTAAGTTGGAAACGCTTGGAGAATTCCATTTAGAGCTGGTACATACGTGGACCGTGATGATGGGAGGAGAAGGGAGGAAGGGCTACCACAAACTCCGACTTGTTTCCTCGGGGAGTCAAAAGCAACATAACGAGTTGATTACCCACTAAACTCCGAACCGCACTCAATTATCTCCAACTCGAGCTGGAAGTTGAATTTCCAAGCTCGTCGGGGTCGTGGGTTCGAGACGGTGAAATATACCGGAAAAACTGAACTCTCCACTCGAGTTTTCCCGGTTTTCCCAAGGGAGGAGCATGTGCGTCAAGTGTTACCACGCGAACTCGTCGTCACGCTCATTTTCTCTCCAGTCATTATTACTCAACTTAATGATGAAGAGATGAAGTTTTTGAAAGAGATCACTCAAGACACGAACTTGATAATGTCGAGGGGAACTAGGAACGGAACGTGTGGAAGGTTCGGAGTTTTAAAGGAAATGACGGACTGCCGGATTTTCTGATGAGCGTTATAGGAAATCTTTACTCGTTTCGTGCATCTCAGCAGTGCACGCACCATTTCAAAACGACAGAGGAGCTCGGATGAGGGACAGTGGCATTTTGACAACTAGAGAGACATTTTTTGTTGAGGTTTAATCAGAGTTGTTCAAACTCAACGTTTGTGCGTCGAAACTACCGTCTACAGTCACGAGCATTTGATGGTGTTTTTCCATAGGATACTCAATGGCTCACAGAAACTGAATATGGAATGTAACAGTTTGAAGGTATTTGAAAAAAAAAAAAATTGTGCTGCCCTGTAGTTGAATATGAATTTCTAAAATTTTCTGGGATTTTGTTTTCTTTCGAATGTCTATGATGTGTTAACATTTAAACAAACAGTTCCTCAAGGAACGAATCTTTTCCTTCTCCAAATAGGGGACTGATCAGTGGCATAGGGTTTGCGGAGTACCTCTCAAAACAGGGTCAATGGGTATGGGTGAGGATGAGTTTTTTGGGAGTCGGCTTTCAAAATTGTTGGAGATCACGCGTGTGGAGCTTCATTTTTCACTAACTTTTAGACGCAGAATCTATTGGAATGAGTCGTGAATAGGCGCGGTTTCCTCATACTCAGTTTTTTTCATACTGAATACAAAGAGATAATTTCCGCTTCATGATGTGCCTAACGAATAAGGCGATTTCTGTATGCACACAAGCTGCCGCTCTCGCTCAAGCGATATTTAAAAACTTGCTTGAAACCACCCTGTCTCAAAGTACTCGCAGGTACACAGCAGTTAAATGAAAATGTCAATAGAAAGCGCCACATCCTCCTCACGTATTCCGCCAATCTAATTCAGGGTTCGTGAACGAAAAAGTGCTAACTCAATTCGGACGCTTTCGGAAGTTCTTAGCGACCTTGTGTACCCCTTCGACATGCCGGTAGCCCCCTGGGACCCGTGAGCCGCTCACCCCTGGGCCCTTCATGTTCTTTTCTAAATTATGTGTTTTTTATCTGTCCTTTGAAAGATTATGGATCTAGAGCTGCGTAAGAGTTATTATTATGTTTATGAATAGTTTTACCCGTTATTTTTCAAGGAGCTGATTCGCCTCGCACCTACTACGTCTCCACCTACCTACCTTAATACATATCTGCACAGCTTCTGTTTTATGGAGATTATGCTTATTAATCTCGTAAAACATGAAATTATAGGTGCCTCCACTTTTCCCAGCGTTTATATGTGACCTGAAACATGTCCCCCCTCTTCTGGTCAGTTCTAAAAGGTATTTCAAAAGATGAGAGTGGCCGTAAATACACCTACCGAGGTAAAGCTATAATCTTCTTACTGGAGCGGCAGGCCTCCTCCAGTACAGTGAGGCTCATCATTGAGGGGGCAAAAAGTGGGAAGAGTGCGCCATGGTAGATTGGTAATCCCGGCGCGGCTTTCGTTGACTTTCGCAGGTTTTCATTCATAAAGTACTTACTGCTGCACTTGTCCACAGATACCCGTAGGTACCCAGGTCTCATCCACTGAGAGCGGGAAAAAATCCCTAGCGGAATTTTATTTCTTTTCAAAATGCGCCCAAACTAAGCCGCTTTCCCGGCGGGAAACGTCGGTGAACGCTTTTATAGAGCGAACTTTTTATTTTTAAAGCTTTCGATTTACGACTAGAGGTCTCGCTTCGGAGGTTGTTTTACACTCTCCAATCTCGGGTAAAAGAACAAATCCACAGAACAACTTCGCCCTAGTTTTTCCTGCAGAGGCGAATAGTCGCACTATTTTTCTGGCTTTAGTACTGAAATTTTTTTCCTAAATGATACTAATTGAAGCACAGGTAGCATGGGTTCACAGCCTACTGTTCACTGATTGGTCTGACAAACAAAACAATGACAAACCGATAAACTCATCAAATTGAGAAAAAAAATGATTATTCAAGGAATAACTAACCAAAATGGCTTCTAGTTACAATGACCTGATTCGGAAGATCAGGTATTATGTACTGCAGCTCGTTATTTACCACCAGGAAGACCGATCGTGAGGGAAAGCATCCGACTGGGGCTTATCTCAATCGATTCTGCGTCTTTATTCGTGGACAGTGATACATAACGAGGATACTTTACAGGCTAGGTTTTTTAAAAACTCAAAACCTTAATACTACCCATATTCAACCTCCATATCTGGATAAAAAAGGTAACTTAGAATGACTTAGCACTTTCGTGATCCTCGCATTCAGGTTCATGACATTGAACACTACCCCTCTCATCAAGTTAACCTCGCCTAAATCTCAGGAATCTGTCCAGTATCCGCTGATAATAACCTCTTCAAGGGAATCCTTCACATTCCCGGATCGGTTTTATTAAACCCTGTGGATATTTATAACATTCTCTAACACGCTCCGTCATTATTGGTTTTAGCTCGATAGAACAGTCTATCCTAATTTTCGATGGTAAAATATTCCACCATGAACGTTCGATAAGGTGAGACAGGTTACGTCTAAAGAAAACTTCCACACTATAACCGAAAAACGCAGCATATTATTCACCAGTGACTTATTATCGTGAGGATACCTGAGGTCCACTATTCTAGAGAGGTTGTGAGAGTAAGTAATGTTAATCGGAATGTAGACACTTGGGGAAGGAATATTTGTGGATTTATTACCCGAATGAGAAGTTTTATTCCAGAAAGTAAAATTTTCCTTGTGCATCTGATGAAAAAAAAAAAAAAAAATGAATGTCCGATTAGATGTAGTTCTGCTCCCCAACCCTTTCGAAACGAGGCCACATCCAACTTCGGTGCACCTCCAAATGCAATCAAACCACTGAGTGAATTGTTCATGTACCATTGACAAACTCACGAACAATACAGTTTCCACCCTGGGTGAGCCAGTTTATGTGAAAGGTTGTATATAGTATCATCAAAAATTAGATTATGCTAAGATTATGGCGGATTTTGGGGTGAGCTTCTAGTAATAGTCCTGCATGTAATAACGTTTTGGTGGCACTTATCGTAGAAAGGAGGGTTCACACATTGAGTGATTGATTAATTTTCACTTGCCTGGAAGAAATAGACCTCACTTGCACTCTCTTACATAGGCAGATGAATATGTATACATAGTATGGACAGAATGTTCCTGAATGAAAGGACTACACAAAAGTTTGTTCGTGATAGAGGAGTTTGGTTCTCATTGTTAAATACATTTCAATGAAAATGGTCTTGAAAGCCATTTGGAATCAACCTACTTAATTAGGAAAAAAATGAATATTTATGATCGAGGAAAATATAAAACCACCATATTATAAACCAAATAAGAAATTACATAATGCTCACGTGTGTTCTGTGAGATAATAAGGGGTGTAATTGTACTTGTGAACCGAGCATTAGGTAGGAACACACGGAGGAGTTGTATTCGGGAGCATATTCGTTAGTCTGAGAATCACACTTGACGTTATGAAGGCCTGGCATTCTGATAATTTTTCGGGAGTCAAGGTACGCGCGATAATAGGTGATGGTCGGGAAATTACGTGAGGTTGTAAATAATGTAGACACACGACTGTATATTTCAAGGTGTGTGGAGACTACAGAGACATTGCAGAACAGGGAACCGGAAAGGGGTAGGGGAGAATTATAGCGTTAGCAGAAGTTCGTTAGAGAGCGAATGAGGGGAAGCCTTTACGCCGCCCTCCCTGCCCGCAACTACGTATTTGAAGTAAATAGCGAGATAAATCAGAACGACTGGCTGAGGGTCGAGGTGGTAGGACCTCGTAACAGAGGTGAGTATGGGGGTTCGGCATAGAAGAAGGGGGCGGTGTAGCGGAGGAGGGACTTATTAATCCACCGCCTCACATCTAGAAGCTGTTCCAGAGCCAACTTAACTGATTTATAGCTCAATCGGTTCCAATCCCGACTTGGGGGGTGATTCGTTCGATTTCACCCTCACGGCTGCTAAGTCAGGAAGTCAGGAATCATCCAGATGGAGAGAGCAGAATTGTGGTCGGTACCCTATTTCTGAGCGATTTATTCCCGCCGTTTCCAAAAAATTCGGAAAAACTGAATACACTCGTAGAGGGACTAAAAAAACACTGAAAAACTAAATTAAACCCAAGAAAGCGATTCCTTTGGAGAAGGCCGGATCCAGAGCCAGCTACACAGTCATTGATGGCAAAGGCGGAGGGATGTAACCCTTGAAAGACAGTATTTCTTCAATTCTCAACTTCGGAACACCGCCCGAAAACGGAAAGAAATAAAAAAGAAAAGAATGTAAAAAATACATTGATGTAAAGAAGGAGAAAATGTGAGTGCAGGAAAAAATGTAAAACAAAGATGTAAAAGCCGCTGTTGCACATTTTGATGGCAAGCACGGGGTGGGTATATGAGTTAGGTGATGTTTTCCTGACGACCCCTTTTTTTATTCTGAGTGATTCTATTCATTTTTCACGAAGTTCGTTAGTAGGTACATGGGATTTCCAAAGATGTCCTATCAAATTAAAATTTCAGGAACAAAATAATAGTGCGTAATATTATGCCCTACTAAAGGCATGTAGTCGTCGATTGAATGACACTGCGTGAATGGATGAAAGGCTTTTGGTTCCCGCATAGCTTTCATTATTATTGAAACACTCTTCAGTCCCCATGGTTGACTCAGTAATCGAAATTTTCAGCACTCAACATTTATTTTCTTCCTCTTTGAGACCTCTTCTTGCGAAACTAATGATACTACCGCTCGTCACCCAAAGAAGTTATTTCTCTTTAGATTACGAGTATATAGGACCTTGAAGGACTTCATGAGGGAAAAAATAATGAATAATAAAATGAAATTACTCCCTTCCCTTTGCTTAAAAGTTAACTGAAGACGGTAAGATCGATCAAATTCGCCATTCGCTTAAGTTGTATACCCGTACGTTCGACATTATCGGATCAAGTTCAGATCGGTCCCTGTGTACGAGGGAATGCCCCTGGAGGGGCTGTATTGAAGCTGACGCGTTCTCCCTCTCCCAAACCCACAATCAACCATTAGCTAATTAGCCTTTCAGATTAATCTCGATAATCCGCGAGAAACCTAACAATACCCACCCAGGGAGCTGGGTAAAGCCTGAGAAGCTCACCAGTCGTAATTCCGATCAATCTCCCAAGCTTCATGTAACCTTAGAAAAGCATCGGCCTTTCAATTGTTGACTAGAAGAAGCTCGCAGGTTAAAAAGTTGTACCAAGCTTTAGAGTATAAAACTGTATAAAGTACATTTATGAGTGATACTTCAACAGGCACGAGTCGGTTTCTTACCGAGTAGAAGAAACTACGCTCATATTATGTTCACGCCTGTGCGTCCGATCTCCGATGAAGTGTTATTCATTGTTTGTGCGATTCGGGCAATTTTTCTTCACCTAGTAATAATTTTCCTTTCTGACTGAATGATTCTCGAGGCCCGCGACTTGAATTTATATATCCTGGAGGCCGTTCATTAAATTATGGGGAACAACAAAAATAACAACGCGGGAAATCGAGCGACATTACTTATAGGTAACTACTCAATGACAGATACCCCTTACTCCGAAGGAAAGTTACTGGACTTCAGACGGGGTTTTCTACGTTCCGACTTAGCGGGAACGGAGGTCACGATGATGTAAAGCCAGAAGCCAAGGGATTTGTAGCTTGGCCGCACTCCCCTCTGTCTTCTGCGCAGAAACTCAATCGCCCGTATTTTGTAATTGCGGTAGTTTTCGTTCCTCGCTTTTCAGGTGGCTCCTTCTCTGACCTCTCATTTTTCGCCTGGAAGCACCTTCAATACTGATCTAGTCGTGGGATTGTGCTGAAGGTTCTCGTGTCTACAGGCAAACTCGAAACTTCAAGGGTATGAGGCACAACCTTTCGACCCCGTCACCCCATTTGAACTACATTCCCAACATCGTAATTTAGTTCTCTCAATAACAGAAATGGGAAATCGCTCGTAGATATCGCACAACCGAAAAATATGCGTGAGGCTGCTGCCCTATATCCCCATGGAAGAAAACAGTACTTGCCTAGTAAACCTGGAGGCAATTAAAATGTATGAAACTAGCTCTGAAAGTGAACCAACGAGAGCAAATGCACCATAGGCGTACTAGAGAAGCCAACCGACTTCCACACAAAGGATAATTTCAAGGAAAACGGCTAATTCTTAAATAATGGTTTAGGTACATCAACACAGCCGATGAATACATGATTTCTGGGCCACTCCAACAGGCGAGGAACAAGCATTTCTCTAGAAACGTATTATGAAGAAGTTATAGGGAATTATTCCCTTTCTATATGAATACTAAAATACTTCTGGAATATACTATAATGGCAAGATTAATCTAAACAAGAGCAGGGAAGAAAGATTGTAAGATTAAAAAAGAAAAATAATAATAATGATACACTTGAGTGGAAAACAAATACACTCGAAAAACGGATTTTCTAATCTCAAGCGACGTACGAACAAGCTGAACGGAGTTAACACTGAATGAAGTTAACACACCCGCCGTGGAGCTAACACAAGGAATCATGAACTACTTACCGATATTCGCAAGGTCATTGTCAGCTCTGGTTAGTCATGTTCACCTGCAACAAAAGATGAAAAATGTACTTAGATAGGCAAGAGAAGCGTTCACACGGAAAATTTAATTTAGAGATCGGCCCAACGCAGTAAACATAAAAGGGTAATGAATAACTTATTTTTTCCTTCTAATTTTTTCAAGTTGTTCAGCTAAAGGTAACAAATAAAATAATTATAGCTGCAAAATAATGTTTTGAGAGAACTTGAAGAAAAAAAAAAATAAAGATTGAAAATCAGCTCACAAAGAACTTATAAGGTCACGCGGAGTCGGAAAGCGAAGTGAACGTCTCCCATGAAAAATTCACTCAACTTTACGACGCAATATTTTTCGTTTTATATCTCTAGAAGGTATCCACTTTTGGGCATCTGAGATGAATTCAATGAAAGAACGCTTCCGACTACCTTCACCGCCACCGACAATTTATTTATTCGCCAGAGTTTCCGTGAAAGGCGGTGAAAGGCGAAGGTTATGGATGCCTTCGAAAAAAGCGGATGCGAATAAACTGAAAATTTTGAGAGGGTTAAGGAAGTTGCTGTTGATGTGTACGGCTGGCTAACATGATAACATTAAAAAAAATCTCATTGACACAAATTACATAGAGGGAGAACAATATTACACTAAAAGAATCGGGAATGGTTAGCTACGACGGATGAATGGTTTGCTGAAGTATTCTCATAGCGATGAGAGTCTGTAAAAATATAATCATGCAAGGAATGTGGAAAAAATGAGAAAATCAGTAGGGGTTACAACAAACTGGAATATAAAAGTTATTTGCATATTTGGAAAATGCCGCGAAGCCGTGAAGCTAAATCATAATAATCAAAGCGCTTACGCTTTATATTAAATTCCTAATAAAGTGAAAAAGTTATTTGTTTTTCTGAAAGTACAAAAACAAGCGTCTCTCACGTCTGACTGGGTTAAGAAAACGTTTTCAGTGATAATTACTAACCGGCGACAGAGCCAGAGGTATAATCAAGACCGGACGGTGAGGAGGGAAATTATGCGTTACCTTTATTCAACGAAACGGGGATTGCGACGATTAGGTGGGGGGGGGGGGGATACAAGACTGTTGAAGGCAATATGTCTACAAATGCGTTTTGTAATGTTGATATTCGTTGGATTTGCACGACTGCAATGTACTTCTTTTAAGACGAATGAGGACTCATCATTTCATCCATCTTAAAAGAAGTACATACATCAACTTGATGTGCTCATATATTCAGAAATTTTGATCGAGTCCCTCTTAATTAAGTTGATATTGAAAAACATGTTAGGAATGTTGTGAACGAAAAATCAACGGAAAACAGGGGAACAGGAGGGAGCGTCAGGGGGCGTATTGTCTGCCCCCTTAAAATAGTATTTCCTAAAAGAAAAAGAAAGAAAACTTGCTTTATTCATAACCTTTTTTGATGATAGGCAATCAGACTCAGACTGAACATTTGTTGGGAGAGTGGAATTACAGAGGGCAGACGATTGCAAATGCCTTTATTTCCGAATGGCAACGAGACATTTTGTCCTTGTTACAGCAAAATGTCTCTCAGTCCAGATAATTGTATAAAAATAGGGTACACGTGTTTCTATTATGTTTATTCGCGTCGAAATAACCTAAAATTCGTAATGATATTGCCCTTTTTCCACCAATTTAAAAAAAGAAAACTTGAAACGTGTGGAGTTCGCCGGTAGAAAAGACAAGCTGTGTTTTACTGCAATTTCACTTTAGAACAAATAATCAGGGACGAACGGACGAAGTACTCACGGTTTCTTCCTGTTCCATTCCTATTCATAATGGATTTCCTACGTAACTTATTTAGGGAGGAGACATGGTCCTTCAATTTGACGCAAGACTGGCGGTAGTTTCTGAACTAGATTAAACTCCAACTCCGTATTTGCATGGTAAGATGCGCTCTTAATCTAAGAGGATTCTTTTCGCACTGAGCTGATTCCGTTTCCGGGAGGACTCTTCGAGGGAATGCACCGTGAAAAGTAAAGAGGTTGGATTTGAGATTGGAAGGACTCTCCCTCAACAGTAAGGACGTGCTTGAAAATAAAAGACGAGACGGTTAAAGAGGAAGCGGAAGTGCTGATTGGACGACAGGCCATAGGAAAGAAAGAGGCCGAAGACAGCGGCTTAAGGGATAGGCAGAGCAGAGGCAGAGAAGACAAATGCGGCGAAGGAACAGTTGATGGAGGCCGTGGGGGTGGGAGACGGTAACGAGGGAAGAAAAGAGACAGACGCTCCCGCCTCCGCCTGTCATTTTGGCTGCGGATAATGGAAATTGAAACAACGGCTAGAGTAGAGGCATTAATCATAATTCCTGCCGTGGACTGGGCTCGGGGGTGGAATCGTGCTGCGTCGCTGATCGACTACAAATTCGAGGATCGCATGATAGGAGCCAGAGTTTCTGGGACTCGGTATATTATCTGCCTTAGAGCACACCGCGGCAGCAGGAAGGGCGGCATTGCTGCTGGTAGTTGATACGTGCGGGTATTGTGACTGTCGGAGACGGACAAATCAAACGAGGTGTCGTTAAGTTGCCTATTCTTAGAAACGGATCGGTCAAGATTACATACAACACCAATACAGAAACTAAAATCCATAAAATTCATCCCTCAAATTCGGCACACATGTACAGGGACGTTCGTGAATAGAGTTAATCCATATAGATACCGCAGCAATATAATTTTATTAAAATCAAAACGGCCAGTGTGTCCATAAGTGTACTTTGGCTACTGCCGCAGATGTAAATTTACTGTGAAGAACCGTTACGACTCATCAGCCTGAAAAAAGGGGACGGAGCAACATTGCGAAGAAATTCATATCACTACTGGATACCCATACTAAATTACGCAAGTTCCTTCAAATGGTTGAAACACAAGATCCCATTTCGAATATACCTACTCCTTCTGGTCCCCGGTAATTGGTCCAAAACCAATATAAATTGATTCAGTGTCAAAAATTTACTGAAATCATCCTGAGGACACTCTACTTTATTAGATCCTCTCAAAAATGGAAGCCCCCATACACGTACACCCATTTTTAACGTTTGCGGTCATCCGATTTTTGCAAGCATTTCCAAACCCGCTTTTGCCCGGGAAGCGAACAGCAGAAGGTTTTATGCACGCAGCAGAAGGATTTGTCCACACATTGTGGCATTTTGTACTTGACGCGGGAGAAATTGAATAATACGTAATACATCATTTACAATTATGTTTATTCGCACCTAAATAACCTGAAATTCCTAATAACAATCCCGTTTCTCAATCGGGGGGAAAACCCCTGAAGGGTTCCTGTAAGGTTTTCGGAATAGGGTTGAACGGACAAGCTATGTTTTACCAGGTGGCTTCCGTTAATCTATACAATAATTATACAACTATCAACACACGCACCAAGGAACATGGTTCCGGATACTGCCGTTAAGAAAAAGACCACAGAAACGGGACTGAGTTTATATTACATTCAGTAGATATTATGGGTCTTAGCGAAGGCTATCTAACGTAAATTATAAGCCATTAATTTTGTGCAGAAACAAGGAGCCAAGTTTCTTATGATTATTATAAGCAGCGTGATGTGACTCACCCCCACTCCCAAGTCAAACCCCAACCACGGCGCTAAAAAAGTCCCCATTAAAAAAAGCACACCCTCCATTTACGATAATTCTCCGTAAATTACAAGTAGGAGGCAAAACTTTTCTGAGTCGACCATCTGGCTGGAAAGATGATTAACCCCTTAGGGTTTGAGCTCCCTGGAGGAAACAACGATAAAATAAATAAACTTTTAGACTCCTGTGGTGGTTTTCATAAAGATAATCCAAATTATTTGATTTCAGGGGAAAACTTCAGGAACAACAACTTGTTCTAATCCATGGGCGCGTTTTGAATGAAGATACTAAATTATATCGTAAAATTTTTTTTAAAGCCTGCACAGACACGCTAATTTATAATGATAGTGTGTGTGGGTTACTAATAAACATGAAAAGACAAAATCTAAATAATAATAACTATGTTCAAAATTAATAAATAACCAAAAGTATGGTGCGCCAAAAAGTGACGCTTAATGGGGTATAAAAGACACTGTAAATGAATCGTTCGCTGAGCTGGTGAGTTCACTATGGGAAACCTCAATTCATTTATTCATTATAATGGCATCTCATGGCGTGGTCACTTATCTGGTCGAGCCTCATGGAAGGGTGCTTAGAATAAATCATAATCTAGAGACGCAAATTACATCTGTAACACCTTCTTCTTCTTTTCCAGGCATCAACTTCGTCACTCCCTGTCATTCACCTCACGATTTGCAAATAGATGTTAAGTAGTTAAGGCACTGTTACGATGAAGAGGGAATAAAAAGGAAAAGTTCGTTGGACGGAAAGCGCCTAATCAGCCGTTAGTGAGCCTAGATGGTAATTTTCTTACTAATTCTGTGTAGGTCTGCTAATTGCGGTTCCGGGGTTTTCCTGGAGAGGTCATCAATGCCTCCCCTCTTTCCGCTTTGTTCCTATTTTAAATCCTTTTTGGCTCTACGGATGGACAACAACAAAACCCATTCCCTACAGAAGTCGATTGCGTTAGATGATCGATAAATACCTAGTTGTGCACCTTCGAAGTAGTAAAAGAATTTGTGAAATTACTAAGGCTCACTCAAATTCCAGTTAAGTGTCCAATCCGTAAAACTATTCTCATTCGTTATATAAGAGCACGAACACACGGCTACATCGCTTCTGATTGATGATTCAATCAACGACTGCCCAAAAATTGTAAAGAGCGTAATGCGAAGTGATAAGTGCCGTAATTAGATATTCTATATTTTATGGAAGTAATTGATGGGTAGGCATCAACTAAAAATTCAAACTACTACAATAGAAATGTCAAAAAGAAAACGAGGAACGATAGAAACGATCCGAAAAATTAGTATAAGATAGTCGCATGTATAAATAATGAACAAGAATTGGGCAGTGAATGAGTGATAAGTACTAAGTAAAAATATAAGTACTTAAACTCAAATATTGACGAAGAACGCGTGGATAGGAATATTATAATTGAAAGCGTGCAACTCAATGCTAGCTTAGGAAAGTTACTTTCACGTACGCTATTGAGATTCATAAACATGCCGAGGGTGAATGAATTCAACAGAATCTAAAACTGTGAACGCGAAGTTCACTTGCTACATGGGATGAATTTTTTTACATTCTAGCAATCTAGTCGCAAGTCATTAAAAAATGACGCGGGCGAGCGGAGTAAAAAGTTATATTACCAGGTTTGTGTTCCTCTCTCAGGTGATCGCTTATGTATGCTGACTCCGAACTCTGAAACATTGATGGAGTCGCCCTTCAAACCCTTTTTCCTTTTCCGTCTCCCAGTTTCACTACCTACGTTACCTGGGGATCCTGGTGTGAATTCTTAGAGAGGGTGGCCCAGTACATCGTTCTGTCGGGATGTTGACCCTTCGGAAAACCCGTCTTCCAATATTTATCAAGAGGCGGAGAAGGAAAATATACAAGTCATCCTTAATGTTACTTCACGGAATCCTCTATCGAATGGATGTTTTGTCTTAAGTTCAAGGCACACGTTCAATACAAGTAGCTAAACGCGACCAAAACAGCATGTATTCTATGAGTTTTCACAAATCGGATCCAAATTATCGATTATCAACACTGTTGACTGACATAGAAGACGACTCAAGTGACAGTATGGTGTGTCAACGTAAATGCCGTTAACTTCCTCAGTCCTGTGTCATGATTGCACGTGTAATGATCAAGATTCGAAGGCATTTCGTATTCATATATGTTTGTAATAATGGGTGGGGAGACATTTTACATTTAAAATTGTTACGCTTTGAGGAAGGATGTCGGAAGACCCGTTTTGCCCGTTCAATATGAAGTGATAAATGCCGATCTTTCCCACCATTAAACAACAATACGCGAACAAACAGTATAACTGAGCTAAAAACATCAAACATTGATTCATAGGTTTAATAGGGATAAACGATCAAATGCCATCTCATGGAGCATACGATTATTCGCAGGTAGAAATGCATACTGAACCAACTATGATCCCCCTATAATTCAATTAAGGTCACCGCAAATCCTACATGGAACCACGGGACTAAAATACAGTTCCAGTGATTAGAGAGTTCTGCTGTTAGTATCGTACCGTCTCTCGAATATCGCCAGAATGATTTCAACTACAAGGATGAAGCAATGAACCACTCTAAATGCAAACACATGACTCTGTGACAGCGTTGTTCTCACTACAGTGCATAATTTGGGGCTCGGGGCGTAACGCGTTGTCTGACCCTCTAACTAGAACGTCGTAATTATGACTGAAAACAGAAACAATGCAAAGCAACTTTCGTACATTTCGGGTCATTGTGTGCAGACCCCGAAGCCGCAGCCTTGATTTGACCCTAAGCTTTGTCCCGGGGTCTGCTTTTACATTCACACACTACTGACTCATTTGGAGGGACTTCTTGGCGATGACGTCCGCAGCGCATCCGAATTTCGCTTTGTTTCCCTCCATTCCCCTCTTCAGCTTTCGTTATAGAAGAGCAAGCCACTGAATATGATATTTGGATAATCAAATGACGAAAACCGCAAACTGTCCTCGCCGGATTGTTCTGAACAATTCAACTAGATGAAAATTGCGTTCAGCCAACACTAGGGAAATCAATTCGCCAGAAAATTTATCCAAAGCGGTTCATACAAATGGTCATATAAGAATAACGTTTATGAATGATAATATCATTATTGTGTGACATATTATGTCTCTTCATTGCCGTGGGTTCTCGCCAATGTTGAAAGAGAATGGCAGAGGACGGATGTTTACTATTTATTTAATTTATTTTTATTTTTCAATCATTTTTTTCCAATTTTGCACTCTCCGAAAACTATTGCGCCAAAAGGTCAACAACGAATGCACATAATGCTTAAAGGAAGTGTCGCCTCGTGACGTCATAAGTGTTATTATCCGTATAAGCCGTTAAGATCTGTAGCGTGATGAGTGTTTCAATTAATCATTAATCAGTCATGAGTAAGCCTTATAAACGACGAGAATCAGGAGGCGTTCCTTTTGGCATAGAACGGGCAGGTGTTTACAGGTCAAAAAATACAGCTAAAGGCGTAAGACCGAAACGCAATTAGGGTTCCTTCCGTTTTTCTTCGTCCGAAAAGCTAAAGGACGCGTACTCTCGACGGAAGTAAGAAAAGAAAAGAACCTCATTGTCGGAAAGTGCGAAGGAAGTTTAAGGTGGACTCATAGGTTGACGTGTGGAGGCTCCCAGATATTGAGAGGTGGGTGGTGCCTTGAATGAAAAACTAAGGTCGAAGTGTGCTCGACGTTCTCATTAGGTGAACCCCCTTCCATTCCTTTTCGCATCGCCCTTGGCGCTCTCAAGAGACGGAAGGGGCACACTGGAGTGCGAGAAGGGGCACTTCACGAAAGGGTCGATACTTCTAAGGAAACTAGAAGGAATCATGCATTGCGGAATGCCGTCTCCCCTTATTACCACAGTTTGGAGCGTCATACACTCAACTCGGGATAATGTTGTGCATACACATGGGGAGGGAAAAACCTAAAATTTATCTTGGCAAATAAACCCGGCAATGTATTCTTTTACAGTGGCTTACCGGAGATGACTCGTGAAGGAAATCTGGTCATTGAGGACACTGAAGTAAAAGCTGATAAGACGTGAGTGCGCCAATCGGACTCAGAACAGAACGCAGTGTGTAAACTAGAACGAACAAATTTCATTGAGAATCTTGCAGAAAGAAATATATTAAACATATAATATATTAATAGAACAAATGTATTTAAAAAATAATGGGAAAGGAGGTAAAGAGGAAAGTGGTGGAGGGAAGAAGTAGAATCTTTTTAAAATACCGTTTTTGTGTTCCAGGGCCTGTTTTTCACGATTTTCTAATTCCGGATGGTCCCAGCGTTTATACAATTTCTTCGTATATCCCTACAATTTTTTTTCTTTGAAGTGACATGCTTTCTAAAAAGCAAGGAGAAGTAGAAGTGAGCAATAAACGATAAAACTTGAGCTGCAGTGGATTTAAGAAAACCTTCTTTTCGTGAGTAATTTACAATGTACTCTCAAATAATGACCGGATTATTCAGTCTTTTCCATTTTGTGCTCTTCTTTCCCCCCAAATGATAAAACGAAACCCCGCAACCTTATCTCGACAAAGAGACGGCGAACAAAGAAAATGTGGAATAAATCCTCTTGCCACTATACCCTGCATTACGACAAACGCGAATGTCCCTGATCCGCGAGGTTCCATTGCAACTGTGGAAGCTGGTCGGGAGGGATGAAAAAAAGGAAGTAAAAACCGCTTTTACGCTAAACCCAACTCAGAACCACCCCCTCTTTTCACCGCCTTCCGCTCCCGTAAAAATTTTATTCGGGCGGCAGGGCATCCCTCTTTCAGTGGTTTTAATTATGCAGGACTCCATTGTCTTCTGGATAAGCCCATCCGATCCCTGACATTTATTAACCATCATGGTACACGGGTTAGAGGAGGCTAATCCTAACTGACATCTTTGTGGAGAGGAGAAGGAAAAATTCTCTACGTAAGGAGCTTTAGATTCTTCGATCAATGCTCCAACTTTCAGTGACAACTTCCTCGCTAACACAGTAAGAAAGGCCAGCGGAGTAGTGGACATAGCTGCTTTCAAATATCAACTTACATTGATGCTCAATTTACTCTTACGAATACTACACTTGTCTCCAAACTGGGGCGCGCACACTCAGGACCACATATTATCGTTGAGTTCCGTAAATTCATTTGTTACGCAAAGAAATTACCCGAGGAAGACTAGCAAATCTGAGATTAGCTGGAGATTGAAGAATAACGTGGCATATTCAGTCGGCGAGGCTAACGTGACCAGCTCAAGCGCAACAGGCGGCAGTAATTTGGTGCGGAAGGGAACCTGCTTTCTCATGACACAGAAGGTCGGGATAATTCCGCCCCGATTGACATCACATGACACCACCTTGGATGCGTCTGGAAGCCGCATGTTGAAAAGCGGCAAAAAATTGCAAGAGACCTGATTAACGACGGATTATTGATACACGATTGCTTCTTTTAATAAGAGTCGTCACGCTCAAGGTTGACGGTGTCAAGATAACCTGAGGAAGGGTTATTATGTGTAATTGCCGTCATCGGCATCTGCTAAAGGATGAAATGGCCAAGGCCGGACGGGGATCTTCGGACCGCAAGTGTTCGGGAAGTGAGTAGTAAGTAGCTGAAACCGTGGATGGTTACCAGAACCGGAGGATTGATTTCGATGGCCTACGAATTTGTTACAAGTTGTATCTCATCTAACTATATCCTAACGCCGATGGGCCTAAAACTAAAACTCGGTCATAGAAATTTGGGTTTTAAGCGTGTGAAAAAAAAATACCAACATTCAAAATACTGAGGTACAAACTGGTCAAATTATCAAATATCAAAGTATCAGGAAAAATTATATATGTATCGACTTTTCCCAAACTCGGACTCGGGAAAACCTACCCAAAACACATTGTTTTTTGAACGCCAGCTCATTAAAATCGTCCCGTAAAATTATATCGCATGAACGAACTCCCCACATTCACCCTAGTTCAACTCAATTCCATAAATGTTCCGGACCCCTCCACAAAACTGCGTAGTTGAGTTTTATTCGCTTTTCCCACTCAATGCACTGTTTTTTGGGTGACAGGTTGGCATACGGCGGAGCACATTGGTTCATCGGGTGCGCATTTTGGTTGGTTATTCCTTGAATAATCAACCTATGTTTTCATGATAATGGTCAACCTCTCCGATTCGGCTCAAATTTTTTTCTGGACGTTTCACGATGTCCTGATAAAAAAGGTCAATGTCCGTCCGCCGTACGCCGTCCGCCGTCCATTGTCCATTGTCCACGCCGTTTTTGGTAGTAGAAAATTTTCTAAAAATCTGAAATTTGGGTCAGGGGTCTGTTCCCAGCCGAGATGGGTCCTCGAAACTTTTCAGCCCGATCGGACCAAATTTGGAGGGGGTAGGGGTTTTTTGAAAAATGGATTTTCGAGATTTTGGGTGATTTAGGCGAGTGGGGTGTCATTTTCCACTAAATTTTGGAAGCTGATCCCAAAAAAATGGGTCCCAGAACAATTGGCACCCACCGAAAGAAGTTATGGGTCAAATTGGGTATTTATTACCCATTTTGAATATGTGTTTTCGGGATTTCTGCTACCTAGGCGAGTAGGGTGTCATTTTCCACTAAATTTTGGACGCTGAATCCAATAAAATGGGTCCCAGAACAATTGGCACCCACTGGAAGAAGTTATGGGTCAAATTGGGTATTTATTACCCAATTTGATTATGTGTTTTCAGGATTTCTGCTACCTAGGCGTGTGGGGTATCATTTTCCACTAAATTTTGGACGCTGAATTCAATGAAGTGTGTCCCAGAACGATTGGCACCCACCGGAAGGAGTTATGGGTCAAAATGGGTACCTATGTATCCACCCATTTTGTATGTGTCAGGATTTCTGGTGCCTAGGCGTGTGGGGTATCATATTCCACTAAATTTTGGACCCTGAATCGATTGGAATGGGTCTGGGACCCGCCACACCCACTGTTTCCCCCATTCGAGGAATAACCAACCCGTGTGTAAGAATTTGCAGATTTTTCTATTGTCATTTCCTGTACCGACATATATATCTGAAAATTAAAATTAAACTTCCGATCATGTGGGATGCCAGCAATTATAAAAGTTTGGGGCAGAATTGATTGAACCAAGTTTCATAAAGCCCACCGCAAACATAATAAACCGCTGACAACATTATTCTCAAATGGTTTACTACTGCACTCATCTCGCTCCTTTGGGAAAACGCGTCACTCTATTTATCTATTTATTAATATCAGTATATATTTATTTTGTAAGTTCTCATGAAGAAATAATTATCTGTTGTATTTAGGAAACCTTTTACAAACCCACAGTTAGATAAACGCGACGTTTATTGAGTTTTGAATTTGGTAGGACAACAATGGACTACATTCGGTCTCGGTCATTACACATCTGAGTATGAGACATGATTGCAGATTATTTTGCATGCTTCGAAGTGTGATCATTTGGGTAGGTGAACGTTCGGGATTCCAATTTTCATTCGAATTCCCATTAGCAAACAACCGCGAAGGGGTAACGTACCTAATACTAGTTAATACACAATCCAGAAGGGCATTTCCATCCACCAAAAATACTAACTATGACCGTCAAAAGGTAATTGTTAAACTTGAACTCGCCTCGTAGTGACGTTGACATCCTGTTATTCCTCAACAAGCCGTAGACGGCGGGAGATGAAAGAGAGAAGATGAAATGACGACCCGTCAACTTGAAACTTTGCAAGACGCAGGCAGTTAGGAAAACTTTGGTAGTCATCTTTCGTTCACTTATCGTTCGTTTTATACGACGGTAAGTTCATTATTTTGGCGAATATCCGATGAAAATGCGCGTTATGTTATGAATTCTACATTGAAGCGTGATCTCTCTCAAGATAGTGGAGTCAGTTAGAACCGCATACTGTTGAATGTCAGCCATCAGGTCATTTTGCATGCTGTAGCCATTTATAACTTAGAAAAAGATGGAAACAACACGCGAACACAGACATAAGTGAACTCGCTTTTAACCACTAATACAGGACAATAATCGTCCCGTTGGTTCCACTAATAATTTATTTCCCGTATTATGTAACTGCTTCTCGCAAAAATTAAACAAATAAATTATAATAATGATAAATTTTCTTATAATTTTAGAAGAGTGTTGGTAAGTTAAAAAAGTGCTTCCGCGCTTGATTGATTCCTTGGTAGTGTATTTTATGTGACGATATGCCGATATACCGTAATTTTTATGATAATTCTTACCAATGTTCAACTCGAAGTGGGACTAACGAACGTACTGTCGAGGTAAAACGCCCAAATGTTCAATATGGTGATTGCTTTTATTTTAATTCCAATTTCAATGTGCAAAACGAGCGTGTTTTCCATGAAACGGTGACATTATGAGACACGAAAGACCCCTTCCGACTGCTTACTCGGAGTTTTTTATTGGTAGTGCGTGCCAATTAAGTTCCCTGACTGAATATTACGTTGTTACGCTCGGGGGTCGACCCGCATAATCAAGCTCCCGCTTCTCGAAACCTGGATAGTAAGTATCGTACTCAACGAGCAAATACTCAGAAAATTAACATCTTTTCGTTTACCCTAACGGGAAAGGGGAGTTCAATTGGTTTGCGCTAAATCTGCGTCCGGCGGCATTTACAAACGGGATGCTGGAAAACGGGGGTCGGAGATCCATTTATTACGCGAGGCGAACGCACTGGCCGGGGAGGGGGAGGGGGTTGTGGTTAACATCGAAACGTTAAATATTAATGGCATCCACGCACTCGATTCCTTTGCCAAAAAACCTAACGAAAGCCGGCCCGAACGTATTTCAGCTCACAAAACTGTTTTAACGGCATGTGCTGAGGACCTCGAGGGCCCAACATCACGGGAGTAATTTATCGATTACGGCAGCTCTGTTTGGGAAAAATAATAGGTGGTGTACACCGCAATACGCAATTTTAGCGTTTTAAACTCAATTCTACTACTCTATTCACGCCGCTCCGTATAATCCACGTATTGAAAGAAAATAACCAATTATTCAACTGATGCTCTCAAAAAAACATTTTTAAAGTACAGTTGAATAATCGAGTAGTTGTGGAAGGTATCCGTCCGGTTTTTTCAACCGTACCACCAGATTTTTAAATTACATCATCCAACGGGAAGAGAGGAATAATTAGGGATCACGGTAAAGAAAACCCAGTATCTAGGCCTAAAACTACATCGATGGTCATGGAGGAAAAATAGAGAGCTAGAGAAGAAACAGTCATTCAGAGAAGAAAAATGTCAACAACGTGGTCCATAATATCCGAACCATGCGTTTAATACGTTGATGACTTTTAAGGATAGGGTGATAATGGGAAGGACGATAAGTTCTCGTAAGCTAAATGCTGCTGTTTTGGGCATGTTTCTCAAGGGAAAAATGAAAAGTCAAGAGAAAATAAGAAAGGGAAGAGAGTGTTGATGTTATGAGAGGGGAAGAAGGGAATAATGAAAAGTTATTAAATAGGTCGAAAGGGGGTGGCTCAGTAGGGTTTATCACTATATGGGACGCTCATGTCGAGGCGGATGAAAGGGGCTTGTTGTAGTTGAGGAGAGTGGAAGAGAATGTTGGTGGAGGCGGTGGGGGAGGAGAGGGGTCTGACTGCATTGATATTAGGGGTGGGACGAGATGAAGGAGGCTCTAGGCTCATAAAACCCGAGGTAATCAAGCTAAGGTTTCCTCCCTTGAGCAGGAAGGAGGAATCGGAGGAGGGGAAGCACGTGGGTTTTCGCATGCAAGCACCACGCGGGCCGATGAAGATATCAGCGAAAGAGCAGAGGAGGGACAGCGTGAAAAGGTGGATGAGCATGAGGGAAGGGGGTTGTTTAGGTGCGTACAAGACCGGCAGGGGTGGGAAGTCATATTTCCCGGTTATCGTCTGGCTCTGTGTACCTCAGGCGTGTGGGTGAACACTATTGGGAGGAGAGGGGGGATATAGGAGGGCTGTAGATAGCGTGGAGCATGTACACGTTGAGATAAATCATAAGAGGGTCCTCGGATATCGGGGCAGGCCTCGCCAATGACAGTAGAGGTTCGGCTGAAGGACGCGCGTTAACGATTCAGCCCCTCAACGAAACTGTGAAAATATCAGCCGAATAATGCTGATGGCCAGTTTGATCAGATGTATTGGCATAGCAATCCGACGAGGCATGCATGCGCAATATTTCACTGTGATGTCCAACTCACTGCAGTTTCAACAGTGTATGTACGCTAAATAACTCAAACACTTGAAACAAATATTAACGATGGGAACATTGGAGGTTGGTACACCGTACCGCTCCTTTTGATTATAAAACGTGGATCCAACCCAATGAGGATAAACGTGGCGCCAGAAGATGTTAAACCTTGCAGTTTCAACCCCTTCACGCCCCTGCAAAGTCGGCAATAAATAGTGTTAATTTGACACGAGCGTTCGGTTCGGTTAAAAAAGCTATGTATTAGGTTGATGGAGGAACCTTATGGCGTCTTCTCATCCAACGGAAACCTAACCCTGGGAGTACCCGGTAAAAAGGTTGGGTTGGTGGGAAAAAAAGAAGGAAACATCAGAGCTCGAGGGGGAAAACCTCGCGGTTGCGGAAACCGTCGTGGAAAGTAAGTCTGTATGTTGTTCTCTAGGGTCAAGTGAAAGGACAGCATTAGAGGTTCGCCACTTCTGATGAATGGCAGAGTGCCACCACATTGTTAGGAAATGGACCACCTTCAGATTTGTTGAAAGGGATAGCCGTGAAAAAAGAGCGAAAAGTAGGATACCGCCTCGAGAAGAGCAGGGAATTATGGAAACGGACGTCAGGCAGCAATTCCATCTTGGATCAGATTAGGTGCCAGTTGACAAGTAACGTCAAGCTCCAACTATGGTGTCTACCAAGAAATTATGTGTTGTGGATGTGTACTCATACGAATAGGAATCGTAGGCAAGAAGATGGTGGTAAGCTGCGAGAAAGCATGACAAAGTGATCAGACGTGAGTTGTACACTATAAATGTATACTATAGCATGGCATATGGACCAAATGGAATACATTTGAATTCATGTTTTTCTCTGTTTTTGTATAATGTAGACCATCGTAATAGCGTTGAGATCTGAATTGACGTCTGAATTGACGAATATCGTCGAAATGTCGGGATATTATTTCGGATATATCTGTGCGTGATGATTGCAATTCGCTCTTTTTCGAAACTCGAGTTGATAAAAACGAAAGGAGAAATAGTATGACACAAGAAAGACTGAGTTCTGCGTCAATTTTGTGTATCGAAAATGATCTAGGTACTGCAGAGTATTGATTTCACAGATTATAATCAACGATTTTGCTAGTCGAAAAATGCGAAAGGATTACTAATGCACTAAGCACTAATCGAATAAGAAATATATACTCCCGAATGCATAATTGTGGTAAAAAGTGAAGCAAAATGTCAAAATTGGGAAACGTCGGGAGCGAGATGTTTTCTGAAATGGATAAATAAATGAATTATTCTGGTGTGAGTGATCAATGGCAGTTATCTGATGTGTAAATATTCTGCCAAACGAATGCACACAAATGTCAAATAGGACATCAACAAAACCGAACATTTCAATTTGGTTCAGCATCCAAACGTGGTGGAAAAACTCATGGTTTTTCTTAGTTTCTGTCCTGTATTTTTCGTAATTTGACGTATGAGTCGATAGCGTTCCGCGGCTACTCAACGCTCTTTTCAATCAATCCTTTCTGGTTCTCGTCTAATGTGAGAATAACGACTGGGTTCATGGACGTTTGTAGAATCCGTAATGCTGACACACGTAGCAGGTCCGTGCCTCACTAAAATAGACGGAGCAATACCCATCACTCAGCGAACACTGTAAATAAATGTAATCGTCCTATTTGTAACGCTACCTACTTGCAGCACGAGGGTCATTGATCGATCACAATTACAACTAGGTAGAGTTGATTCAGTAAGTACCCACGTGACTGAGTGCTCGTACCGAGTTCCTGACATGAACAGAGTGATTCTGATTTTGACGGGGAAATTGACAGCCGACTCGGAAACGCCACACTAGTTGATCCCATCAGTAGTTACTTGTGTACATGAGACAACTTACAACGATAATACAGATTCATTGGCCACTTTTATCAAGTTAACGTGGCGATAAATCGAAAAACGGTGTAAACAAACAATTGCAAAGACAGCTTATCAATAAGCAGTATGCTCAAACGGATCTAAACTTCAATAATCTCAACGTCAAGCGTCATCTACTGGAAGCTGTTTAAAATCCAATAACTCATCAATAAATCAATCACTATTGTAGTCAATTTACTCCGTAGGGTAACTTTTAGAAACAATAAATGGGAATGAGTTCTATCGAGCTGAAACGCGATACTACACACATGCCAAGTCAACAACCACCAGTTACCTATCACAGAAATGGGCCAGAAGTATTATAAAAAAACCTTTCACAATACACAGAAGTGTGATCGAACAACCATCTTCGTGACCTTGAGGTTCATGCAATTTTCGTCAACTTCAAATACTATATCAGATTTCGTTGTAAAATGGATAAAAAATGCACGTCAGACTAACTTTAATTTTTTTTTAAATTACTATCATTATTATAGAAAAATCATAATACACTGTGTATGAAATTTTGTAGCATAGTCCACTCATAAAAAAAGTCAATGGGTTGCTGGGGTTATCAAGAAACTTCATTGTATTTCGCATCAACACCAAATAATATTGTCGTCAATGTACAAAGTTTTCTGGGGAATAATGGGAACTTTGCAAATAAACTACTCACCAGTAAGACCCCGGGCATGCCGTTTTAGATCTGAAAAGGGAAAATACTGTTAGTAACACAACAAGAGTGTGAAATGATCGTAGAATGATGAATATACAGGAACAGAATAGGGAACCTGGTACGGTAATATCACGCAAGTGGATTTTTGGAATAGTAAGACCACATTAAAATCCTGATCGGATGAGGCGTAGTTCCTAATATACATCATGACATTGTGGTAGTGCCATGTGAAGGGGGAATTAGCGTTTCCAGATCCTACGCACTTACGAGCAGCTGTATTTGTGGAACCGCTTAAGAAACGTCGCGCACGCAAGGGTGACGATACAACCAGAGGTTAATTGATTTCTTCGGACCATTCAAGGAATTTTCATTATCAACATTATACATAACAGGGATAATAATTGTGATTGGAGGTTTTGAAAAGGTTTTCCTTGAGAAAATAAAAATAAATGAAACCACGCACGCAGTTGGCGTGCCGAAAGGTTGTTGAATGTAGTGGCTGGGTAGCGATGAATAAAATAACGCCCAATGCCATTCCAAAAGACATTCTGCTTGGCCGGCCAAGTAAAGTTGTTTGTTTTCGATTTGACTACCGGGAGCACAACTCCAAATCGTCCCTAGTACGGGATCACGAATTTACGTATTCAGATGAAGTACTTAGTTCGATCATGTTCGGCCACGCGAAAAAAGTAATATTATAATTGAATTGCTCTACTACAGAAGAGACGACGAACGATTTCCCCTGAAAAGAAGCCCCAAGGCGACAGCACTTTGGGAGGGTATTTCCACAAACAAGATTGACTGGTTCTCACTCGCGTGGCTGACGCACTACCTGTTCTGGTGAAGCGGCTTCTTCCATTATCAAAACGATCCACTCACAACTCTAACTGAGGTTCTTCCATGGAAATATTCTATTCACCCGTCCCAGATGTGATCCCCTCCTCCAATTACAATAGCTCATCAACGGAAATTGAGGAGACTGCACTCAAATGAATTTACTCGGAAATCAAGAGTGAATGAGGAGCAAATGACTCACTTTGGACTTAAAATTATGCTTCGTAAACTATTATTATGTATTAGCTCTCTAAAAGAACTTGCAGAGGTCTACTACTAACAATGACTCCTTCAACAAAGTAAAACAACGGGAAGAAAAGGGGAATTCATAACAATAGAAACTACAACCAAAATATTTGACGAAGACGGATACGGCCATTGATATAAATACAACGAAAGATCACTATCGTTGTAGATTCCCGCAAAGAGATAAACAACATTGCAAACCCCCTCCCTCGGGGTCCCGTTCGTGTTATGACTCTAGCAATTCTCTTCTCAATTATTTCTACAACATACCACGTAATTTTCAGATGGTTCCTATGTAAATTATGCCATGGGAGGGAAAAAATCCAACAAGAGGTTCCTTTGCCATCAATCCGGTGGAAAACCAACAAGCCTTCGTGAATATGTAGTACCACAGCTCGTTTACTGTGTTGTGACAAGAACATTCAGTTTGTCGTATACATAAATTGGTCATATCCTCTCCATGCAAAACACTCGGTTTTTTCACAACGCTGAATTTTCAACGCACACACATGTGTGGGAACAGTACAATAGTTGTACCATACGTAAAATAATGAAAATGAGCGGCGGTGAGGCATTTATTAGTATTTTTGTATATAATCCCTTCTTTGGGGTTCAGGGGATCAGGTAAAAAATTAGTTAAAACAAGTGCCACAATAGCAACAAAGTTTTTTTTAATAAAAAATTATGAAATAATTTTGTGTGGGTTATCGTGTATAAGTCGGTTTTGGGGAGACTCGAGTATAGTCACATTTATGTAAGAGAATCAATCTGGGAGCATTGGAAGAGAGTTGAAGGCAAAGGTAGTCGTAAGCCTTGGAGAGCAATAAAACAAGTGAGTTGGAGGGAACCTGTGCGGGTTCACAAGTAGTGAGTGGAAACCTGCTCGAAGACTCAACCTGCTGTTAATCCGGATCGCAACTTATTTATAACAAATAAATAACCGGTTTGGGTCGTGAGGCAGTCGAGCTTCTGGCTAGCTGGAGGGGGAAGTTGCGCGTGGCCGGGACGAGGTCCTACTGCCGGGAGGAACGAGCTTCTTTTCTCGTCTAACTTGCTTTATACGACCCACAGTGGGAGGGCCAAGGCTAGAGATAACGATTCGCAGCTTAGATTAACAATAATGGGCGAGATGATGGGCAATCAATTCGCTAATATGATATGAATCAGAAGAGGCAGACAACCCGATGAAAATGAAAGAGACCGGTTTTCTTTCTAATGTTGAATATATTTTGTAAATTACACCTGGAACGATGTGGAAAGGGTATGATGAACACAAAGAGATGTATCTCTCAAGAAGCTACAAGGGAAAGTACTTCATTTCTAGGGTGGCTCCTACTCCAGCAGGGAGCTGTTTATCCGACCAGGATGAGCAAAACTTCAAAAACAAATAAACATCAGATTTCGAAGGAAGCCGAAATTGCAGAATCGAAGTTATGTTGCACCAGGATGGGATGAAACTCAGAAGTCACTGGACGTTATGTATGATTCTGAAAGACTTCATTTCCAGGAGGTCACGGAATGGCTCGGTGCTAAAGGGCATAGAGAGCAACGATTTTCTTCGCGAGGAAAGTCGATACTCACTCGCCCAACTTACCCAAAACATGATATTACCTATTGAATATAGTAACTGAACTACAGGGTTACCGAAACATCGTACAGAATAACGGCTCTCTCATGGCTAAAACCACAAATATTGCAAACAATTCCAGAGATTGCACTGAATTTATTCTAATGAAGCCCTTCGTGAAAAATAATGAAAGAACGCGGTTATGATATTTATCCTCAACGCATACATATGATTACTTATTGCGTTCTAACGATGATAAATGTGCATCTCTCCTAAACTGTTTATTCTTTAAATGAAGAAACGAATAGAGTTGAATCATGCGTCATTCACAACAACAGGGTCTACTAATGTTTTTAATTCAAAATAAATGTTTTAAATTATGTTGGTTCGTTCCTGAACTGATTTTGTCACTAACTTCAAAGGTTCCTTCAGGAAATCAACGCAGACTGCCTTCTCTCGTACGAGTAATCTACAAGAAAATGAACCCGTATAAAAGAGAAGTTGGGACTTGTTCAATAGGGTTTGACAGAGAGAAAATTTCCAATGTGACAAAGGGATAAAACTAGAAACGTTGGTGATTTTCTCGTCAAAGTGGGCTTTGAAACTCCAGAACATTGTAAATCATTATTTGGACACTGCCTACCTTGTAGCAAACGCATGAAACAGAGATGACATGGGCGAGCTCGATGGGCTTGGAGAATTTTCCAATCAAAGGAATCTCCTTTTATAGTCGAACCTACGTGGTTCTGGTTTTCACCGATTGGAGAGAGGAAAGCAGCAGGGAATCAAACGTAATTAAATTAGAGCTCGGACGAGACCTAACAGAGAAGAGAAACGTTCGGCTCAGTTGAACCGAAGCAACTGTCCGTGACCTTTCAACACGATTTCGGACTCCCCTTACGAATCTTATGGCTTACTGCTCCGAATTACCTTTACTTCCCGCAAGTTGCCCTTATCAACAGCTAAAAGTAAAACTTCAACTTGAAGCATTTACGTCTCAGAGAGGGGGTTACGGGCAGGACAATTTTTTCTAAAAAAAAAAAAAAAAAAAAATCGTTTTATATTTTTGTAGAATGTGTCAGCGGACAAAGATGCGCTAGAGTTTTGACGCACCACGGGGCGAGGTTTGTTAGAAGTGGTTGATTCCCTCCATGTAAGGTTACAACGGATACATCAAAGTATTTTAGAATAACCCTGAAACAATCTAAGTTCACTGCACGTTGAACCTCCGCGTAAGGTACAAAACACTCAGTTAGCCGCTCCTTCTTCAGTTTCCCTCCTTGTTACACCAAAGATTCCTCGGACGTTCATTGCCATATTATAGCACGTATGCAACTTAAAAGTTACCAGTGGCCCAAAAATTCAACTGCGACCTCGCAAGTCGAAGTAGGTATCAACACAGGAAGTCTAAATAACATCCTATCTAGTCCAGTCATTTTGAAAAAGGAGATCTTCCAAACTTGATGGCTCAGCTGGGTTTTACAACGAGGGCCGCAGGGGGTTCAGTGAACCGCTTGCAGACGAGGACTGGTTCTTGCATTAAGGTCCTCATCATCCTGCCAGCTAATGGCACCAAAGTAGAGCGTTTCCTTTGAGAACGAGCTCCGAAGCGTCATCTTATTCAATCAGCCCTCTCCCGTCCCATGCTTTCCAAAGCAAATCGTACAATTACGGTCGGAGTCAAGGATTCAAAACTGTAGGTAACTAAAATTTTATTATTTAAAGAAAAAAAACCCAAACTACCTGGCCTCAGATAAACGTTCTCGTTAAGAATCCCATGTTTTCAACCAAATATCCGTGTGGTCATGGAGCAGTTAAGATGAAAATTATACAAACTAAAACTACCTAGAATACTAACTAATTCGGTATTTTATTTTATTTATTTTTTTTATTTATTTTTTTATTTTTTGGGCTTCTCGAAACAAACATACAATTTGCATGAATGAACGGTTTGATATTTTAGCGGCCTGTGAACGAAATACCATCGAGTCTTTATTTTTACCCCTGCTCACGGCCCCAGTTCTCTTATAAATTGAAATATTTTTATTTAAGAGAATGCTGGATTCTGAAGTTCTATGAACTGGTTGAAGGAAAATCGGTTAGAGAATGGACGGGAAAAGAACATTTCATCATGAATACCATATTCTGGGAAACAGAGAAAATATAAAGAATAAGACCAGAAAGGATTTATACTTTTAAAGCCAAGTTATGTTATCTTCAGCCTACTCAATCCCATCAAATTGGTAAGGATTAAGCATCTGAATTATCTGAGGTGAACACGTCGTTTGTTAGAAGTTGGAGGGAGAGCATTTCCTAATGCATATAAAATGTTACCGGATTCCTTTCTATTAAAAGTTTCAATCATCAAAGGGTTATAAAGAGTTTCAAATCAACTTCCTGAATTCATCAATATAAAATTTTTGCTCTCCATCAGATGATTGAGGGGTGAAAATATGGATGGAACGAGCACTCGGAGGAAGTAAATTCAAGTATTTCAATGAGATGAGGATTGAAAACCGTCGGTTGCAGCTGACAACTATAAATGCTGTTCAATTACCAGATGACTGTCATGGTCCATTCAATACTGGTACGAGGCTCAGAATGTTCGGAAGTCGTTCTGCAGGAGTGAGAGAGTAAAACGAAACTGAGAGAATTCCCAGAGATGTTGCGAATATGTCAATTGAAATGAACTTTTGTCAGATCCTCCAAATGAACCGTCGACGCGGAAACGTAATTTTATGCGAATCAAAGGAGTTTAAACGCGCAGAAGTAAAGGGAGGTTAATTAAGAAGGGTGCAGAGGCTGTGATGAGGGTTGGTCTCAATCAACCAATCGGAGCCATTGGGGTGGTGGGCTGAGGGGGGAGGGGTAGCCGAAGAGGACGCTGCTGAGCAGAGTAGAGGATATGAGGTTGACAAGGGTCAATTTACTCTCTTGTCTAGAGCAGGTAGGTCGACGAAGGTGAGTTCGAGAAAGAGAGCGGCTCAACCAAAGAGGACCGGATGGAGAGAGGCAGGGATAGCGGCGAAGCAAACACGACGTATTGCCACCATTTCTACCGGTATAACCCCTCACCTCACTGCTACAGTTTCCAAGCTCATCTCCCCTTCACCACCCTGAACGCCTTTCAAACGAACGTCTGTTTAATTAGAAAGACTCAATATGAAGAGAGAGACCGGCATTGTACCCGCTTCCCCGCCACAGCCTTTTTGCAAGGTTTGTCAGGAGAGCAAGAGGGGTTATAAAGCGACAAGAGACAGTGGATTAAATTAAATACACCGCACAACGCTGCGAAGACCCACCCCCCATAGAGCCTTGACAAATGCCTGAGGTATTTTTCAAGCCTAATGTTTCCTGGGTCCTTTAACGCTCAACTACTTCAAGGGAAACCTAATGCTTGGCGTTTATACCATCAACCCTGGACTGAACCGCTGTTGGAGAATGGAATGGTGTGGACGGAAAAGAGGGGTTGCAGCTCTCTGTCCTTTGGAGTCATTAGCAGAATGTCCATAGACCACGAAGAAAATCGCACAATGGTCAAGGGTCACACAGATCACAATGAGACATAAGAATCATTATTAATCAAGAATGGGGAAGAGCGCCTCTGGTAACAGAATTCCATGTTTGCAGTTGATCCACAACAAAAAATTTTCGTCATCATCCGCCCACGATTTTGTGAGTAGGAATTTTTCTACCAATCTAAAATGTTGGTCAGTGACTACCATCCCCATATAGTTTATCGCCCAATTTCCATACATATTTCGGACGATTCTTCTAAAATGTTAGTCCATTTTTCCCCTCCTTCTTCTCCGCAAGAGCGAGAATGACTTGGACTAATAAACCGTGCTAAAATAATTTACAACGTGCCTTTTTTTTTTTTTTTTTTTTGTAGAGCAATATAACTTGAGGATAATGGCACTCACTTGTTAGCCGTTAGCCGCCTTATTCCGTGGAATGCTCAGATGACAACCTCTCAGGTGATTCAGTACTCAACTTCGATCGGCCATTAAGTTTACTCCCTTGAAATCCTACATCACCTAGTACGTTATGGACCTTTCAGCAGTCACCTGGGGCGGAGTCTGGTGCCAACAGCGCCCCTGGTGAAGTCGTGCTGTCGGAACCTGACTGACCCTCGTTAGTTCCTTTGATAAGAGCATTCATTACAGAGGTGTGCTACAGATCGCGTGTTTCACTTCACTCTAATGTAACAAGCCGAGCACGATTTTCCCACAAAATCGGACAAGAAGAACAGATACGTCGAACGCAACGCTTCCCGGGTCTATGATAGGTGAGCCTCTGAAAATGGTGCGGAAAATGATGAACTTATCTTTCGATAAGTAGTAGGTAATAGGTGCCAAAGGGTCATAATTCTAAACTATCATCCGACATGTATGAAAACGCTTTCAAAATGAGAAGACGACGATACCGGTGCGGGCTCAATTAAAGTAATCAAGCATTCTACTCCAAGTAAAGCATGATACACTCGTAAACTGGTATTTAAACTCCGAAAAATCCATCTGAAGGAAAAAACGGTGGCAAACTTTTTGTAACTTCCTCAGATCAACTTGAGTTTCGTGGGAACGCAATTCCAAATGAATCAAAGCAGTTTAAACATTGGGGATTCCAAAGGGAAGGTTAATTAAGAAGGGTTTCGAAGGGAGTAGGGAGAGCCTTGTCTCAATCAACCGATCGAAGCTCGGGTGGAAAGGGTGAGTTTGGAAATCGAAGGTCCCCCTGAAAACGCTCACACAACGTGAAAGTGAAAATACACTTACAAAACCAACATCAGCGTTCGTAGAAAATTCCCGGTTACATCAAGCCCACTAGAGATCAACAAAAGATTGGGATTTATTTTTACCACACGAATATAATAATGATTAGTAACCCACTATTTTATTTTTACCACTCGAATATAATAATGATTAGTAGCTCACTACTGAACGTCCACAACGTAGGAAGGGGAATCGAAGGAATCGAGCCTTTTTGGAAAAGTGCTGGTCAAATTGGAAAAACCCCCTTTCAAAAATGTTCAGCTATTCGGCTGCAATAAAGATCTGTAGAAGTCTATTCATAATCTGGTAGGTATAAATGTGTAAAAAAAAAGACACAATTCAGCACAAAAAGATGAAAATTTATAAATAAATTAGCTGACCCGGCAAACGTTGTTTTGCCACATAAATAATTTCCTGGGTCAGAAGTGACACCTGTAGACATCTCCTAAACTATGGTTTTCCCATAATATCAGTGCTCGGGCTGGGAAACATGTAGTCAACACTATAGCGAATAGTAGACGAATTTGTATTGCTGTACAGTCCAATGCAGCTTCAGCAAGCATGCATTCCCACTGGTTGTCGTCTTCCAGCAAGCCGAGTGCTAGGCATGCATCTTTATACGTTGGATATTGTTGCCCATTCACTTTACGTATATCTTGAAATGATAATGGGCTAGTAACATCAACCAACAACAGTCGAAGATAGAAGCACTCCGCGTGTCCTGGATTGACTGTAAATAATCGCCCCAAGGCGTTTGGTTCAAATAAATTGAGACATGCAGCAACTGGTGAGCCTTGCTTGTTCCATGTTTTTGTTTGAGTACTTGTGAATAGAGTAATGTTCGTGCAAAGGTACAAAAATCATCCGCACGATTACACAATTCAAAAAATGCAGTGAGTGTAGTTTTAGGTGGATTTATGCACGATCAATTGCACCATCCAATTAGGACCCTACAAATTGGCCTCCCTTCATTAGCACTTCCTATTTAGGATGTACACTTGGGATACACACCAAATTGGAATAAAAGTTTGACTCGCATCAATGTCATAGAATATTACATTGTACAAACTATTGTCCCCATCCAATTAAGACCCTACAAATTGGCCTCCCTTCATTGTCACCTCCAATTTAGGATGTACACTTAGGATAGACACCAAATTGACACAAAAGTTTGAAAATAAACAAAAAAAATTAGGGGTGGACTACCCCTAACATTTAGGAAGATGAAAAATAGATGTTGGCCGATTCTCATAGATACCGGATAAGCACAAAAAATTTCATCAAAATCGGTCAAGCCGTTTCGGAGGAGTATGGCATCTAAAACTGTGACACGAGAATTTTATGTATTAGATTAGATAGGGAGAGAGAAATCTGAGCAGTTGAAAGCACCTTTGGCAAATCTCTGGTCGGTAATATCTATCTGACGAAAGGAGCGAAAGGGAACTCACCTAAGAACACCACGGCCATTACCTCACCTGGCCCGGTTTATTAATTTTTTATCCTCGCGCACCAGTCTTCCCAGGGATAAAAGAGAATGCCAGCAATTTGGGTGACGCCGCTGATGAGAGGAGCCATTAGGAAACCTTTGGTAAAAACTAAGACGGAAATGCTAATCAAGCAAGATGGAAGTCCCAAGGTTCGGAGGCCTTATATTAGCCGTTGACAGTAGATCTCTGTGGAGAGAGTTGAAGACGATCAGAAGAACTAACAAAACACCAGATTTTTTTTTTTTTCCCCAGCAAATAACATAAATGATAATACTGAACGAAAGGATCAGATGGCCCTCACCTCCCCTGATGGTTAAATAGACAATTTCATTCATTTATTCAAATTCATAGAAATTCGTTTATCTATAATGTTCGTGAAATGGCAAACACTTAGCGGCCTCAACAACTCCGACGCGCCTCAATAACAGTCCTTGGAGAATATAATAGCTGCATACAACACTGGCCGCATTAGCGAGATTGAGGTTTTCGCAGAATGGTAACCCCAATCTTTTTTCTGCGAAAGGGTTTACCACTACCACCCCGTTCCCAACGACACCGGAAGGAATTTAAATCTACAATAGAGCTGGAAGTAGAATAGCGGTTAGCCTCGTTTCCGAACCAACATCCAGAGTTGTGCCTGAGTCGGTATTTAAGCTGGAACAGGCCACAGTTTGCTCAAGGAAGCACATCCCTAGGCTCCAAGTGTGGCTTCGTTTAAGCCGATCAACGCGTCATCCTCGGAAAGGATTAGAAACTGACCCTATTTGCCCACGATCGGCATCCAACCAAACTTATTACACGTTTCTTACTGTATTCGGACAATAACCAATACATAAGTTAAGTAATGGGGCATGAATTATATTAGTAACGGCTGAATGAGTCGGATTTTTTACTCCGCACATTGATTACTTCATTAAACTAATTTCTATTCTGAGAGGGGCGAAGTTGTCACGCTGTGAGAAGTAATCCTTGGTCAATTAGCCCTCGTGAATGGTAGGCACGCGGCTATGACACCTCTGGTAAGCTAACGTTCCAAGGGCAAACGGTCTAGACGGACCAACATCCGTCAAACGAAATACGAAACAATTTAATCCATTACGTCCCGGTTATCACTGCATTACCGGCACGTCAAGGGAGCTGATTTGAAAGTCAAAACAGAACAAGGAACAGTTCACATCGGTGGATTTTCAGAAAGCGTGTCGAGAGTAAGGCTGGTCATTAGTGGGTCGGTTGGGAGCATGATTTTAGAAAAGGGAGGTTTCTGAATGAGACGGCGGTATTGAGGCGTTTTCATCTTGTAACGGCAACCAGCGTAGAGCCAACAAGGGTTGTTAGAAACACGCTTTGAGCTGATTGTGAACGAGGAACAAAGACATTTTTACTTGTTTTGTCAAAAAGGATAGTCAGTTTTTCCTTGTCTGACAGATGTACTCTTCAGGTGAGTCGTAGGGTGATCATGATATCTATATTATTGATATCTCTGCACGGACTGTGAGCTGCCTGTGAGCTTTCCACTACAAGGATCGGGAATATGCTGTAAGGTGCTGAAATTCCCGCGCTAATCCACCTCAATCTCACAATATGCATGAATCCCAATCGGGTTCCTTACTATAATTTCAGATTTTTAGAAAGCGTTCTACAAGCAAATCGGCGTGGATGGCGTAGGGCGTACAGCGGACGGTCATTTGCTTATTTTGATCTAGACACCTTGAAACACCCAGAAAAAATTGTGGGCCGAATCGGAAAGATTGACTTTTTGCATGAAAACATAGGCTGATTATTCAATGAATAACCAACCCAAACGGGCCACCGAAGGAACTACGTAATTAGGTGACAAGCAAAAATCCCCAGTGAGTTAATCCTTTTGGGGGTACATCCGCAGTAAAGTTCAACGATCTCTCAGTTGATTCCATGTCACGACTGTAAACACAGGTAAAAATGACGGAAAATCTAACATACAAGAGGTGAAACATAATTGAGGCAGTTTACGTAATAAGAAGTTCCGAAGAGATTGATTTGTTCCAATGAGAACACTTTATCGATGGGAAGGGCATAGACGAGGATAGGGGTGTCCTGTCTGAACAGGGTAAATTCATTCAATCTCATGGATAGGATCACCACATTGCAATTGATAGTTCATTGCCTAACCTGCTGATCTTCCTATGTAGAGCGAGCAAGACCAACTGCTCACACGATGAGGCCAATCATCAGCTTTCTAAAAATATGGTTAAAAACGCTTAAAAAAATTCTGAAGGACGTGGTATTTAGCGTTACATGCTACAAGGGCTATTCGCTCGTCGATCAGTCGATAAGAAGAATTAGCCCAATCTTTCCCTTCAGTCTGGCACTGTCCGTGAACATAATTATCTTTGCGGAAATCTCTCTGTTATCTAGAAGTTAAGATAAGAGCTTATATACCTGCCAATGTTTCTTGTCTATCTTACATGAATACGGAGTTATTAAGACGTATCAGTCAGTCGATTTCCAACAAATCGCAGGTTACAATGTACGGTCAGTTAGATCAGGTATTACCGCAGGGTTCAGACCAGGACAGATCTCTGAAGACTGCGTGTGAAGGAGCGATCGTTTGGAGTCCCGTGGGGGTGTTTCAACCAAGCCCTCTGCGTGCTCCCGGAATCGACCTATTATTACGTTAATTACTAAACCCGAACTTTAAACGTTCTCTTGTGGGAATAATGACCGGAGAGCCTTCTTCCCTCTAGCGGTTGATATCCACAGCCTCTTTTCCTCGAGTATTGAAGCTCCTCTATAACTGGTCACTGACAAAATATTACGAAACTCCGCGTTCCGAAAGGAACTTCTATAACGATTATATTTTACGTTTAGGGAAGCGTTTGTTTTCGACTGAGGGTATAAAAATGAGAACTTATGACTCCTCGAAAGTACCACAATAACAAGTCCTTCAGAATTGGGATATTCGTTCAACCTACTCAGAGATACCTAACTAGTGACGACACGGTACATTAAACTTCATTGATTCATTATACCATGGGTCCTAAATACGTTTACGCAGATAGGTAGGCGAATGACCACATACATATTCACTCACATTCATATATAATAACAACCAATATCATTTCACTCGTGATCGGGTATAGGTATATTACTAGTACTTAGTAGCGTTCTACAAATACAATTAATAAGTATGTATAGGTAATTCTATAATTAGGCCCTTGTGTGAAAAGTGGTGTTCCTATCGAAACAATCTTAGCTTTTTGAAATTTTATTACTTCTTCAAAGTAGTCAGACTCGGTGAAGCCCTCCTTCGCCATAGTCTTTTTGACCTCAAGAGACACCATCCGGCCCCTGTTTGACGCTTCCTTGTGGGAGAGGACCACAAAACCAGGACCGGTTCGAGGACAACAGCCAGGGATCACTTCTCCAGTCGATTTAATAAGGCGGTCCAGTAATTTCGAAACAGCCTTTCTTCCGAGCGATCTCCCAGATAAAAACACAAGCCCATCATCTCTCTCTGAACGTCGATTCCGCTCCTCGACTCCTGAGGAAGTAAGAAAAAAGTGAAAAAGGAACGCCTTTGGTTCCTCATCGTTTGACAGCTATAAAAATTTGGATTCATGGTTTAATTGCTCCTCACGAATGTAAATATCGAAATCATCCTTTTTTTTAAGCAAGCTCCATCGAGCTCAACCCTAATCTCAAGTTCTCCCGACTTCAGATCTTTTCTATCGGGTCTTTTTTCTCCCCGGAGTTTGCTTCGGACGCTGGGCGGGTCACCCAAATTATCAGTTCCGATTAACACCTTCACATTTTCCATACCGCATGAAAGAAACGAGTCCCTGACAGCTCTGAGGGGCTGAACTTCCGAAGTTGATAATCACACGTCGAATTCGTGCCTTGACGATTAGAACGAAAAAATTACCTCTGACTAATATTCGGCTCAACCCAACCAGAGTCCTGAAAAAGAAAGAAAAGTTGAACATTTTTCAAAGGATGTATAATTCAACCAGATGAATGGTCGAAATACCAGGAAGTATAATTCCCAACGGTCGAACGATGTCCGTCCTATTTACTGATAGACTCTGCAAGCACTTTCTGGCCTTGTGTATCGGCTCACCGATAAGTGTATCGCCCTTCGACGCCTTTTCATCAATTTTCTAAACCTTTTTGTTTCTATGGCAGGAAGAGTGGGTAGCCTATTCACAGCCTTGAGGAAATGAATATGCAAGAGAACTACATGGGACATCTAGAGTCTGAATTACAGTTGTTCGTTTCTTCAATTTCCAATCCAAACCCTCAAGAATGGATGAATTATGAGCTGTACCTGACTCAAAGCAAGTGCACCAAGGAATATTAAAAGGTGAAACAGTATAAGGTCAGTATTTACGCCGGCTTGAGGGAGGGAATATCGAACGGTCTCGTGCAGTTAGTAAGTTTGCGTGCATGAGTAAATGATACTCCATTTAATAGTGTTGTAGATGGCACACGAGTCTCAAACTTCAAACTGCCTATGCTAAGCAAGTCGGGAGACTGAGAAATATTATGTTGATTGTCTTGCCGTACACAAGAGGCCCAAGAGAGTTCTTCTCAGGTCTCAAAGTAGGTACATATATTGTTTTAATTATCATGAGTGCAGCTATTGCTTTGTAGTAGAGAATACAATCCAACTACTCATGCCCCATCCAAGAAACGAGGGATGGAAAGGTCGACTGCAGACGAGAGAACACCGACAAACCGACAAATTATTTTTGAGAAAGTTTATCCACTATATCGTCTTCCTTCGGACGTCATCTCACACTCTGAACAAGTTGTACAAAAACACTCCGCCAGATACTAGAAGTGAGCGTTTTGAGATTCTCTGGGTGAAATCATTGAGGAGGGGGGGGGGGGATTCATGACCATGACAACTACGCAATGGTACAGTGGTATTTGTGCTCAAATTTGTTCTTAAAACGATAATTTTATCTCTGTTGTGATAACGCGAAAAAATTTAGAAAATTGTTCATTTTGATGTAATGTTTTTAATTTAAGGACATGGATGGAAAATTGCTCTGGATCTGGAAATCGGCTTTGGGCTAAATCAGTTCTTAGGCAGAAAAACGTTGGAAACTATTGACATTGGTTTATCGTTATAAGCATAATATGGGATATATATTATATCCCAGTTGTGAGGGAGGGCGTGCAGACTATTTAGGCTTCAGAGAAACTAATTTGAATAAATATCCAAACATGAAAGACCGATCGGTGCCAAGGCAGCAATGTAATATGTCAAATATTAAAATAAGAAAATAAGAAAAGGATACTCCACACGCCAAGGCTCCCGATAAATCAGAAAAAAAAAACACTTTTTTGAAGTATTCTCAAAACCATTTTTCGTTCCGGATTGGGAACGGCGTAGATTTTGGATTTCGAATTTTCGAGTACATACCTAATTACAAAGAATAGGGGAATCTAAAATATCTCCTCATTATTTATAATGAGCAAGGGACTAACGACGAAGTGATCGACTGAGTTCTCAGAAAACAATCCTGCCACATAACTAAACCACCAGAAACCCTATAAGTGCTTCTAAGAGCTTCGTCAAGCACTAATAAAGGATCGATTATGATTTGTTTATGATTCCGGGAGTTCCAAAATCCTTCTTAACTCCCCATCGGGCCTCGTCAATGCTTGAATTATTGAATCACTCAAGGGGTGTTAGTATGTATTATTTATGCTGGTGGGGAATCTCTTACCCTCTCAGTACACCCGATTCGGATTTAACCTCATAGCTAGGCAGAAGCTGGTGTTATTTAATTATGATATGATGTATAATTTGAAGACGGGATATTTCAATCCTTCGAATAACCACCTACGATATACTTCAAATCCTCGGACTAGGCGCATGGAGACTCATTTCTACAACATGGGGAAAATGAGGGTAACAGTGGGTGTGGTGGGTCCTAAACCTATTCCAATCGATTCAGGGTCCAAAATGATACCCATCTCGCCTAAGAACCAGAAATCTCGAAAACGCATATTAGAAATGGGTAGATAACGATTTTGACCCATAATCTCTTCCAGAGGGTGCCAATCGTTCTGGGAACGATTTTATTGGATTCAGCGTCCGAAATATGGTGGAAAATGATACCCCTCACGTCTAGATTGCCAAAACTTTCGAAAATCCATTTTTCAAATTACACATTTTTACCCCTACCCCGCCCAAATACGTTCGATCGGGGGGGGGGGGGGGGGGAGTTTTGAGGACCAACTAGAGCCAGAAGTGGCTCCCCGACCAAAATTCATCAAAAATCTTCTACTACCAACATCGGCGTAGACGGCGAACGGCGGATGGGCATTTGCTAATTTTGATTTGGACATTTTGAAACGTCCAGAAAAATATTTTAGGTCGAATCGGAGAGATTGACTTTTTGCATGAAAACATAGGTTGATTATATTGGTTACAGGTCAAGGAATAACCAACCAACATGTATATAATGTGTATTTATTCGTACTTTTGTTTATCAGGCGAAGTTACTTGATAAGTGAATTATTAATCATAATTCTGTAGTTGAGGTAATCCCGTTATAATGTCTCCAAAACAAACAAGCAAATCCTAACATTTGATGAAGTACGTCAAAATAATCTAAAATGCCGGTAAGATAGGTGATTTTTACGTATTTGCCTCAAAACTAACCATTCCATCTTCCAAATTGAACTTTCGGTCCCGCTTAGGGAGTCTTCAAGACTTACTGAGTAAGCTGACTTGAACCAAGCGTCTAATCACGTTTACTACCGAATCTGAATCTGAATCGCCCTACCACTCATGAAATTCGTTTATACAATGACTTGGAGTCTTCATACTTCATTCCATCATCTTACACATTATTCTAGAAAATAAATGAATGTAACTACCTACAACATGTGAACCGTCGAAACTCAAGCCTTATTCTCAGGATCGATTGTGCAGATTTGGCCGTCGCGGCGGCTTCTAACACTTCAAACGTTTCAAACGCAATCTCAATCCATAATGATTACAGCTTCCTCGACCGTTATCGCAGGGTTGGATCTTTCGAAAATGCCAAGGAGCTCTCCCACTGTGTTTTTACTCCGTCCGACTACTAGCCATTAAATACCTTTTTAGAGGAATCCCGATAGTTAAAAGAAAGAATCAAAACGATATGTAAGGGGTCGAATGAATCCGTAATTATCAAGCTTGTTAACAGATATTTTCTGTACGGTCGGCAACATTCCTTTTGAAGTAGGTGGCTCAAAGAAACTTAAGACCAACTTTCCTTCGTCTGGGTCGACTGAAGCTACAGGAAAATCAACCAAGATAGAGAACCTCATGGGGTAAAATTATAAAAATGGAATGCGGATAACAAGTAGGCTGAAGTATGTATCGCAGGTATTTGACGGTTTTACCAATCAAAACATGGAGTCCACAATTATCATCGACATTATTCTTCGACGGTATTCTTGTTCGGATTCGACTTTCATTCCGATTACCGCGGATCTCAGTTATTGTAACCACCAATCTACATCCTTGCAAAGAGATTGGTCATTCAATTTGTAAAAACTACAGTTCAAACGCACAGATGTTTCCATAACATACAGGATTTCGAATTTTACGATTTTTGAAACATAAATAAGTTATCATAAACAGTTTGGGGAATGAAAAAGCGTATATAAGAATCATATAAGAATAATAAATTGAAAACGTGAATTCCTAATTTTGATCCAAAACGTCATCAATAATTTCGAATGTCAGGGGATCTGAAATTCCGCGCACTTTTGATATCCTTTCTATCTATTTAATATTAATTAGTTTCTAGATTCACTTCTGAAATTAACAGTTTTAGCCATCCGTATCATTATGTTGGAATTATTCCGGTGCATTTCGCTTTTGGAAACTGAAAACGCGTATCCAACGCCTGGCGATCAAAGTAGGAGTAAGAAGCTCATATGAGGCGTAAAGGAGCTAAAATTGTTATTCTTGAGGCGAACACTCGAGGAAGACGCACTCGGAATGGGTTTGAGAGCGCAGAGGACGTCAGTGGGGAAAAAGAAGGACACAGGTTCGGGGGAGTAGCTGGAAAAAGAGGTGGATGAGAGCTCTGGCAGGGGGGGGGGGGGACTGATTGATTGCCGCTAGTTGACCGTTCGCCTCCCTCTTCCTTATCACAGGATCCGGATCACCTGACTTGGCAGCTCCTCTGATCACCTTCGGCCGCCTACCCCGAAAGACCGACGCACCCTCAGTTGAATCAAAGACGGAAAAAAGGCAGCGAGGAGATTGCTGATTCAACCCTCCGGTCCAACACTTGAATTGAAGCACACTTCCCGACGGTCGGTTCCAAATGTTGACCAGAAAACCAAATGTACACAAGAGTAATATCATTGGCTCTGCATTTTTCGCAAGAAAGGGGAAATAATGTATTAACATACAAAAGAATAGGTGTGTGATATTTGGTAGTACATCGAATCATTTCAACATCAAGTATTACATTTATTTTGCACATAATTATGCTCGTTTGCAAAGACCCTATAACGGGGCGAGTTACGTGTGACGTCCTTCAAAACAAACGTTGAAGACAATGTGATGAAGTCGAGAATTTATTATTGCTGGTTCTGTTGTCGTTTTATTGTTAAAGGAATCGCGGGAACTTGAAGGGGTCATGTGAGATAGCTAGCCTCAAATTAAAATGTTTCGAATTTGTTCATTTCAATCTGCGTATATCAGCAGCGAAACACTATCTGACTTATCAAGTTGTGCCAACGTCAAGAGTTTCCCGTACTTTTGAAAGACAAGAGTTTATCTTTACGAGAGACAGAAAAGCTCCGGTTATTTGAGGTTTGGAGAGGAAAGGTTTGATAGCCGGATATAGCTAACTCAATTCCAACCTAATGGGCCATTGTCAGTTTCTGAGACGGGAATAAAACTCCGACCGGCGAAGAGGTTCTTCCTTTTTCAAGACGTAAAGAGATCTCTCTGGAGGGTCAGTATTTAATTGGAATAGGGATTTCAACGCCACGAAAATGTTTAACGGTCTGTCAATTGAACCTACTTCCCTGTAGTTGCTAACGTTTACCTTCAAATTACGTTAATTATGGCCTCAATTTATCCTCGTATGAATCCCACATCATTAACACATGGAAGTCGGCTTGGACGACGTCAAACGCCGATATATTTATTCGGAAACCGCAGAGGACCTCAGATAATGCGGGAAGTGGATTCGGGATGGCTAACTGCTCTCACAGGCCTGCTTCAGAGAAAACTTGACGCTCTTTCTAACTTTGCATGCGCAGATACAAAGTTGATCCTCGCCAAAGTTTTCACATGAATACCAATGAGTTTTACTTCCTCCCCACGGCTGCTATTCCTTCACCCTGCGTCAATTTAGTTAACGTTGCCATTTAGCTCATACGAGGAATGGTTCATAGGTGATTCCTATTCAAATAAAAAAATTGTTCGGAACGTACACATGGAATTACTTCACCGATAAGAATCAGCGTCTCAGACAAGGAATTGTAGTAGGCAGACTTTTAAAAGGCTTACAACGCGTCCAATCTCTTTTTTTTTTAAATACACACTATTAGTTTACAGATTACTACTGACAAACCTACATTAACTATCGGGAATCGGTAATCCCGGCTGAGAATGACACGTTCAGGCCACAAGCAGCTCGTATGTAAGTACCTAGACAGAAATTTAGAAGAAGCTAGTGAAAAAAATAGTAAATAAACGTTGGCATGATGTTCTCGCTTAAAACGACAATCCTAATTCATCAAAATAGATCATCACTTGGCTTCGCGCTGCTCAATGGCTCAATCCATGTACTGCTCACTGCTCAAGAAATCGAATAAGAAAATGATGCTTTGGTTGGAGTATTTAATTAAATCAGACAGTAGAGGTTACTTGGGTAGGAGGGGGGTCATTCGTGGAGAGAAGCCGTGATGAATACAGATGCTATGAGTGATTACTTTGCATCAGTATGCGGGCGGTACCTCGGGAACGGGGGGAGCTGCTCTATTCACCTCTTGCCCTCATTGACTTGGGCACCGCCGGCACCACGTTCTTCTGAGTGATTTACTCTCGAAAGTCACCGAGCTATATTCTTCTCAACCGAAATGGCTGCTCAATAAATGATTTGAATTGTCGAGTGGCTTATTAATGCCTCTCCATTGTCGATTTGGACCACTCCTAGCCTATATCGAACAAACCGTGACCTGCATGACTCGGAATAACTTGTTTAGATGGATGAGCGGCTCCACAAATCCTTGATCCGTGTAGGGTCTCAGAGGACGATTAGGGCCTGCAGGATTCTGAAGAGCTTGCGATGGAAAATTTACCCTGCACACTTGAACTTTATGACGAGTTGGACGAAAAGGGGTAAATGATCAAACCTGTAAGCTACCCGCCCTTCAGCGTGTTTCACAGCTGGTCGCACGTTTTCCCACCAAATCGGCGAGTTCGGCTCGGGTTTATAACCCCACTTCCGATCATTTCCAATCCGTTGGTCACCTCAATGACCGGTCATATTGCAGTCTTTCAGCTCTCGCATAGCCCCTTCCACCGCTACCTTTCCGCACTCAACTCTGGTTCATTTCCCGCAATATAGCCTATTTTCCCTCATGTAGACGCTGCACCCATTATACCAGACCCACGGTTACTGGTAACGCGCCCATTTTATTTCCACCAGGCATTCAATAGTCTACTGCAGGTACCTAAGTATAAATGTGGCACTTTGAATGGCAATAAAACCGAAACTAGTCAGGCATGTTAGGTTTTCCGGAATTTCCATTTGGAATTTTGACATTTGCTTCCAGCGTTATTTGAATCCTTGTATGAATAATATAGTAACAGAATCGATTTTGTAATCGATCATAATGTAAGAGCTAAAAAGGATTAGTTAGAGTACGAATTGAGCCGCTCAATCTTGTAGAAAAATATCAAGTCAAATCGCACAGCTGTCCTTTAAGTATCACTTTTGGTTTGTTAATTAACGAAGGGAAATTCTAAGCACCCCAACTAATTTGGTTTTCTCATCAACGGGGTCGAGAACGTCATTCTGTTTACCTACTTTGAAACTCAGCTAGATGAAACATTCTCTCGTAGTATTGTGCTCATGCCTCTCTCCGCCCATTACCCGACTTCATACCGGATAGTAGTTGTGTGCTGTAGGAGGCAGTTGGCGGCACTGGCCTCAACCGCCGAGGGTGTTGAGTTGTTGACTGATGGCCTAACTTGCCCAAAGTGAGGAAGGAGAAGGGCTGCTAATTGTGTCATCAGACCGGCCCTTGTCTCCAAGCCGGCAAACTCAATTTGTTTACATCCCCCTGTGAAACGTTGATCAAATAAACGAAAGGATTATGAAGCAAGGTGTTGACGGAACGGTGGAAAGTTTTTGAGCCATCAGAAGTTAAACTTTCAAACTCAAGTAGAATCTGCGGCCTGTGGTTATGTCAACCTTCTAGTTGTTACCTACCTACAAATAATCAAGATTCTGAGTTTTTGAGTACCTAATTAATTTTGAGATTTTTCTCAATTTAATGGTTGATCATGACAGATCGATGCAAAGCTCACATACAAAATTATTGTTGACACCCTTCTACATACAATTTATTTTTCGCTCTATTCAACTTCAACTCTATTCAGAAAGGTTGAAATTTTGACCGGTCGTCCGCCCTTGTTTTCCACAGGACGATCACGAATTCAACAAAGAGTCATATCGATCGGTTGATACCTACTAGTACCTCTACAACAGCTTCATAATGGTACGGTTCTTTCCGATGCAGAATTTTGTTACTTTATACAACCTGCCCCACTCCGTATTGCTTCAAAATATCCGAGTAATGGCAAAGTTAGCGGTGGGCATGCAAGTTTGAGCTCCCTCGCTCCGTTGGGAAAGGTTTCAGGCGCTCTAAACTCGGTCCTATTGTAGGCAACGGTGCCGGTTTTATTGCACGGTGGGCTCCCTGAATACAAACTAACTCCGTGGAAAGAAGGAAGCGTGTGGGGGGCGCGGAAAAGTGGCGGAGGGAGGGAAAATCAGGGAGAGAAAGGAAAACTCCGCGAGAACCTACTTACTTTGGTTATTATAAACTACCTACCAGATATAAGTCCGCTGTCAACGAAGGTGAATTCATGGAAACCCGAGTTCTTATTGTGAAAAATACTGAATGCATGAAAACTGTTATCGTTCTCATTCATCTTTACTCATCTTTGATGAGATGAAAACTCAGCTCAGCCACATGAGCCAAACTTCATTGTTTTAAAAAAAATACATTCGTCAAAAACTTGGCTAATTTCCACACAAATTCATAATTCCGTATTCATGCGTAGGCAGTCAATAAGTAGTCATGCGATTAGACATGCTTGCTACGTATTATCAACTTGAAATTCATTGGACGCTCAACTGAGAAGCGTTTCCTATCAAGTGACAAGTTGATGCTTTTCCAGAGAATTGAAGCTACAATCGTACCTCCGGTATTCTCCTTTACCTCCCACCCATATCATCGACGGCATTCCTACAAGCGTTGTTTTCCGGTAATTATGCTAATAACCGACCCTCCTCAGTAGGTGTGCGTCGCCTGACAATAACCAACATTACATATTCCTGCGGTGTACTCGAGCATGAATCCCCTCTCAGGTCTCCACGTTGGGGAAGGTACAACCTTCACATTCCAGTTCTTGCATCTACACAAATTAGGTCGCGTTGTCAATTATCATCCATCATCCAAGTTACATCGAAATGTGCCTAATACTTGATAAATGGACACGTGTCCGTGGTACTCGAATTCAAAGAACAATTTTATACTCATATTTCTCAGAATAATTGAACAGAGACTTTATTCAGCAGGCGGACATACATGTAAGCTTAGCTGGTTTTCTAATGATGTTTGGAAAATCTGAACTAACGAGAAATTCCTATCAAATTGTCGATATAAGGTAATGATTTCGCAGTGTATACAAATAAGATTTGTTAAAGAACCCCTAACAACGACAAGAAATGTGAAGTGTTAATCCAAGGTAGTGATAACGGCGTTATTTGACACCAACATCACTTAAGACCCTCTCAAGTGACTCACCAATGTGAAGCCTGAATGACTGTCCGAGAAAGAAATGCTAGGCCAAGTCAGCACTTTTTCTTCCGCCAACCGAAAACGCTCGGCAGCACATAAAACGCGACGCGACAAAACACGACGAAATGAGCCATAATCCCGGTGGGCCTCTGATAGGTAGAACCGTAAAAACGGCCAACCTCCCTCGGTAACGTGAGTAATCTTGGAACAAAAGGAAGAAGCTTAGTTGGGATGAGATGAAGAGAACGGGAGAAGTCGAGGCTGGACAATGGAACTACTCATTCTCCTTCTAAGTTCCTTCTTTGGACCCCCCTCCCCTCCTGACCACTCACCACATGATTCTTTCTCTCTCGGTCTATTTCTTTGTTCCAATAGCACACGTTCTCTGCTCATAAGTGTAAGAAACCGCTAGTACCTAAAATGAAGCAATTAGATCGGATCACGAAAGAGGCTTAGAGTTCCGCGTTTATCCAATTAATGCCGAGAACATTCCGAATAAATGGTCTTGAATACATGTATGAACAGGTCATCTTCATTGATAACATAACTTCCTATTCCAGCTACCTATCCAAATTCATCTCCTCTAAGACGTGAAAAGAGGTGTCCAGTATTTTATCAACATTATGTCTCCGTTAGCTGCAATTGATACAAAACCATCATAGTCAAATACGCCTACAAAATTTACGACAAACGTTACCCCCAATATCACGAGCAATCTCTAAGAAACCCAAAATAATTGATTCCCATCCTTAATACCTATTCTCACACATAGCATGATTTATGTTCGGGCGACTGGGCTAAAAACGTACGGACCATGCCTGGAGCCAAAAATTCCAGAAACATCAGTCAAAACTTATAGTTAATATAAAAAAAAAATCCTACTGTCAGTAAGGCCGTGGAGGGCGTACAACGGACGAGCATTTTTATTGTGAACTAAACTTACGTGCATTAGGCATGAAAACACAGGGTTCATTCAGAGAATAATAAACCAACATAGAAACGTCAGAGAAAACGATAAAATTGTTTTAAGAACTTTCAAATGTCGTCATCCAGAAAATGATGGTGATGATAGGACAAATTATTTCGTCGACACAAGCTTCACCTTGAACATAGTAGTGAATCATAATGAAGAACGCCGCAAAACTCAAGTGTTCAATACTCCGCTCAATCAACATTACAAGAAAAAAAGCCAAGATAAGACCAGTGAAAACGCCAGATGAGAAACTTCAACCAAGGATAATTGAAGAGAGATGAATAGTCCTTTTTCAATTAATCCACTTGGGTTCAAAAGGTTGAAAAGAAGGTTCAAGACACTAAAGACTCCCCCTTGTGGTAATCACAGATTACTGTCGCACTTTGGATCATTTAATTGTCCCTCAAAAATGATGTCTTTTGTCCTCTTTAAAAAATTATTGGAAGGATAAAAGAAAAGCGGAATATAAAAGACAAAAAAAGAAATGAACTAATAACACTACCAACGGCCTGATGGAACAGTGAAAATAAATTTTCAACTCTAGCTTGATTAAAAAGAGGGTCCATTTGAAATGTAGAATCCTCCCCCCATTCAAAATTTTATTATTTTTTATTGGATGAGGAAAACTATAAGTGCTTAGTTATCTGAAACGTGCTGAAACATTTACTTACATGCCAAGCAGCTCGAGCAAGTTTGGAAAATCCGCATACTTGAAGACACACAAATACAAAATTAGTTCAACTATGAATTACGAGCGTATTACGCTATCTGAAGCAGCAGTAGGTGTCGAATCTGGCTCAAATATGTCATTGTGAGTCAATTACAACCGCCCCTCTCACGGTGCCGTAATTATGCGGTGAGCGACCATTTATCATGTAACGCGAAAACCAGACAAGAACAACCCATACCAGTCGACTACAGTAAGTATCTACAAGAGTAATGAGCAAGATTAAAGTGGCCATAGGATGCTCATAAATAACCAAGCAGGTTCGAATATCAATAGTATAAGGTAATTAATGAGCGGGTGGTCGGTCCCAGCGGCGCGAGAGTAATGTAGTCGGTTGCAGATAGCGAGGGAGAAAGGTCTCGCAATGCATTCTGTCTGCTGATATGGATAACGAACTACGTACAAGTCAGTATAACTCAGGGGAAAGGCTAAACCGTGAGCATTGGCGGTAGGGGCTCAGAGTCGTCAGTGTTAGGTTCAATCTCAACTTCAAATTTAACGTTCAGACAAGAGAAGAGCTGAGTAAAAAGTGAAGTAAGTAGTTATTTGAGCCTATACGCTCAACTACAGAATAATAGAGGTCAGTCGTCCTCCAATGAGAGAATTGATAATTTCGCTCATGGCTCTTGTTTTGCTTACCGCCTCGAGTGGCTCCAGGTGAAATCCTTCAGCCGGTAAGGAAGACGTAACCCGCTAAACTAACTAAAACGCTGACAGCGTTCTTCCACAATGGTTTTTGTCTCTTACAGCAAGATTATGGGGTGAGTGTAGAGTGTCCCGAACTCATTCCAATCGATTTAGGGTCCAAACATTAACGGAAAATGTCCCACTCGCCTAGATCCCCAAAAATTTCATCAATTTTTAAAATACCCATTTCGACTCGTATCCACCACTGGTGGGTACCATTTGGTTTCTGGAATTGTAAAAGGTGTTGACACCCTTCACCCTTTTTCATCATCATATTAAAACGCTGCCTAATCTCCCTCAATGGTTAATTATTTCTCCGAGCAAGACCATGGGGAAAACTGAGTGTCCAGGACGCTCTCAATAAATTTAATGTTTAAAATTCAGTGAAAAATGACAACCCTCATGCCTAGTTTCCCAAAAATCAAGTTTTGCAAAGGACATTTTTACCCATACCCTTTCCAAATTTGGGCCGGTCGGGCTGAAAAGTTTCGAGAACCAGCTAATGCAAAAAAAACCCTGGCCAAAATTTCAAATTGAAAAAAAAATGTTAGAAAATTGTCTACTACCAAAAATGGCATGGACGGCATGTTTAACTATTCAAGGAATAATAACGAAAACTAGCCACTTTTAATCTCGTTTTTATCCAGCAGGTATTCATCAATAATTGTTCGGAGGACTTCCAATGTAATTTGAGGTGGAAACTCAAACTGGTAGCATACCAATAACCCAACAAATACCTGGTAAATATGCGTCAAAAATGAAATGTAACGAGAAATACAGATATGCTCCATGATAAAGCAAAAGTAATCATTTCAACATGGTTCGCGGAACCATGTATTCTGATCAATACTTGTCATTTCATTCAACTCTTATGGGGGATGAGAAGCTGGAGCTAACGTACGGTTTTGTTAGCTTGATTCGCCGAATATGCTCACGACGGGGATTTCGACTGAACGTGCATGCGTACATGGACAAGCATCCACTTCAGTTTTCCTGTAAGTAGAGAATTACGAGAAACAAATGTACATAACGGATATACTTGGTTCCACGTATTTCAATGTCATCACTGCTCTTATCCTTCTTTTTTTGAGCAGGGGTTCAGGTGGTTCATTAGTTTATCAGGTGATATTTTTTAACATCCCTGCTACCTTTACCACCGAAAACTGAGCTATTTGTTTGCCTTCAAAATGATCAACTTTCTACTTTTTCACAAAAAAATAATTATAATGAAATAAACAAAAAATTGCTCGCGAGCAATTGCAAATTTGTCGAAGTGCGGTTGGGGCTTAAGCTTTTCATTTCAGTAATGTGAGTCCAACGGTAGTTATGATTATTGGGAAGCGTTACACGTTATGTACTGTTATATCTCATTCGCTCACAAATATCGGCAGTACTGCATAATATATTACTACCAGCAGGGCCCAGCTCTGAGACATGAGCTTTCAAAAATGCATTTCTACGGATTTCCTTGTCGGACCAACAATACGCTGGGAAGCCTCACGAGTACAGGTCAACTTGATCTTGAAGGTATACATTCTGAATAGAACTTAATCATGAAGGTATACATTCTGAATAGGCAACTCATTACTACTTGCGAGGCCTCTTCGTGTCGATACTTTCCCCGTCTCGATACCTTACTGCGCATCCTGAAATATCAAATTTTCATCCTGCTTTCACGAAATTGGATGATGCTTGCAACTGACCCACGATTTATGATCTTGCAAAGTTTGGATCATAAATGAGACCGAGAAAACCAGATAATGTATGTGACAAAAACGGGCTCGACCATCCAGTATCGAGTCATTAGCTCGTGGGACGGAACGATGGACGCCCGAAATGATTAAGCTGCGTGGTTACTTATTCAAACATTTTTTTTTTTTTAAGTAATCGAACATTTTTCGTGTCCGACAGAGTTCAACGCCTCCAGAGAACAGCCTGTAAATGAAGATTCGGTTGAGTTCAATCCATGCGATCGAAGATAGCTGTTGGTCGAGCCTTTCGTTATTTTGAACCGCAGTTCGCTCCTGAACTAGGAACAACGTTAGTGAGGACTGTGCGTAATACAAAAGGCCTTTGAGTGGCTCGCAGATTCAGTATCGTACTAAAGTTTCGGTCGGTAGAGCTGCACAGGAGTGACCGGGGTTTCCGGTGATTGCAAAAGGTTCACGATGGATTTAGAGCCTTCAAAGGCCTGTACACCAATAAATAAACAAAAGAGCCGTGGAACATACCTAATCAGTCCTAATAGCTGGTAACCACTTTGCGTAATTTGCAGCTCAATGGCGAATATTTATCCATCTTTCTTTTAGAGTGATTACCGGGGGTACTCACCGACAACATTTTAGTACAGTTCAAGAGTATTTACTAGGTACTATAAAATTGTGGTCAACATGATTTTATTCTAAATCATCTAGTGGACAATTTTTGCTTTGATTGTATTGATTTTTCTTTTCAACTCTCTTTTCCAAGAAACGAGGGATTTCAGCTAAACTTATATTGGTTGGTTATTCCTCGAATAATCAACCTATGTTTTCATGATAATGGTCAACCTCTCCGATTTGGCTCAAAATTTTTTTCTGGACGTTTCATGATGTCCTGATCAAAAAAGGTCAATGTCCGTCCGCCGTACGCCGTACGTTGTACGCCGTACGTTGTACGCCGTCCATGTTCCGCGCCGTTTTTGGTAGTAGAAAATTTTCTAAAAATCTGAAATTTGGGTCAGGGGTCTGTTCCCTGCCGAGACGGGTCCTCGAAACTTTTCAGCCCGATCGGACCAAATTTGGGGGGGGTAGGGGTCAAAATGTGTTTTTTGAAAAATGGATTTTCAAGATTTTGGGCGATCTAGGCGAGTAGGGTGTCATTTTTCACTAAATTGTAGACGCTGAATCCAATGAAACAGGTCCCAGAACGATTGGCACCCACTGGAGAAAGTTGATGGAATATCTTATACATTCCATGTAACATACGAACTACATATTGCTCTCCTTAGACTGTTAGTGGTCGTGAGGGTTTGCAGCTCTGTTCATTTAAGTCTCAAGTCACTCCTTCTTCTAGAGTTGTAAGAAAGTGAGTACAAAAATATATTGTTCAAATTGTGATCCGCGAGTTATAATTCCCATTTTCTCACCAAGAAAGTTCAAGAGAAGTAAGTAATGGGTCAAATTGGGTATTTGTTACACATTTCGAATATGTTTTTTCGGGATTTCTGCTACCTAGGCGCGTGGGGTATAGTTTTCCACTAAATTGTGGACACTGAATCCAATTAAATGGGTCCCAGAACGATCGGCACCCACTGGAAGAAGTAATGGGTCAAAGTGGGTATTTATTACCCATTTTGAATATGTGTTTTCGGGATTTCTGCTACCTAGGCGTGTGGGGTATAGTTTTCCACTAAATTTTGGACGCTGAATTCAATGATGTGTGTCCCAGAACGATTGGCAACCACCGGAAGAAGTTATGGATCAAAATGGGTATGTATCCACCCATTTTGTATGTGTCAGGATTTCTGGTGCCTAGGCGTGTGGGGTATCATATTCCACTAAATTTTGAACCCTGAATCGATTGGAATAGGTCTGGGACCCGCCACACCCACTGTTTCCCCCATTCGAGGAATAACCAACCCGTGTGTAAGAATTTGCAGATTTTTTTATTATCATTACCCGGTGAGTTATTAGAGTCAGTATTTCCCGTTTAGCTGAGCTCCGTATATCATCATTGGCAAATCTTAAATCAGATTCCGGTCTCAGGACAAAGTGGTTCTTCCAAATACTCACAATGAAGGTTGGGTTCCTACGCAGGGACATCGTGAAAACACTCAACTGTTCAGTTGAACGTCAACTGTTCAGGTAATGGAGATCACCAGATTTAGATTTAGATTAGAAGATTATATTTAGCGATGATTAAAATGGTATGAAACAATAATACGGCGGGACGATATTAATCGTATTAACTGCATAATCGTGAGTTGAAAAAAAATTGTACTTTGGGAGTGCGAATGTGAAACCAACCAAACTTCCAATTTTTTGAGGGAGCAGGCAGCAAAAGTTGTTCAACAGACTCCTTAACACAAAACACAAGTTGTCCAAGCACTTTTTTCCCATTATAGGGGTAAAACCATAGTCTCCACATCCTGTTCACTCAGAGGCAAGACCGCAGCGGTGGTCGATTTTATTTAGGAACCATCACACTCCAAGGGAGATCAGTGAACAGAGAGCCGCGGATAAACCATCTTTCTGACTCCCGATCATTCAAACGCCCTGATAATTGACATAGAGCCATCGAATTTCGATTCGAAAAGTTAAAATCGGATGTTGAACGTCTAGCGTTGATCCCCCAAGTATCCTCGCTGCGTCTGGGATTTGACAATCAAGGCAGGAGATCCGCTGGTATGATATCGATCAGAGGAAACTCGACCTGGAGCTGGGTAAACACCGAAAAGGCACCCTCCCATCCAAGTCTTCCCACTTCAACCCCTGTTCCCAAAACCCTTTCGCTCTATTATGAGATGTTACCGCGGCGTTCTACCCTTAACAAGCTGCTCCCCTTTCTGCCAAGCGCCAGGCGGGCATTTCCCTGACCGAGGCCACGTCAGAGCAATTTTTCCTTTTTTTTTAGTCCGTGTCCGATCCACTTTGGGGTAATGGAACAAAGCCAGTGCAGCCGTAAAATGATAATAAATTGTTGGTGTGGTGTGAAAATCTCCGAGCCAGAGGAAAATGGTCGCAACGTGCGGCAATGGGATAATAGCTCCGAAGTCCTCATTCAAAGTCTGCTCGACCCTCACAACGCAAAAGATAAATAGAGATCAAATTGAACGATTTACTACCCGATTCACACCACAAATCCCGCGCTACATGAAAATGCTACAACAACGATACATGTAATAGCGTTTATTTGACCAAATATTGAGTGGAGGCCAAGGTAAACGTTTCTCGAGTGCGAGAGCGTAACGGCTGAGGACTACGTCGAAAGGAAATTCAATTATTACCGAATCGATAGGGAAGGCTGAAATGTGGGCTGCGTCGAACTGCGTCTATTTCCTCTCACGTCAGTTTTGATTGTTGCTATCTCTGCTGCAGCATACCAAGAACCGACCTCCGCAGCAGTCTGTAGTGCCAAAGTTTTCTTGAAACGTGAATTTTGTTAATTAGAAACTAACTGACGCCAATGTTTACTGGGTCGTGATTAAGCTATACAGGTACATACCATACTCGCCAAGACAGTTCCTACTGGGCAAGAGATACAAAAAGGCCGAGCACATACTTCACAACAACGCTTGTTACATTTTCCGCTTCCATCCGTCTCGACTTCTTGGAGGAAAAAAAAGACAAAGATGGCTACCGATTTAGATCGGACTCGATATTCATAGGACCGAGCTCGTTGAACGAGCGGACCTAATCGGCTGTGACGAATCCACCTAGCGATGTTTTGCCCCTGATTGGTCACACCCGCCTGAATCTCCTTTGTTATGCACAATATCATATTGTTCACGGGACGCGGCTGGTGGTCTCCTTATTTACATTCGTCATGTGTTGCTCATTTCCCACACTTCCCATAGCAAAGCGTCAAAAGCCGTTTCACGCCAACGCTCAACCTCGTTCCTGCAATGCATGTGACTGTGGGGGAGCAGGTTCGGCCCTGGAGGGCTTCGATGAGCTTCATACCGTACTAGGTGCAGTATTTGATTAATACAGGCATTTTCACAACAATGATAAACGCCTTTCCCACCGACAGTAGTGAGTGGCACACTTAGTGTCAAAGGAGTTCATCAACAAACGGCCAATGCGGTCGAGTTTAATCTTCCTCCATATTCCTATTCATATTTTCTCGTTATGATGAGTTCATTTCCCCTGTGAACCCAAAATCATCTGTACAAAGAAGAAAAAAAAAAAAAAAAAAAAAAAAAAAAAAAAAAAAAAAAAAAAAAAAAAAAAGGGTTCTTTTGCAACAGAACAGTTAGTTCAACGCTGTAAAGCTGGTCCATTCATTTCCTTTCCATTCCTTTTCATGTAAGAAATAATAATTCTATAGGTGAATCGTGCTTGTGAGGGAAAACCTAATATCAAGAACTCAAGAGTGGTTAAAAAATTTATCGGAAAAAATTAATTTAATGAACAAACGAGAATAAAAACGTTTTTCATTAATTATTTTTCTCAAAAAGGACATATCCAAAACACACATCATGACTCAACTCTTCTCCAATTCGCAATGAAAACTCCACCATACTGAGGTCCCTATGAGAAGCTGGAAAATCAATTACAATTACACAATTAGGATACATGCATAAAAATTAGTATTCTGAAAGTAGGATTCCGAGCTCTTTGGAGATTCATTCATGTTTAAAATCATTTTCACAAAATTTTGCCAGTTTTTCCATTAAAAAAAAATATATATTGTTGGACAACTTTTCGAATTTCCATCAATCTCATTCTTTCATACAGTTTCGTAGCTGAGGAATGCCTCGTTCATAAATAAGATGGTTCCAAAAAAATCGTCAGCCGATAAAGTTCGCCAAAATTAGTTTGGATGTTTTAAAACTGGAATTTCAAAATTCATTCGCCAGATAATGCTTGAAAACTGTCATCATCAATAGCCAATTTGACGTCAGCGATACCTACGAAGATAGGCGATGCCACATCTAACGTAAAGAAGTAAGAAGGCTTGTCAGTCCTAGCACTGGAAAAAAGAGCCAACAGATGGTTCTGTTGTCTTTCGATAAAAGATCAGAAAGGCGAGAAGAGGCTGGTCCGGGCAAAGAGATAAATGAGTCAGAGAGCGGTTCGGAGGATAACAAGAGCACGTCCGGTGGCTTGCGGGCTCTGAACGGAGAAAAGCTCTAGCCGAGTGTTGATGCCACTGAAACACCGAGCCAAAGAAAAGACGGGGGATGGGGTTGGAGTCCAATTGACGGCTATACTATACGTGTTGTTTGTAATCTCAATCTTCAGAACTTGAGAGACGATGCTGCAGCGACCAGGTCAAAAATAAAATACAATCGAACAAGCAATTTTTTCACGTTTCCATCGAATCATATTCTTTTATCTAGAAAAAAAAAACTGATGAATGATGGTGAACATCGATAGACAGAAAAATGTTCAAATTGAGAGACAACTCTGAGACCAGTCCATTTCTTCTAGGGGACTCATCATTTGACATCAAAAACCTTTCGAAGGCACGTGGCAACTCCTAAAAACAGCAGAAGTTCTATGAACTTTATCGACTTTCATTCCTCCGTCACATAATCGATGAAAACAAGAGTCCGAGACGAGAGACACCAGTTCCGAGTAATTGATAAATAATTCTCATTCATGACTCCTTCAGTTGTACTAGGAAACCAATTTTTGATCCGTTTAACGGCTTGACGTCACGAGAATTCCACTAATTCAAACCTCTGGCGTGAGTGTGGCGCCAATCAAAATGAATTTCCACAAAAATGCTATTTGGTCAATGAGACTCTTCAATTAAAATGAAATGGTTTATAACACTAAAAGGCAATACAAGGATAGGAATACCCAATCCAATATACAGTAATTTAACGTGTGGTACCTATTGTTGTCGTTCGACCTCGACCGGGTATCGTCGGGAATTGATGAACATCTCGTGACGCCAGAACTGGAAGGCTGGACCTTTTGGGTGCATCATTGGGTTTCCTGTCACGAAAAACCTCTTTCGCATTCACTGGTATCCTTGACACCAGGGCTATTGTAAGTCAGGTAATGTTTCGAGACTCAATGAATCCGTTTTTGTCTCGTGATTCTCACGGTATCTGTCTGAAGACGACTGATTGTGCCCCGACTAGTGTGGTCTTCCGTGTGAGAGCATAATACAAGTAACGTGAAGCAAGGAACTAAGCTACGGAGGTGCCTAACTCAAGAAACGCTGCAAATTTTTTCACAGGGGTTGGTTATTTCTCGGACCAAGAGCATGGCAACTTATTTCAATCAATTCAACGTCCAAAATTTAGTGGATAATGGTGCCTCCGCATGCCTAGATCCCCGAAAATCTCAAAAATCCATCAAAACACACATTTTGAAGCCTTCTTGGGCATAAGGAGCGCAGTTGTGGGGCTGTACCACTCCAACCAATCGGCAAATCATTCACAGATTCCAGAACTCTGTGCTATGGTGTATTACTGATGCACCGTGGTACTTCCGAAATGACGCTCTGCACCGCGGACAGTCTAGACGACGTCACCAAGCAGATGGCCACGGCCCATCTCGCAAGACTCAGATGCCACATAAACGAAGAAGTTGCAAAGCTTCTTGACGTACATGAACTCACTCGGCGGTTAAGCGCCGGAAACCACATGAACTAGTGAAGGTAGTGAATGCGACGAAGTTCATAGGGACATGGGACTAAGTTATGTATCTTTTGTCCTAACAAACAGTTGTAGTAATTTAAGTCAGCGCAATATTGTTAATGAGACTACTCGGTGCAATAAAATTTTCAATTGAAAAAAAAAAAAAATCAACGTCCAAAATTTAGTGGATAATGGTGCTTCCGTATGCCTAGATCCCCGAAAATCTCAAAAATCCATCAAAACACAAATTTTGACCCTAATGGACCCCCGATTGGGCTGAAAAGTTTCGAGTACCAACTAGAGCCGGAAGCCCAAAGTCAAAGTCCCTGACCAATATTTCAGATTTTTAGTAAATTGTCTCCTACCAAAAACGGCGGACAGGCATTTGCTTATTTTGATCTAGACACCTTGAAACGCCCAGAAAAAACATTTTGAGGCAAATTGGAGAGGTTGACTATTTGTATGAAAACATTGGTTTATTATTCAAGGAATAATGAAAAAAAAGCACTGGTGATTCGAGAAATTAAAGACTACAATCTAATAGATAGGGATAAAGTTTTGAATTTCATTTTGAATCAGGTCTCATGATTATTCTATAGTGAGGTTTGTGGCTAGAAAATGCATGGGGTAAAAACACTATACAGCTACATCAGTTTACTCCCCGAACAAAATTTGATTGCATTACTACAAGTCATTTCAACAAACCACCAAACTCACATTGTGATTTAATGTTAGAAGTACAAGATCTATTCGATTAAGCTCGTGACTGTTGCGTGTCCGCAGGCTGTAAGACAGGTAGGAACTTCCCAGAGCAATAATGGCGCTAAAGCGTTTCAATTCAACTCGACGCTCGGCCTCACGAGAAACGTTGAATTTGCCGGTACAAAAGTACTACAAGGCAATATCCTGTACATGGGTGGGGATTGCGTACAAGCGAATATGAATGGGTACCTCGATCGATTCGTGAGAACTCGCTGTTCTCAATGGCATCGAGAAGTAACTGGCACTTGATGTATAGCCTGTTTGTGAGGTTGTTATGGGCCGGAGGGGATTTAACACAATTTTTATACCTGGACGAATTAAAATTGAATATCAGTATTTTTCTGAATACAACCTGACAGGCTGGCAAAAAAAATAGAGGACAAGTTGACGCATGAGAAGATTTGCAGAGGGAAAGGAAAAATACACCAGGCAAATCAGACAAGTAAGGAGAGGGACATCAAGCTCACTCTCCCACTCTCTATAAAAAAAAAAAAAAAAAAAAAAAAAAAAAAAAAAAAAAAAATCAACAGTTTTCCCTGATTCTTGGGTCAAGCCTGAGAACAAGAGGCAGAGGACGGAAACCCACTGGGGGTTTCGCTTTGATCCCGCTTTATTTCACTCAAGTGCACTCGGACGCCGCATTGCACCAAGGTTCTGCATCTTAACACTTGGGAAGCCTGGCTGAGTGAATGCAGAGGAGCGAAAGCTGGATCAAATAGGACCTGTGTGCCTTTCATCTTTGTGTGTAGTAACTCCATAAAGTGGAAAGACCTCACCATGTACACGCAATAGTTGCATCCGTGGTTGCGTGCAGCAACGTCAGTTGAGAGTTCAAAAAGTAAAAAAATTTACAAAAAGAATCGTTACGTTACAGCCAATTTACGTCTGAGTACATGAATTTATAAGCAATCCTGCTATGATCACTTTTTCTCAAACAGTCAAAGAGAGTGAGACACTTTTAATTTATGTGATTAGACAGTATTCATTCCACTCTAAATTATCTAATAACGGAGAATCTATCTTCTAGGTTTCTAGAACGGGGAAAAAGTTGGCATTTTCAAAATACCCTACTTGATCGCTTAACTCCAATTTACGATAATTGATCCACGACTCAAGTTGCTCGATTCAAAGGGAAACATTCTGCAAAAAATGATAACCCGATTTCTACGCCCCCATAAACCATCGTTGCAATACCCAATGTTACCTATAGACATTATGCCTCTACTGCACCATTTAACTATATTTCAATCGACTCAGCATCTCAACTTTGAAAGAAGATTATACTTATTATACCTCGCACGTCCAGGACTAGGTAATGTGTTTAAAGTTGTATGTACTTTTTCGCCCGGACATTACTAGTTGTTTTGCATAAACACAGTTGGAAAACTTAGTAGGAGGGGAGGGGGGATAACATGAGAAATACAAGGATGCATTAATTCAATAACAATAATAAAAATTAATTTGAAAATTTTCTTGAGGTCGTAATTTTAACGTTCATGGCACATTCTGGGGATGAATGGAAGAATTTCTTCATTTTTTACCCCCGAATTTATGGAAAGGCATTGCTCTTGAAATCCAAGTAAAAGCGACCATTGAAAAGTCAAAGGAAACAATGACCGGAGAGTGCTAGCTCATTAATCATGACCAATTATAATCCACTGGCCTTCATTTATCACTTGGTCGCGCAGAAGCGCAAGGGGAAGTAATGTTGCGGTGGAAACCTTGCGAGCCTTGTTGTGAAGAGAGAGGGAACGGAGTCTCGAATATAAATATTACCATCAATCATGAAAGAGGTGGAAGGAAAAAGGAGGGAGGGAAGCGTCATGAATGCCGGGCAGAAGCTCCTCTAAGTGCTCCACTGTCTCAGGCGTTTTATTGAAAGGGTTTCGAGGGAGTGAAATATTCCTCAAAATCATCGCTGATTTCCTCCCTCGTTGCTAATGCTGAACTACGAAAGTGTATAGTGGGATAGGGTTGATGGTCACTCGAACAAAGGTGGCCGCCAAGCGGATCGATCTTACAACAAAAGGGGTCTCCCGAAATTGTGACGAACTTTCACGGCCAAGTTGGAAGGCCAACACAACTATTGCGATTCAGGTGACATTCTTTCTACACCTTCTTATTTGGGGGAGGGAGTCATTATTTTTCGACTACAATTCAAAGAATAAAGAGTAACATCAGAAATTTTCGCTGATATACTTGGTTTTAGACATCCACAATGAATTGAAATTCCTTTTTGTCCAATAATGATTTTACAGGTGTTTTGTGTTCATTGGGATGATCGGTGGACGATGGTATCACCGATCAATTCAACCCTCCATTTTTGAAAATACATATAAAAAATGCTGTCTAAAACATATCTCCAACTTGACGTGAGAGCCTGAAGAGGAATAAATGATCTTGTGTAGTGGCGGAAAATGATTTGTTTTGTTGGCCGCTATAGAGCCAGCAATGGTCCAGCCGAACTTACCTCAGAATGGTTCTTCTTAGCAGAGGAAGTAACGATAATATTAAATTACAGTCACAATAGTGGACGATTCTACAGTTATCGAATTGTACAAATTGCAGTGATTGCTCCATGATCAATTAACCTTGATTATGGTTGCTCCAATCGTAGGATGAGCAGGCGAAGGAAACACTGAACATACTTTCAATGAAGGAGTTCAGGAGATCTGCAGAGCAAGAAAAACCCATAAAATGAACTTGACCGATCAGTGCATTATTAGTTCTCGTTTTCATAACATCACAATACGAAACCACAACGGTAAATTATCCGGGTCGACGTGAAAAAGGAAACAGTATTTACTGCACTATGAATCGAACTAAGGGTGGACATAAACAATGGAAGCTATCCGTTCTAGAAACGCAACAATGTCTCAAGAGAGGTGTTAAATATTGATGGGTATTGCGATTACGTTGGCCGGGAGAGCGTTGTATCCCGCGGGAGTCGAAGAGGACTGAAAGGATCATGAATTCTGGCGTGGCAGTTTATTGGAAGTATTAGACCTGTCAGTTGTTTCTTTTCTTCTTTCTTTTGAAGGGAGCCTCATCTCCTATACACTCTCCTTTGTCGTCAACAGCCTAGGCTCCATCAAAAAGTGATAGGTACTTCGCTTTTCATCTTCCTACCATACTTCCTTTCTATTTCCTATCTGGCGCTCAGAATGGTCACCTCAACAGTCTTTCACTAGAGACGAAAAACGCGAGATGAGAATATCCCAAAGAGCGTCAAATTGTATGCGAACAGTAATTTCGAATGAAAAGGAGATAGCTGGATCCATCAAATTTCAATTACGAAAGACGTTCTCATAAATATTGAAAAACGTGCAAGAAGATAGAAAGGGGCGAGTAGCTGAAGGAACTTAATTCAATACCAACCACCTCCCTCACACAAGCGCTCTCTGCGGAACACACCGCATTAACTATGTATGGGAGGTTATGACATGGAGGAAACTGAAGACAATGAGGAAGAAAGGCGCCTCTTGGAAAAATGTGGAAAACACGTGGGGACGAAGGGGGTGGGGGCCTAGTGAAAAGGCGGAATATGGGTCCAGTTGCATTTTAAATGTAAATTCCCCATATTTCCCCAAGGGGTTGCGAGGAGAGTCTGAAGGAAACCTTGGATGCTGGAATTGTCAGGGGACGTTGAAGAAAGAACTATTGCAGGCTCCTCTTCGCTTAAATGGAGGCGATTCCCGAGGTCTCGCGAGGCAAAGACGGGTTTCCGGGTATAACCGTTAGCATATATCTCAAGGATCCTCCACCACTTCAGCTTCACGTTCGCGTTGTCCAACAAATTGAATAAAGCTGGGCGACATTTCCATGTACTTGCTGTCCTAATCAGGCCTTCAACCATCCACTGAACCAAGAAAACATGGTATTGTTGAGTAAAAATTGACGCATGGAAATTTGGTTTAAAGGGTGCTGTTCATTAGTTTTTACTCATATAGTTCTCAAAATTTACCCTGTAGGACGGTTGCACCTGAGAACAAGATGTCGCCAGACCCTAAGGCTCTGAGTGAACGTTGCTTGGAATAAGGGGCAGGCAAAATGTTAGTCCCAGCATAATGTCTGAAAGCTAACCAGCTATGAATAAACTTTACATCCTTCCAGGGCCAATAACATATAATCTATGTCAAGTATGAAGTATATATATTTCCCTCTATTCAATTTTTGTAATATGTTTCCAAGAATTTCGATAATGTATGTTATTATAAAAGAAGATGATTTAGAAACAGATGGAAACAAAACTGATTCATTGGAACAATAATACTACCTTTCCCCTCGCAATGCGGCGGACTGTGCCGTCAACGTAGAACAAATCCACGCCATTTTGCGGTAATGAACTTTCACTCTCAGCTGTCAAAACTCCATCAACTCCTAAAATACGAGCCAAATAAACCAGGCGGGCAAAAAGGTGAAAGGGTAATTCGGTAGAGTTGCGTTGGCACGTAAAAGGATTCATCAAGTGTAATACTCGAGCTTCTAGTATATCAGATGTTTCGTACTTATTTCGAAATGGGAGCCCGAGATGTTGGAGTTTGTCTCTCAACCCGTGAAACCCATGTCATATTCACTTCACACGTTGTCAAGAGGCGACGTTCTTCATCAAATGGCCTTTGATGTATCTAGTTATTGCAGAATAATTACTTTCAAACTAATTGCTCTTGGCGTATCCAACCTTGGGAGTCAATTAGGGGAATATAGTCGTGAAGTTGCGGTAAAGTGATGTGATGTTAATGTTTCAATAATGAACTCAATATTATAACTAGCTCTTGGTCTACTTGAAGAAGACTTTCATCAATGGAATGGAAATTCTCGACAAAAGTTCCTCAAAGATCACTCCTGTGCCCTCAACAGGCTGTCAGCTCACAGCGGGGAATAATCGCCTGAATCTTGCCAGACCCGCTGCGGTAACGTTTTCGTCCGCAGTAAGCAACGATTGAAACGTGTTTTTATAATGATGAAATCCCGCAGAGGGAACTAGATAAGGAGAAAGGTTGAAATATTAGACCGAAAAGGGTCTTTTAATTAATAGTTACCCCTTTCTAGCGGGCCCTTCCACCCGCGTTTACCGATTCCGACCGGGCAGCGTAAACATTAGATCGAGTAGAGATTTATCTGTGGAGAGATAAGAGGACAAAACGTGCTCTCTCTATCCTGCTCCCCATTTCGAAAACACCCAACCGCTCTGCGGAAAAAAGCGCACCTTCTATATTACTCGGAGAGCTTTATTATGATGCACCCCTTGCTGTAGTTGGTTATTAAGATTTTTTTTTTTTTCAAGGTATATTTTCTCTTACGTGGCAAGTCGTCCAGCTATTATCAGCAAGCTGGATACACAGGAAATTTGTCCTTGACGAAGGAGAGCATTATGCAAGCTTCCACAAAGAAATTCCAGTGTTGAAAGGTTTGCACAAAAATGACAACCTAATTGGAACCATTTTGTGCGATATGTGGAATTTGTGAAATATTGTTTAGATGGTTAATACTTTTAATGACTTTAGCGAAATAACTTTGAGTTGAAGAGCTATTTAGGCAGTAAGGCAATGATTTTCGTCGTTGAGACCACCAGGCCCAATGGAATATTTCAACATAGGACCGAGTAGCTTCCACGGAAAGGGGTTGATGAAAAGGAGACGTTGATGGAGATTGATTCCTCCTGTGAATAATCATTGCTTTTTCACAGGCCCTATTGAGCGCTCTCCCCCAGTTGATTTCCACAACGGACAGCTACTTGATGGGTAGAGTCAATGGAGATGAGCTCAAACTTCTTCATCGAAGTGAATTGCCACAAAGTACTGCACAGGATGGACCCACCGCCTACCACGATAGTGTAGTGAATGGGGCAGCCGATTCGACCCCTTTACAATGAGTGAAACTTAAAACTAGTTGCCATGGTTACTATTTAATTGAGATTTCAAATACTTAATGAGTAACTTTGAATAGAACCCAATTTGACCCATTACTTCTTCCAGTGGGTGCCAATTGTTCTGGGACCCATTTTATTGGATTCAGCGTTCAAAATTTAGTGGAAAATGACACCCTACTTGCCTAGGTAGCAGAAATCCCGAAAACACATATTCAAGATGGGTGTATCTATGGGGCACTACGACACTAATTTACTAATATAATATTGAGAAAACGTAGGTAATTTAGAAGGCTATAATAATTCTATTAAATTGAATTGAATGGTACGAATAAAAAGCTCGGACAGTAAAAAGAATTGTAGGCAACTGCTCAAAATTGGTTGCTAAGTTTAACAGCTGGTTATAAACAACAGGATATGACGATGTGTTTTGTTTGTCTATTCGGCTGAAGTCACCCACATGGGTAATAAATACCCAATTTAACCCATTACTTCTTCCAGTGGGTGCCAATTGTTCTGGGACCCATTTTATTGGATTCAGCGTCCAAAATTTAGTGGAAAATGACACCCCACTCGCCTAAATCACCCAAAATCTCGAAAATCCATTTTTCAAAAAACACATTTTGACCCCTACCCCCTCCAAATTTGGTCCGATCGGGCTGAAAAGTTTCGAGGACCCATCTCGGCTGGGAACAGACCCCTGACCCAAATTTCAGATTTTTAGAACATTTTCTACTACCAAAAACGGCGTGGACAATGGACGGCGTACGGCGGACGGCGTACGGCGTACGCGTACGGCGACGAGGACGGCGGACGGACATTGACCTTTTTTGATCAGGACATCATGAAACGTCCAGAAAAAAATTTTGAGCCGAATCGAGAGGTTGACCATTATCAATGAAAACATAGGTTGATTTATTCAAGGAATAACCAACCAAAAAAAATGAAAAGAAAACACCCAACTTTAAATTAGTTCCTGAATAGCCATCTTCCCACAACTTTTGGAGTTTCTTCTCGTCAGTCCGCAACATGGAAAGTGACAAAGATAATTGCAAGCTTACAGTGTAATCACGGCGTTTCTAGAATCTGCGGTCTAAAATAACTAGACCAAAGTAGTGTTTGAATGAGATGATCAGTGAACAAAATTCAGCATTAAATAGTGCACGTGGGTTCTCGGTTTCTAGAGACATTATCTATCAGCTAAGAGCTCAATACAACTCCTATTCCATACATTTCTCCTCTTTAGTTTGAACTGTTAGTACAGGACAAATTGACTATTCTTTTCCCGAGGATACTCCAGTTTGATTCATTGGTTGATTTCACGCAGTACACTTCACGCTAAAATGTGTGTGGTGGTAACGGTATCTGAGCACGCGGCGCAGATTTATTCAAACCCATATTTACTTGAAGGAAACTCGAGGTGGAAATGCCACGTTCGGAGAATCGTCACTTGAAGCAGTTTCAGGTTTTCCTTCGCGCAATGAGATCCCAATGCGGCGTGTCTCTGAATCGTGAACAGCCTAAACCAGGTTCCCAGCTAAATAGAGATATTTACCTTCAGCTGAGTCAACTTTCAAGAGTGCGGAAGTGAAAGTTCGAGGTAGGAGGACAACCAAACGCCAAAGGGAGTTTTGGGGCGGGTTTCGAGATCCTCTGTACCAATATATCCAGCTATTACTAAACCTCCCTCTTTGCTTTCTCCATTTCTTCTTCACCCCAGTCTTTTTTTCTCGCGTTGGAGATAAATAAGAAATGCAAATCTTGCCGAGGTTTTCCTGCTGACTCTGTAAGTATCTCAACCTCGTTCAAGTGGCGAAAGAGACAATTAGATGCGTGAAGCCAGCCGCCCGTGACCCCCTCAGATTAGCCCGTTCCAGTCCAGCACCAGCCCACCGACCGCCCTATTCTATCTTTATTGGTTCACCTCAACGACCTCGTTCCCTATCTTTATTATTATATTTCAGTGCCCTTTTGGTCTGAAGCGGTCCGGCTTCTGCTAAATTAGGTGCCTTCGATTCAGAAGTACAAGTGTATCCTCACGACGCCAAAATTGGCATCCGTAGGAACTTAGCTTGGGGCTCGTTTCATGTTCCTAAAACCCACCCCTAAAACTCAAGTTACCAGGAATACCTCAAGAGTAATTATATTCACCCACATCGAATCATTCAGCCGTTCAAGAGAAGATACAGTGCCGATACTAACCATAAGGCAAACTTTTGGGTCGATTTTGTAGTTAATCTTTTTCTGAAAACGCCTACGTAGCACAGTTAATTTCAGAGGGCGTTTCTCGAGCTAATCGACTTTATTCCACATCTAAGTCACTAAAATACAAACATAAAATCAAATACTAACGAAAAAAGTATTTACTAACGAAGATTCAATTTTTGATACCTACTGTTGGAAAAAGCATTACAATTCCCATCTTCACACACGTTATATCAAAGTGCATTTTTCAGAACAATCCTGAACAATGATAAAACGAATGGTTAGAGTCTGAAATTTGAAAACTAGATAAAATATGGAAATATTTACCAAAAAGGAGGAGTTAGTACAAGAAAATTACATTTTTTTATTCCTGGGATGTGATGGTTTGGACGATAAGATCAATGTCTTCGTTATGAAACTAAGCATAAACGCGTCATTTGCTTAAGCTTGGGCTAATTCGAATAATGACGTGCTTTATAGTTGTAGTTTGGTTTTGGGTGGTGGCTTCGCCTGTCCAAATAATATGTTGCTCGGACTGTATGTTGTACTCATTATTAGTATTTATATGCGGTGGTTCCAACTGATGAGTCTTTTTACAGACAAAACTCTTCAATCTCCAACGATTCTTCTCGCATATTTATACATTTTTGAAGAAGCTACGGCCGACGTGACCTGGAAATTGAACACTAAGGGTTTTCCAGAAACCCTGCGGTTCGTTGTGGCTATGAAATCGTCGAACCAAAAGAACGCTCGATACCAAACCTACGGTTGACCGTGTTATCGATCGAGATTCCAATATCGTTTCACAGTGCACATGGGGTTGAAGACGTTTCTCCGAACGTGGATCGATCGGTTTTCGGAGAAGAAACCCCGAAAACTTGTCGTGCAGAACGACATTCGTCAACTATTTCGGTCATTTTCCGGATATCAGCAAAATGTATTATTGATATGGACATCAAGTAAAATATTCTCCTACTGCGAGGAGGGAAGGGAGGGTATAGGCACCATTATAGACGAGACGACGCTCATCGACTTGTGAGTAGACGAGAATGACGAGTCCCAAAGGAATGCAACGCTCAAAACGACATGCAAGGCATTCGACGTGAACATTTGAGGAATAATGAAACTGAGAGGTTTTAGATAGGTACAGGGTTTAACATGGAAGTGGGGATACACTTGGGGCAGACCAAAAAAGAAATATTTTTTAGTTAATTTGCATTTGCAAATAAACCTGCCCTCAAACTAAATCGGTTAATTATTAACCGTTAATTGTAGTTATTATAACTACAATTTGTAGTTCCTTTTACTTCAGTATAGTTATCTCGATATCTACAGAAAATAAAGATCGTGAGTGTTTGGGATTAAAAATATTAAAAAGGAAACGAAAGTTACCACAATTTGGAATTTGTTGCCATTATGAAATTTTGCTCCCTTCCTTGTGTTATCAGTCATGAGAGATTCAAGTCAAAACGGCAAAAACCAATGAACTCCTCTAAATTCCATCGTAACTCTTCAAGGTTTCAGAAGGAAGTTAATAAGCAGGATTACCCATTAGTTCTTTCAAACGATTACACCATTCTTAGAAGATAGAATTGAAAACACGAGAGAAAAAACCTGGAATTGCGAATTATTCCTCAGAGCCTCAGAATAAGATGTCTATGAGGAGCTCTTCCTCAAAAAATTGACAGCCCTAACCTTTAAACATTCTGTATATTAATCAGCCGACAGTATATGAATATTGATCCCAAACGATAATACACTAAATGTATGGTAGTTTACTTGATGAAGAATCCTCTGTGACGCCCTTCAGAGTAGAGAAAGCTTGACACAACGCGACACAAGAGAACGAAATTCTTCGTGTTGGTAATAGTAACATGACTCACCCTTCACTGAATTAACACTGTGATCGATTAGCTCACCTAAAACAGAAAAGAAACCGTTATTTATTGAATTACAATATCTCATTATCTTTTGGAACTTAACTCATGAGAGAGTGCGTTCCGAATGAAAATTACTCATAATCAAGAAATGGGAAAACACTACTTTCAAGAAGGCCCTGCCGAATCTGAAGTAAAGTGGGTTTCTCAGAGCCATCCACAGGTTGGGGCCATGATATACCCGCCAATCGAAATTCCAATACAGTAAAAATCATTCTCTCTCGAGTGCAGAGCATTCGAAACTCGAAGCTCATTGAATGATGAACAAAGATGAGTCATAATAGTAGTATTCAACGTACTGGAATGCGTGGAATAGGTAGAAAAGAGCGCTAAGTAAACACTCATGTGCTCGGTTGAAGGTGGCGCACTCACCCAAATCCGAATGAGGGGGAGCAGTTACGCTAAGATTGCGTGCAGGTAATAAACCAGTATTAAAAGCGTGCCATCAACGGGACAGGATTCATTTCCAACCAATCGATACGTTCCGGATCAGACCTGTTCTGTTATACCGTCAGATGCGGTTGAAATCCGAGGAAACCCGATTCGCGAAACTGAAGCCTCGGACGGGAACGCAGTAGCAAGAAAAAAATCGAAATCAATTTGGTGAAGCCCTGGTTTGTTCATTATCTGACCAAAGAGGTCATGCTCCTATTAGCTGCAAACGACGTTATCAGGCCGCGTATCCGTGTAGGCGTATTCCAGATGATAAAACCTTTTCCCTCGGGGGAGGGGGAATCAGAGATACAGGACGGACAGACTGTAAAAGGTCCGTGGCGCACACATCGATCACGCTGCATTAATATCCCCTTCCTAGTTGCATTTCATTTGACATGACTTCAAAATTGAGTTTTCCAGGAACAGGGGTTTCAAAAACACAATGCGTCACGCTCTTTTCGAAGACCAAATTATTTTGTCAACGCTGCACAGTCACCGAATTCGCGTCTCTTCCAGTCGGATTACCTAATAATTCGTTTTCTAACAACCAAAGAAGGATATTATGAATTCTCGGAATAGCGGAAATTTGGATTTCGGTTCTTCTACTCCCTCAACCTCTCAACCTTAACCCCATGATTTCATTTTTGAGGTCAATCACTCCATTAAGAAGAAAATGTTGTGTTTTAAGATTAATCTAGGTGTACCCGGACCGTTTGTAACATTCGGTCCAGCCTCGGGGACTGCGGAAAGCGAAAGGAGAACGGAGATGCGTAAGGAGATACAAAAATGTCACAAATTAATGACCATTTGAGGCTAATCGAAAATATTCAGGCATCACATCGCAAGGTCGACATTAGGAAAATAATAAATTAAAACCTAAACATCCGTGTTCTGAAAACCTGGCTCTATTGCGGCTCTAGTTTTTCGTCGGCATGTTCCAGCCCCATCGCCGAAATTGGTGGCAGGGTAGGCATGAAAAATGGGTTTTCTAACTATCAAAGGTCATAGGTTAAAGTATCCTCGTCCACTGAATTTTAAACAAATCTCAGTTTTATCATTTGTCATGTAAACCTCTGACCTTTCTGAGGTGAAGTGGATCAGACTCCTGGAAAACCGGCTCACCATTGTTTGAGCATTCCAAGTGAAATAAAGTTAGGTACAAACCGTACAGAATTACCCTCGAGCACGAACAACATAAATTGAGAAAATCATGTACAAACTAAATTTAAAAAAATCGTGCCTAAATAGATCCAATTGTGCAAGTTCATGATCGATATTACCCTCATGTAATAATTGAATTGATATCTTCAATTTGAAAGTGAGCAGGGAACGGAGAGGGGATGCAAAACCCATATAATCCTTCCCCCAACGGTTTTAACAAGAGAAACATCTCTCACACGGAAAGGGGCTAAGTCTGGTAATACCTTCAGCTTAAGCGCTAAAATTAACAAGACTATTCCTCGACTTCGAAGCAAAGAGACAATTTACACAAGCAACCCATTCAATAAATGGACGACATTGGATGAGAGCGCACCTGTGATCTTAGGAACCATTCTATTAGCTCAATTCGATCAATAATATCTCTATAAGCCTCACAATGAACCCAATCGTCAAATCAGCTCTTCCAGCGTCCATTTAACGCCTTTTTCAAGTAAAAGGACGAACGATGGTAATTATTTGTTCATTCTAATACAGGTTGTTTCTCAACATAATATGTTGAGAACCGATTTTGGCACAGATGGAATGCTGGTTTTCTCATTAGTTCGCTTATTTTTGTGTGACTTATCGTAAACGGAACGCCTGCACTGAGTGGACTCTCATGGTGTGCGTTTAAAAAGGCCCCTTCACAAAATGAGCACGCGTCCATTAGATCAATCGATTGAGATCAGTCCCGGACTGAATGCCATACGTTTAGTAGACTAACTAGTCTGAGAAATCAATTTGAAAACCACCAGCTTCAACTGCATTGGAACCTGAGTTTAAATTGCACAGTACACAAGCCCGGGCATTTTGTGTGGGCAGAATCACGGTATGAAGGAGCAGCCTCATCTGAATTCTGCTTGCCCAAATCGTCGCTAATGTCCATCAACAGTTGGCCTAGTTCTAAGGTCTTCAACCCGCGGCCCGCCAGCTAATTTTTTGCGGCCCGTGGCTAAAAAAAAACAAAATATCTGCACCGAGCGCTGCACTCGCTCAACTCGCAATGCCACTCCATGGAAGAAGAATAATATTTGGGAGAAGAGCGATCTACCGGCCTTGTAGTGAACTATAGACGGAACTAGCATATACGTTGAAGCAGTAGATTTAATCAAAAAAGAGTTTCAATCAAGGTTTTCTGACTTCACAGAAAGTGAAAAATACATAAGTCTCTTTGCACGACCATTCGGTGTATCCGTTGAAGACATGCCGGAAAATTTTCAGATGGAGCTTATAGATTTGCAGTGTAATATGGAATTGAAAGACAAGTTCGACGTGGGCGTTTTTGATTTCTATGCAAAATATGTCGATCACAACTCGTTTCCTGAAATCCAAAAAAACGCAAAGAAAATGATGCCATTATTTGGGAGCACATAAGTGTGTGAGCAGCTATTTTCTCGTATGAAGTATGTGAAATCGACAACAAGGTCTAGAATTACAGATGCACATCTGGAAGGTAGTCTGCGACCACAAAAATGAAAACAAATATTGACACACTTGTAAAAAATAAACAGTGTCAAAAATCACATTGATTGACTTTAATTAACCAATAAATATTATTGAAATTATGTAATGTCTTTTACTTTATTGGTAAGGTGGTAAAGTATCGTGAAAAGTTGTGGCCCTTCGGACGATGTGAAATCGATGTTTGGCCCTTGCACTAAAAAAGGTTGAAGCCTAGTTGGTTCTGGAACAAGTAAGCTTACTCAGCTTAACAAAGGTCTTTGGAAAATCGAAAGATCTCATTTTGGGCAACTTATCCCAACCGACCTTGTTCTCTATCAAGACTGCTCTCTAGCAAACAATGACTGTAACAGTAACGTCATTCTGATCGTTTGTTTTACTTCCGGAGCTACGTAAGTATTTATCTAAAGACGTTTTTATTTTTGTATTTTTCCTGCAAAAGTGTATGTATTTTTAACCTACCCTAGTTCCTCAGAGATGAAGCTCATCAATTTTAAGTAATTGTAGGTCGAAGTATTAGTTACCAAGTTGTACTAATTTTTTATTGTCGACGAATTTCCATAAATATATTACATTCCCTCAGAGCTGACAAGGCTATCAAAGACCCAAGAAGATAGCATTTCCTTCTTTTGAACGCAGCTTCACGTTTCACGCTTAACACAGAGCAGGATTCTCAAAGAACCACCCGGATGGTTTTTTTAAAACGTATACTGCGGCTACTACAATCCGGCGCAGTTTTTTACGCTCTTTTTAAGGGGAAACGAAAAAACGGAAGACAAGGGAAAATTTGGAAAAAGGTTGTTTTTAAAACTTCGTCGAAACATTGCCCAGGGAGACCAGTTTTTGGGTGAGATTAAATATAAATGAGAATGATGTACGGCTGAATAAGGATTCTGTTTTATACTCGTTATTACGGCATATTCATTTGAGAAATATCTCTTACAATAGAAGCAACCATCAATTTGGTTAGTTTGAATGACGGGGAGGTCAACTAGTTGATAACGCGCCGTTCCACGACTGCAAGGAGAAGGGTGGAGGGGGCTCAACAAGAAAAAAAATAAAAACTAGTTGATAAACAAAGTTCTGGTAATAAAAGACGCTCGTTCGAACTTGAGCGTCCAAAAGGCCTTAATCCACGTGATTGTCTCAATACAACATCACTCACCTAGTTAAAAAAAAAAAAAAATCAGTTCTAGTCGAGACGTGTTACCTTTTTTTTTTTTTTTTGCATGTACCTGGTTTCAATAGCTGATAACCAGTCCCTTTGGTGTTCAGCACTGAAAGTACTGCGCCTTTTTCATGGGACTTAGAGAACAAGCTTCTCCCGATAATAACCTGTGTGATGTTTTCACGCTTATTGCCTGCCAAAGAACCTAGAAGAGGAGAGCGAGGGGCGAAATTTAATAGATTTTCATCTTTGAAAAAAGCAAAAGGGACAAAAATAACATTTGAGGCCTTTTTTCAAGAATTGGTGACTACTTTGTATGCAAGAAGCTGCAACTGTGGATACGAGATGCTAAATTTGCCAGGTATGTTACACGACATAATCTAGGAGCGTTCCAATTAGAACAGTGTCCGACAATCTATGTGACCCAACAACTACTCATGAAGGTCATCATACGGTTGTTTGAATTGGTTAATTAACCGACGATCGATTCACATCTCTAATCAACAGCTTACTGACGTTCGCTACAGCAATACTCCAGGCCAATAATAATATAGGCTTATAATACTCATGCTGGTTTAGATGACGGTGAGGATGATTGATGTACACAGAATGAGTCCAAAGGTAAGCTTGTTCGTTCAGATTGACATCAATAGGTTGCTCTGATAACGAACTATTCAAATACACTATACGAATGCAAATGTCAAACGAATGTATCCCCCCACCTTTAATTGCCGTTTCCTTTATCTCATCAACATCGAAATTTCCCATTTCTTTAACGTTCCCGTTGGAATGGCAATTAAACGCTGCCGACCTTGTGATGGTACTAAATACGATGTAACGGGGGCATCGGATAGATCCTCGGGCGGTGGATCCAAATACAACTAGTGGAGGGGATAATTTGATCACAAGGGCCAAAGGAAGATCATCCACAACATCGACTTCACATACTCAGGCGAATTAGCCCCAAGGAGGTCGAAATTTCGACTGGGTAATAATAATTACCCACATCTACCTCTAGTCACTCCGTGATGTGAAAGGATGCTCGTGGTTTGGCCGCTGGCTTTATTTCTCTCGTCATTCAAGTAACTCCACACATCTGTTCTCGACGCGTCTGATCTCGAATGACTTCACATTAAAAGCGGTTCAAGGACGCTGAGTCCGAAGAATCGTTGAGTAACCAGTAGTCAGTCTAGCTCTCGTACTCTGGACCTTAAATCCATGGATTAGATAGAGTCTACGTTGAATTTTAGCTTGATTACAGGCGAAACCGTATAACTTAATTCGATGAAGGTTTTGTACCAAAGGATCCCATTTTGCAGGCAAAACGAACGACATCAGCAGTTTGTCAATGTTCTCAACCGTATCAGTCCCCGTCATAATGAACGGAAGATCATTAACATCAGAGGATCACAATCTCCCTGTCCTGCTAGAGGGCGTAATTGATGATATCACTAGAGGGCCTTGTGGAGAGGTTCATGTTTACTCGCGGGAGGCCCAAACTGAAGGATATAAACAAACGACTTGCCAGAGGCCATAAGCTTCACGATTTACGTTGTCTCGCATCAAATTATTATCGACAAACCCAAAGGTGGTCCTTCTCCTTGTGTGGACGGGAGGGAACGGGAGCCCTATGTTTCCCTTGCAAGTGATTGGGTATCGCGCTACTCTATCGACTCGCGTGATAGCACGCCATCATGTTCACCCGACGAAAACACTGTTGAACTTTTCCATAAAGCCTCTTGAATTAAACCAAATAATATCATTCGAATGCCATTAGTTCAAAGTTCATAATATCAACACATAAACATTATAAATCGTTGAAATGAAACATTCATTGGTCCTGAAAAGATCCGATTGGTTATGAGAGCTGGACAGTTGATACGTATTTATACACGAGTGATGGATACGGAGCGATGCGGCTCGCTGTAGACCTCTCAACAATATTGTCCGCTTGAAAATATTCAATTTATGCTTACCCACTCGTCGATATTAATCAGTTTATCAAAAGAGATGGAGAGAAAGAAATTGCGCCCAGAGTACTGAGAACGAGTGGAAATAGCAGGCTCATGATAGGAATTGCAGCGAAAAGCTTAAAAGGAGAGGAATGAGAGTGCGATATTTCCAGTGTTGCCTCTCCAACACGCCTTTCTTCGTTCGTCCACTTCTCCGGAGAATCTTTACCCCCACCCCCACCCGTTGTTTTTCGAGCGGGCGAACGAGCAAATTGGAGCTTATTGGAAAACGAAGGAATTTTCCTCAGTCTGAACTGAACAAAGGAACAAGGATACGTTTATTACCTCTCATCTTCACTGAACTGTTCTCAACACGCTTTGGAGCAATTTTAAGGTGCACTGACAATCCCATCAGCCATGAAGTAACAAGCTCACCGATGTCATATTGTTCAGTCCACGATGTCAGTAACAGCGAGCAAGCGAGGGAGGTTATCTTCACGGAAGCCTATGCATGTTTGGATTAGAGGAGACCGCAGGTGAAAACATATCGAAGATTTTGTCAAGCAGGTTTGAGGAAAAAAAGGAGTCTACCGCGTAGTCACGATACTATTGTCCTACTATCATTAGGCCACAGCACCATCAAAGATATAGCCATTTCCTTGCCATCTCGTGGCTTGATGATAGCTCAAGCAAGATAAGCGAGTTCGCTCTGTTGGGAACATGAATTATTGATATTCATATATGTATTTCAGCGACATGGTGCAAGGTTATGACGGCAGTACCCTTTTTGATATATGCAATTCAAAATCAAAAAAAAAAATAAGAAAGGGACACTGCCATGTTTTGTGTCATACTTTCAATATTTTGGCAAACGTTCTTTTCATCCAATTAATTTTTCGCGGCGTATTTCGCAGTTTAATACCTTGAGAAGCTCCAAAAAAGGAATAAATAAATAAATATTAATACTTATATGAAACCAAAACTCTTGAAAGAGAACGGAAATATTAAGTAAAACGGCTGAGCCTTTTTTGCGGGTGAAATTGAGATAACGATGTCGCAGAAAAGCTCCCCCGAGGTGCCGAAGAAAAGTCAAGCTGTTACCGCGAAGATTGAAAAAAAGCGGAAGTGGAGTAGGAGCGAGAAGGAAATGGAATTCAATCACGTTAAAGCACATCGAAACCAAACGGAAATCCTCACTACCTCGTTACAAGTTCCACGCTCTACGTTTGCTCGTTAGAAAGGACACCTCTTCCAACCAGGTAGCTATTAATCCTCTACATTGTGAACTACCGCTTCGTCTGATTACACGTTATTTGTGATTGGACAACCAATTCGGTACGAAATATCCCAGGGTGGCTCAAGCCAATTGTCATGACCGTGACCCATTGCTTGCCACCCCTTTTGAGCGTATTTATACTTCACTTTTTACACACTTGAGTTTGATGCATGATCGCCATACAGCAAGGAACTTGATGCAGGGCACATAGGTAATTTAATCTTTCAGACAAGAATTTCGGGTTGAAGAGGGTGAAAAAATGACTTGGATTTCCGCTAGGTTTGCGTGAAAAAGGTTGCAAAACTATTGTTTGACAGCCTAATTCGGTCATTTAAAGTGAGTACATCGAACTCGCCGCACGGGTCAACTCATGTTTTTGGAAAAATGGTTTTTCGAAATTTTCGGTGATCTACGTATAATTTTCCACGAAATGTGGGACGCTGAATCGATTGGAAAGAATCCGGGACAATCCGCATTCACTATTTTCTCCATTTTCTCATGCTCCTGGTCCATGGACTAATTAACCAACCCTTCTGAAAGAATTTGCAGCGTTTTGTCTCACCAATCAAGTGCTTCTTCTAATTTCTTACAATCATATGAGTTCCCTTTTATGTTGTATACGAGTTCCCATTTCAAATGGAAATATTTACTTCAAAATGCCCCATTATTAGTTTAATTGTTTTACGATTATAATCATTCATAAATGAAACATTAACAGCCAAACGTTACAACATTAAATTGTGATTAGTTACCAACCCTAATTGTGTTATCATTCGAAATAATTATTTCACCTTTGCTTAGAACTCGCTTTTTGCCTTCAAAAATCAAAATTTGGATCGCGAGCCCGCTCATAGAATCCCGGCTGGCGTGCCCGCCGAAAGGTTGGGGGAAAATGTTCAGGCATATAGACAGAAACATCATTTCATAATACTTATTTCATGTACCAGATAACAGTAAAACAACAAGCCAAATATGGCAAAATTTATTGGGATCCATCCAATGAGCAAGCAACTCAACAATGATAACAGAGCAATGAGGAAACCTCCAAGTGTTTGAATAAAGTTGGAACATCTGTTACGGTTTGTATAGAAGCAATAGAAGAATGAGCATAGTAAATCTTCGTTGTGAAATACGTTACGTTTTGATAAGGAAACAGAGGAAAGGAAGAAACGAAAAAGCGGTAAAAAGAAGAGCTGAGGCCGCCATAAAAGTTATCGTGCCGAAACTTAGCGAGGGAGTGCGGAGCCAGAATGAATGAGAAGGCAGTGGAATGGGGCTATAAAGCCGGAGAAGGCTTCCCAGGTCGGGACATTTCAATTAGGTCGTTAGTGGAGGGCTGGCGAGCTAAGTGTGTGTACCCTCTCAGCATACCTAACGAGGAAGCATAACTCCGTCTGCCCTTCCGCCTCCAGAGCTAGGTCACCCTGACAAGACTCACGGTAAGCTTGGGCATACATGACGTGAAAGCGGAGGTGGCATCTTAGCGACGAAAGCATCCCAGCACTTCTTGTAACGCCCGCACTGATGTGTGCACACTAGTGGTACGTTCAACCGATAGGATGCCAATACTCCGGAGGCACCAAAAGGGTGATGGAGGAGAATAGAGCAAATAATAGGTACAAGATACAAGCGGTGACCACACTCAATGGTCTGTCAATCACACTTTCGAACGTAATTTCCAAGTTACCCTTGCCTTTGTGTTAAATGACATACTCTAGGTAAGACTATTTATGGGGTCTTCGAAGGTTATCTCCCCCAAATATGTAAAAGGAGAAAAGTTAAAAAAAAATCTTTCTTCACCTTCAGGTTTTGGTGAGCTGCAATGGGCTCCGAATTAATTTCAATCGATTCGGTATCCAAAATACAGTAGAAAATTATACTCCTCTGGGGCTAATTTTTTGTCCAGGCCACGGAGGACGGGAGTTATGGATTAGGTAAAAGTTCAGGACGAACAAAATGTGTCTTTGTCGTTTTTCTTGGTTGTTTAGATAGAAATAATAATCCGAAAGGTTGCCAAAAGAATTATCAAACGGATCCCGAAATGAAATGAACCTAAAACCTTCCTTTCAGCGAGAGGCGGTTTGTATGAGAAGATTCAACAGCTGATGGTTGAATTTACCACCAGAGGAAGATAAAATGAGCGATGGTAAAATGAAGGTAAATTGTAATTGAAGGCATTTCACGTGGGATGGAAGACTCTGAGAAATTGCCTGCCCCATCGCCCAACCCCCGATCCGCTAACAATGTCCTTTGTTTCTAAAATGATGACAACGCGATGATGCTAGGTTTCGTTCCTCGTTAGCTTTGCAGTCCTCCATCAACCCCCCCCCCCCCCCACAACCGTTGGTGCTCGTTGCTCACTCAGTCCACCCCATCGCCTTTTCATTTCAGTCTTACCCCTCTACCCACCCTACAGCCGACGAGCGAAGCCGAATTGCAAATTAGGAGAGAATCGCCTCAAAAGCGACAATGCTTCTAACGAAGGGTGGCATTCACCCAAGAACAACAGGAAACCATTTGACGTGCAGTTTTGGGTCTCTTGCTGAGTCAATAACCGGAGATGGACCGGAGCATCGTAAGCGTTTTACTCTGAACAATCTAATTTTACGGAGAATGTTGAGAGATCTGAGATGAGACCGAGAAACGAGAGTAAATTGTAAAATTCTTCCACCCTAGCATTGTCCTGATAAACCATAATTCACGGAAGATGATGATTTCCTAAAGATGTGTCATTTAAATTATGCGACTTGACGCTTGACGCTTAGAAAAATGAATGTAAATTTATAATGTAAAAGGAGCGGTCGGTCCGATCGCAACAGCCTCCAACGAGAAGAAGGTTTCCGAAAAGATCTTTTATTCGATACAAGTACGTTCAAAAACATTATTACCAACTTTAACATAATTATAGTCGCACAACCGATACGACGAGTAATCTGGATTCCCAAAGAATAGCGCAATATTTATCATTGAAAAGGAACGGAGAGAAAATATTTCTTTGGAATATTTGATACCCGCGAATACAATGTGATCTGCAATTTTAGTTTATACACGGGAGTCATTTATTGCAGTATTTTCTAGTTACACAATGGACCACTGGTCTACAACGAAGTAAAATAAGGATTATTCTCGAGCATACCCAGTCCCCAAATCACGAATCGGCAATCTCGATATAATCAGGTAGCAGTTCATAAGTAGGAGTAGTCGCTGTAGTATAGCACCTGTTCTACACTTATCCCACCATGGGGTTTTCGGCTCACCAATAATTAGTCAAAATTATCCAGGTAATAAGCCTCTGTTCTCACGGTGAAAACTAAAATTGCTTACTCAACGCTCGAAACCAATTTCGGAGTTTATGATCCCTTCGTCCGTTCCAGCCCTATCAGAATTGACCAGCAGCGTTTCTAATGGAATCAAATCGACCACTCAAAACAGGACGCCCTCGGGCCTGATCGAGGGCTGAGTCGGAAGGCAGAGGCTGCCAAATCAAAGGTAATTAGAGTTAAAAAAAAGGAGAAACCGCCGTCTCTCGTCTTTTGAATAAACGACTGCAACCGGTTTTTACACCTGTGGAGTTTTGAGCTACCGCTCCTCCCATATTTCAAGTGAAGCTCTTCTCCTCACAATAAGTAACCCCAGAGTGGGGATCTATAGGCTCGGATTTAAAAACAGAGGGGCAATTCAAATGAACCACTAGATTAAAAAAAAAAAACTTAATAAAATGTCGGTACACAAACTACAGTCTAAAATAGGTCGTCCACGCACTTCTGCGAATCCTCGAAATTCTCACACCGCCTATCAATGCCAAGGAATGGCACGTGGAATACTCTATGCGAGCCTGCGTAACCATGTCTTTGACGACGGTTGCATAAATTTCACGTTCGTAGCTTGACTAAATTTTGCTGCGTGTCAACTGATGGCAAGCTCCAAAGCACGAAGTGGCAAAAAAAAAAAAGTTGTTTCCAAGCTCAATGTTGCGTAGGTAAATTCCTGATACTAAGCATCCCCTCCACAACATCCAGCCTATCGCATCCCCTCCACAGCACCACGCACGTGCGCATTTCTGAATACGTACTCTTTCAAACCCTGCCAAGTGCCCACCCTCTCCTTTTCCCTTGTATAAATACATTTTTTATACATATTTTCGATATAAAACAGCTCCAGGCTCCCACGGACAGATTTTAGAAAAGCTAAAACTATAAATCAAAAGAGATTTCCCGCCGATGAACTTGGCGCCTACGAGAATTGAATGACAAAGCCCGTGTACTGAATACGGTTATTTGTTCGAGGAGAGAAAAACGTTTTACTGCCCCGGGACTGGGGAAAGAAGGCTCCTGGCCCGCCGAGGCCAGAGGTTGACTCACCCCTTGAGATCTAGCCGTCTAATTCCATCCCCTTGCTAACCCTCTCTTTTCTGTGGAGGCATCTCTTTGAATAAAATAAAGACTGAATACATTCCGCACCCTTCCCTCCAAGGCGTGCCTCGCCATTTTCGCTGCCTCCTCTCTACTGTTCCCTGCCACACCATCCCCTGCCTTCTCATACCGATCCCCAACATCCCTTTTACGGGGACAACTTGACATCCGCAATCGCCCCCTCCCTTCCGATTCAACCCATCGCGTTAAACCGAACCTACCGAAAGGCCCATTGTCAACACAGTTTTTCTTCTCATCCTTTATCCGAAGGACGTCGCGTAAATTGAGCGGATTCTGCATTGAATCGTCGTACCAATGATTGATTCTGGTAACTCACACGTCAAAATTTCCAACCCAGTCTATTCTCGGGCATTCGACATTGATAGAAGGAAAAAAAACTACATTCAACTCTATGGTAAACTAGACTCAGACCAGATTGATCAAACTGTTAACGTAAAAGTACACGATCCACATAAATCATGTCCATCTGTCGGTAGCTCGTACTGCGGCCTGTTTCAAGAGGTCATCCATCACGTGGAGTATACCATCCCTGCTGGGTTAACATACCGAGTAGTAAGGGAAAAGTATCAAACTCATTTCATTATAAAAGTTCTGTCCCGAGTATTTTTTTTTTTTTTTTTTTTCACCCCAAGGGAGCCTTTTCAAATATTCCAGGCGAGAGGTTTAATTGAATAATCAAGTAACAGAAAGTTTAGAAAAGGGAATTACGATTGATTCATTTATTTTCTAGCCCAAATAAACTTTTATTTCTCAGAAACTGCCCAGCGTGCCTCAGAAATTGGATACGCTTCCCTTGATTTAATCCTCTTTCGCATTCGGTGGGGTTCAACTTAGCAAGGAAAGTGGTCGGAATGGGCTCTTTGGTAGGCACGAAAGGAAAAGAGCTTTTGAACCGCTCGTTTTGAAAAAAAAAAAAATAATAAGTTGCTGGGAGAGTTTCAGATAACTCTTTTCACGAAACAAACTATCCGTGTGCTCGAGCGGTCACTAAAAGTTATTTTCCGATTCAATACTTGCAACCAGAGCGAAATAAGGAGGAAAATATACTTTTTTTTAATCATCAAGAAGTTCAAGTTCGCGACCGAATGACAAATGGGAAAGAATTCCGTCTGTTTCAATGGGAAAAGGTAAATATTTTACCACCGTAATGGTTCCTCCGAATTGCATACTAAACACGGGTTATGTTCTTCTAGACGGCAGCTCTTCTGAAATCTTCTGAGTAATCCTGCCTTGAGGAGGTTTTTTCTGTTATAGAAAAAGATTGATAGAAAGACATTATTTGTTTATTAAATTAACGAGGAAAATCATCTTATCAACTAACTCACGAGGAATCTCAATTTATCCATATTTTACCTCAAATATTCCCATGATATGGCAATGTATACGTGATCTTATGTAGGTAACATAATATGTTACCTATATTATGTTAACTGTATTTCCTGTATTATTATATTATAATAATACCACTACGAGATTTATTTTGTTCGTATTAAATTTTGGAATCCTACAAAAACCTTCTCGGGTGCCTTGTAGATCATTGACTTTTTGGGCAGTGGGAGATATGTCACAATGCATTCCTTATGGCAGATCCACCAAGCCTGAGCCCACTAGCGCGAGATATCGAGTATGTACGGGCAGTGAGAGCCTTAGTAGCGTAGTAGCGTTACACCCAACTGGAAGCAATAAACTATTAATTTCCATTTAAAATTATTCTGTAATCAACAAACTTTTCGCAATTGTACAAACCTGTGGGTTCTCTATAAGATGAAAGATAAAAGTCCTCCTACGTTGAAAAAATAGGTTATTTTTCATTTCTCGTTCATCCAATTTTTTCCGAATCAAAGACAGACGTAACATTGTTTGTCAAGAGTAATTCATGATTAAACAGCACAATGAAGTGTTTATTTTAATCCCTCGACTCGGGGAGTATGACGCAGGGAGTGACGAAGCAGAATAAAGGGCGAGTCATAATACGAAAGAACGAGATACTGCCGCACGGTCGGCTTGAATAGTGGAAAGGGGAGACAACTTCAGGACCGAGAGCTAGTCGTGGTGGGGTGAGTGAAGACTATAGGCGAAACGACGGGCGCGGGCTTCCTCATCTCATTACACCGCGAACCCCTTCACACTCTGCCCTCACTTTGATGACTCACAAATTAATAAGAACCTACACAAGCGAAGTGGTGGGTAGAATGGCGGAGGGGGTTTGAAAGCTACCCTTAGGCCCGTGGGGTGCAGCTACCCCTTTTAACAATGGATCACAAGCGTCGCTGGGAGCCATCTAGGGGGTTGTAAGTGGCTTCTGATGACTTCTGTCTTGTTTACTTTTGACTTAAACTCAATGCTGCTAAGTATAACACTCAGGTCCCTCTAACAACCAACCAAAAGTCCTACCCCATTATCCGGGTCAAGAACTAAGACATATTATCGTTATAGAACCTAATAAAAAATTAATGAATCATTCATTAAATAAATGAATGACGGCCGAAAAACTAGGCCTGAATTGACGTGAATTATTGAATCCTCTCACATCTCGTTTGTAATAACAGAGGAAAAAAAATTTTAAAACTGCACAACCCAACCACCCAAGACTTCAAGACTTGAATACGTTTCAACCGACTGTGAAAGAATTAGTAAAATACAAATAATTTAATTTCATTGTAGGAACAGGCAACAGTTCTCGTCGCATGAGGTTCGATCTGTAGTCGGCGGATTTTAAACTGAGAGTAGAGAACCGGTAACTCCCCTTACTTTTCTTTGAGGGTTTGTAGAAGGGGGTAACCCACCCCTTATTTTCTCCGTCTTCTGATGGATGCCACTTCGCCACGCTAGTCTTATCTCTACCAACACGAATTAGACTGAGCTCCGCATCCAAATCTCCGTTTCTACTTAATCAATTTCGACCTCTAACATCGACGCCCCAACCCTTGTCGAGATGGGAAACGTAGTGGTGGAAGAGGGCGAGGGTTTTCCTTTTGTTCCGCGTCGTTTCAGCTATTTTCTCCTTCCTATTTTCATCCCCCAACATAAGGGTGGCTTTTTATTTCCCCGCAATGGAGGGACTGGAGGAGATTTTCTCCGGGTTGTAGGCAGAGCTGAAGAGACGTGTCTCCTATAGACATTCCAACATGACACGGTCTCGACAATGTTATCGCCGAGAGACGGGCTCACACCTCTGCTCAGGAAAAGCACGAAAACCCGTGTATTGACAAAAACTTTGCATTGGAATATTATCAGGTTAACAACACGAAACAACCTCAGCAAAATCAGCCAAAATGAGCAATGTAGCAAATGGAATTCAACCATGAATGAGTTCGTCTGCGGATATGAATTATTTATTAACAAGTAATTATTTATTATTTTTATGATTAACTATTTTCGTCGAACTTGAAACGTTTGAGGCTCGTTTAAGTCGTGTAACCTAAGGTTCTACTGATATTTCAACTAGGAAAGCCGAGGTAAGAGTATAGTTCGAATATGTTTTCGGAGACGATAACTACTTACAAGCTTTTCGGGCGCAACATGGCGAAATTCAGTTGACCAGGAAAAAACCTCTTGTCCCGGTTCAAAACCAATAACGCCTCGTGGCAGCGCGCGGTGATCTATACTAATACGTACAACAGTACTGTCTTGCAGGCGATTGCATACTCAAGGAAAGAACGTCAGGTGACGCCAATAAATCGCGATGCAAGTAGTTTCAGCTTCTTCTAATACTATTTCCAAGTCCGAACCCGATTCGTACCATAAACAAGATCAAAGGGAAAAGTACAATATGCTATTAAATTCAAAACTGGTTTAAAGGAGAATGCAGAGGAGAATCTACAAGAATTTTCATACGGTGCGGGTCACAAACGTCGAAAAACGATAAACAATTTAAGACAACTGAATGATGGTGTCGATAAACCATTGAGTATGTGGTCAAACCAAATATCGGTTGGTTAAATAACCGAATATGGACTATCAACGAACGGAAAAATGTGTGCCCCAAACAAGAAATTTGTAAACTGTATTCATCCGATTTATTAGTGTTCACGTTTTGGTGGAAAATTAGCCTAAAAAACATATAAAACCCATTTCTGAAGATCGATACAAATAAAGGATGGGTTATTCCGAAAAGAATAATACAACGATATTGCATCAAGTTGGGTAAAATGCTGACCTTGACAATAAGAATAGAAAAATGAAAGAATAGGCAAAGTGGGGGGGGGGGGAGGAATAGGAGGAGAATATAGGTACCTGGTTTTTACTCGATAACACGAGCCAACAGCCAACAGTTGGAAACCAATTATTTTCTATAGGCCGAAAGTAACGAGGATTTGGAAACACATTTTTCGTAAACCTAAATTTCAACCTAAGTTTGTTGGTAGCTTAACCAGAGCTGTTGAAACCAAGTGTCTTGTTAGAGAAGTAGTGAATTAATGCAGTTTGAAGGCAGTCATTACAGTGTAACTTGTAATATTTCCGGCACTTCATTTATCTCAATTACGAAGTTATCCGGTCTCTTCACAAACGTTAATGTTGTTTCCGCGCGGAAGGATTTATGCTGTGAGGCTCAAGTTGGAGGGAAGTAGAGCTTTCAACAACATAATTACTGCTTAACGGCGACGAGGCATCGGGGTGGTTTATCCCTACAGAGACAGCTCTTATGCACCAAACTAACGAGTTGCTGTGTGCCTAGTTAGAGAGTACCCGAGCAGAATGGAACTGGAAGAGCAAATAGGTTTCAATCCTCGATGGTAGAACTGAAGAAGATTTGAGAGATATAATGGTATTGGTTTTGTGATGAAGGTTCTACTTAATGGGAGGCAAATGAATAGACCCATTTATGAAATCACGAACTGAATTGTTTTCAAAAACAAATTCATTCGTGGAGTTGTCACACAACTTGCTCAGGGTAGGTATGCCTAGAGCTGGAGAATGACATTTATCATGCCCAGTCCAACCGTGAAGTAGCCCTCCAACCCAACAATTCGTAGACACCCAATGGGAGAAAAAAGGATCAAGTTGGTACGTGACCCGCAGCAGGCCTCCCACAAGGCCCTCCCAGACCACGTCTCCGTAGCTCTTGCAACAACCGTTTACTGAGAGAAGAAACTACAGTATTAGGCATTTTCATTCTCGCACGGTGAGTGACGATTTGTTCGAAGAACTATAGGAAACCTGCTACAATGTTAAGTATCTCACAAGCAAAACAAGTCTTATGACAACGCTTCAACTTTTGATTGTCATCATGGATAAATGGCAGATAGAAATGGTTAGAAATAGTCTTGTATATCCACGAAAACACCCAATGTTAAATCGATTTTGGTTGTTAGGCCATCATCAGTGCTGTTGCTGACAGCCACACAGCCGAAATCGATTTAATATTGCTTGGTTTTTTCATGGAAATACAAACTATTTCTATCTGCTGTGGGTCTCCATGATTTCTCCGCGAGTATTTTACGTCATATGGATAAAAGACTCTTCAACCTGCCTAACATTCGAATTAAAGCATTTTTGAAGAATTTTACGAAACTCACACCAGCAACGTATAAAACAGAGCTCATGGCTCGTGAATGACCTTGAGGAAACGGATGGTACGACATTCGAACAATATTCAGTTACACGACGTGATCATTCCCCAATTTTCGAACTCAGAAAATATTTTTTCAGAGAATGGGTCCCTACTAATGTGGTGGCTGTCCGAGTGATCTATTGGTGAAAAGAAAACCCGTAGAACATAAATTATTAACAAGAAAAAATATCTCACTATAACTTGAAAAACATCTTTCGCTCACTGGGTTTTCTCCTGGTTCGGGCCAATGACGATTCTTGATGTTTTTATCTGTATCGTGAGTTACTTGATCTATATGAAGATAAGGGACATCCGAGAAAAGGATTGTCGATCTTTTTTGGTTGGTTATTCCTTGAATAATCAACCTATGTTTTCATGATAATGGTCAACCTCTCCGATTCGGCTCAAAATTTTTTTCTGGACGTTTCATGGTGTCTGGATCAAAAAAGATCAATGTCCGTCCGCAGTACGCCGTCCATCGTCCGCGCCGTTTTTGGTAGTAGACAATTTTCTAAAAATCTGAAATTTGGGTCAGGGGTCTGTTCCCGGCCGAGACGGGTCCTCGAAACTTTTCAGCCCGATCGAACCAAATTTGGGGAGGGGGGGGGGGGGTCAAAATGTGTTTTTTGAAAAATGGATTTTTGAGATTTTGGGCGATCTAGGCGAGTAGGGTGTCATTATCCACTAAATTTTGGACGCTGAATCCAATGAAACGGGTCCCAGAACAATTGGCACCATGGAAGAAGTTATGGGTCAAATTGGGTATATATTACCCATTTTGTATATGTGTTTTCGGGATTTCTGGTACCTAGGCGTGTGGGGTATCATATTCCACTAAATTTTGGACCCTGAATCGATTGGAATGGGTCTGGGACCCGCACACCCACTGTTTCCCCCATTCGAGGAATAACCAACACGTGCGTAAGAATTTGCAGATTTTTACTTCTCAGGAACGGTCATCCCTTTTTTGTATGACCGCGGGCAACCCTGAGCTTAACCAATCTTTGGAGAACAACACTTCAAAATTGCTTCCTGGGTAATTTTTCATATGACTTTAAATTAAAACACCAATTGAAACCGCAGCGGTGTTACTACGTTAGTTCTTTTTGAACAGAAAGAGGAGAAAAGGGAGCAACCTGATTTGAAACAGGCCACAATTGTTAAGGCGAAGAATTCGAATTGATACAGGACACCCTTGTAGTTTTGTACGTACCAATTTTAACTACCATCGATGATTGAGTTCACGGTGTTTTTCTCAACAGACGATAACCGGCCACCCAATTCCGTCGGTCTAAGCAAACACAAACAGGTGGAAAAAGGGAAACCGTTCGTCAGGACTTTTTAAAATGAGAAAAACCTTCGAATCGGTCGAATGAACTTTCCGAGAGCTTTCTGAGACAAAAACGAAAGGGAGACAGGAAAGCCTGTTTTTGCTTCGAACTTGAAATCCCTTCGCGTGGAGAAGCTCATCATTTCGGGGCATCGTTTCTTTATTAAAGGAAAACCTCGGGCTCACGAAAACGCTGAAATGAAAATTGAGTTCATCGAGGGCTTCACGAGCAAAGATTTGATCTGAGAGGGAACCGACAAAAAACGCACTCCTGTTTTCGACACGATTCAACCCCTACGATACCATGCATAGTGCTCAAATATCTTCTTACTTTTCTAAGGTACAAACTCGTGCCTACGCCTCTTTTTTATCCATTTGATGGTATATTCATGAAACAAGAGATTCAATTAGTGAAATCCCTTATCAAATAGTCCTTTTTCCCGTAAATTACGTACAGAACACAAGGGAGCAGCAGGTAGAGATGAGAAAGACGCTGCAAATTATACCACAACGGTTGATTATTCCTTGTAGCAGGAGTATGGGGTAACTGTGAGTGTGGATGATTCCAGACTCATACCAATCATTAAAAATTATACCCCACACGCCTAGGTATCCGAAAATCTCAAAATTTGAGGCCAATCGGAAAGGTTGACCAATTGCATGAAAACATAGATTATTCGAAGTAGAATCAACCAAATGATGAACCGAATCTTGGACAACATTCAGAACACTTGAAAGCTAGGAGCGTGTCTAAGGAGAAAAGAGACGACAAAGTAAAATACCAACTAAAATGTGTAGAATGTAGAATCTAATAAAACTTCTACTTCGGTGAAAATACCCTTCATCATTTACTTTTCTCGATTTCGTCACCAAATGAAACAAAATTAATTCATTAATTATCATCATTATTATCCTCAAGTACGTACATTATTTATTATTCATTCGTGTGGCGCTTCAAGAGCTCCAGAATAATTAAATAATTTAAAAAAGATTAAAGATTAAAAGGTTGGTTTACATTTTTTTTTTTTTTTTTTTTAATTGATTTAGGACTCATTTAAATTGATCCAGGCGACGCAGATTTAATAGTGTTACGTATATTATTGTAAATTCTTCTTCTACTCACTATTATTGGATATTTATAGATAAAAAATTATACCGTACACGTATAGATTCCCAAAAACTGTGAAATTCCATTTTCAAAAATCAATTTTCACCCGTACCCTTGCCTCCCGATTGCATTGAAAATGAGTTGGGCACAACTGGTGTGCAAAATAATTGGTTTTCCGGAGCGTTTTTATTTTGGTTTTTATAGACGACTTTTTCGGGTCAGACGGCGCACAAGGAACAGACATTTCGAATTTTGTTTCAATTAAGTAGAAGTTAGGAGAGGGTTTTTCGATTCTTCCGCAACGTAGTACCCTGATAACAATACTAAACAAAATCGCTTGTGTCTTTAAACTGAACCTGTAGGAGGAAAATTACAATATCTCATGAGGAATGAACGGAGAATTACAAAATAGATAGGTACCACCAGGTACTGAGGAACTGATGGTTTGAAGAAAAATTTATGAACTTGGATGGTTTATTTTTCAGCCCCATTACCTGATGTTATTCTCATTGGAATAACACAGCCATGGATTCGTAGGTATAGACCAAAAACCCTACCCCAAACATTCACCGTTTACGTTTCAAAATGTGTAGATGCCAAAACCAAAATGTACGTCTGCCAACTGGGCGAAAAGGCTCAGAAATTTTGAAAATTTTCAAAAATACTCCAGGCAGTTCCAGTTGTGCGCAATACATGTTCAGCCGAACGCCGCAAACCAAAGGATGGTACGGGTAAAAATAGGTATTTTGAGAATTGGTTTCCGAAACCTAGGCGTGTGATGTATCATTGAACCTATTGATTTGGGTCGCAGACCGGTTACCGCGAACCGGAGGGAAATATGTATAAAATGGTTGTTGAAAATTGGGTTTTAATATTTTGGAGACCTAGGCGGTTTTTTTTAACGCTGAACAGAACACATTATTTTGGGATTCTTCTCCTCAAGGTGGACTATAAATCCACTGATTTAATCGTCGATGCGAGCCAATGTATGTTCGGGATAATTAGGGTGCACTAAATCATAAAGCACTTAGCTTTTTCTACGTAGAAACAGAAACTTTCTAATGAAATGAAATTTATATATATACATACATATATATTGATGATATTTGTATGAAAAAAGAACGCTTGAGATCAAGTGTATGAAAGTGATGAAAATTGTAAAAACACAGTTCCAAACAAACAGTTGAAAACTGCGCTATGTCGACATTACCTCTAGATTTGCAGGAATATGAAGTTCTTAATCCGATGAATTGGAGTAAGTTCAGAATCTTCGGAACACTGATGCAACACAAATGAAGACGTTCCCGAACACAGAGACTAGGTGGGTACCAATAATCACGCGGGAACCGTAATGCAAAACACCGTGAACAGGTTGCGATGATAACGATTGATATTCTGTTTGACAAGATGCAGAGCTACGCAGACGGCAAGGGCTGTCGAGCGACTGAAGGGGTTGCCGTGGCGAACGCGACACCAGCGCGCTCTGAAGACCTCGGATTGGAACTCAACCTTTCGGCGCGGACGCGGCCTTTTCCCCGGGATCCTTTCGTATCCCTCGAGTCTTTCGTAACGTGAGGGTTGAAAGAAGAGTTTGACGTTCGCATGATCTGAGTCCTGGTGACTAGGTGACCGGAAACTCGAGCGGATGTCAGGCCGAAAGTAGAGAGAAATTATACCCGCGAATCTAGAATTTTTTTAAACCAAACTCACCACGCAGTCACTCGTTCGTTACCCGAGCGGATAACCAACTTGTTCAGCTATCAGCGGTTAATTCATGTCTATAATTTTGTTGTACCATTCAAAAAACATACCAAACACAAATTAGCTTTTATGCCCAGTTTTCTACAAAATGTTCAAACTGAGACTCGTAAGAAGCTGAGAGGCTAATACATTAAAATGTGTACCACTTGTGCAGCCATGGGGAGCAACGTTATCCAAACTGGTGGGTAATGTAAGAACCTACGAAGCACCCGCTCATTACGAAAACGCCCGATGTCCACCTGCATCATTTTCTCGCTGTATTGACTCCATCCACTTACCCTTTGTTCTAAAAGGTCTATAGAAACAATAGTAAAAGTTTGAATTTGATCAATCGGAGGTAGATTGTGCGTGTACATGCTCTTGTCACCGGGGGGAGCCGAAAACGGAAAACCCAACTTTTAAAAACCTATTTTGACCCCTACCCTCCCCAAATTCGGTCTGATCGGGCTGAACAGTTTCAAGGGCCAACTAAAACCAGGAACAAGTCCCTAACCAAAATTTCAGACGCGGGCCATGCCGAGGATAATGTTAGTAAAGAACAGGGAATACGTCAAAATAAATACCTTGTTCTATAGTCCAGTCCCGTCCGAGGACCACGTAAGTATCATCACAAAACAACAGACTGAAAAAAAAAATTACCTTCAATGAATCTGCGACTACTCGATTGGAAACTAGTTGACAGTACAGCGATGATGTACTACAGCTAAAACCATTGGATCACTAACGGGAAATACGGAATACCGAGTTTTAATAGAGAATGAGACAATCGGACGACAGCTATTAAAGGTACATTTTCCTTTCGTTGTTTTATGATGATACTTACATGCTTCGTAAGGGATCGTCGTACGGGACTGGACAATAGGACATGGTACTTACTATGACGCATCGCTTGCCTTTTTACAGACATTATCCCCGTTCCGCGACATATCGTCCTCAAATTTCAGCTTAAAATTACGCACCATTTTTTATCTCAATCAGATGCGTAGGAAGGCCGCTTCCCATTACTAGCGTGTTATAATTATTTCGTGCATTTTGTTGTGTTCTTCGATGTCTGCAGAATGAAATGATGGTTTTTATTTAATAACTATAGGTGTTCCTCTTCGACGTTGGGTCAACTCATGGACAAATTGTAATGATTCAATATAGCTATATACTACTGAAATAAATTGATGTACCTACACTGGTTAAACTTCCATTAGATTTTTTTTTTTTTTAATGAAAGGGATAGCCCTCTTTCTCCCCCATCACCTCCGCGACTCATCCCTCTCCATTCTCGACACTGCCATTTTGACCTCTTCCTCTACCCATTATACGCCATCGGGTCATACGAATCGGCGTAGCCTCGGCACACCTGCATGACAAACAGCGCCTCGATAAAAGGCAGTGTCAACTTTTCTCGCTGATGGAAAGAGAATGCGTTAGGGCTTGGATAACACCTGAGCCCATTCGGTGTGAACGTTTTCAGTGGGCAGATGCATAGTTCCCACGATAGGACTTCGCTGATTTCACACTCTCATACAAATGGATTGCATTTCAAATTCGCCCTACCTCGCGGTATTTGAAGTGCACTATAGCTGGAAGACACATTCGGCTACTCTCGTGTGTGGAAAATTTAGATGTATAAATGATTGATCATTTCGTTTCGAAACATCCGCCTCAATTACAGATACATTTAGTTCAGTACACCTGATTACTAGAGTCATACTGCAAGCCACCAATGACACTGACCTAAATGACACTCCAATTTTCGCACTCTGCCATAGTTTTATATTTTTCATCAAGAAATTTTTTTTATTTCAAGTATGCTTTTGATTGCATTTATAAATCTGTACTTACACCAACTCTAAATTAAAACCTTATCTAAATCCTTACCTAACCTTATCTAAATATTAATCACAATGAATAAATAAATGCAATACAATCTTAAAAAATTAAAGCCGTCTCATTCATGGGTACGAGCAAAATAGAGTTTACCATTTTAACAAGAAGCCGTTATTGCAAATAATCCACGATGAAAATTAGCCTAAAATCTAATTGGCCCTGAGTACACCATCAGATCAACGGAGGTCATCATTTGTGTCAACCTCAAAGGATCTATTAGTTCATGAATGCCGCTGCTCACGTGAGATCTTGTAATAACTATATTTCCATTACCAGGAACGTTGTAATCTGGGGTTTGTTATCAAACTGAAGCAATCATCGTTTTCTCAGCAACGTAGAAAGCAGAAAATTAATTTAGACCTCAGTGTTACAACCCATAACATGGTTTTACTGCCTACGGTACTAAATACGTGTCCGTAATGGGGCTGCAGAAGTGGATGAGGAGACCCCACATGTGAACAAATTCTTCTCCCAAAGTAATTACAAACATATTCTGAAATTGGTCAGATAACAAGGCGACTACAACATTAGATTTATTATGTCATCTCCGCAGATGACGAGAGGACCATCCGAGAAAAAATCATTGAGAAGATACGGGAAAGATGCCTTAACGTGGAGAATGTATCCGTCATAGCGGGCGCCGGGGTGTTGCAACCACCTCACGAAAGGAGGAGACAGCACTTTTCGCTTTTGTAGTTATTCTCTTCGTTGAATCGGCAAGCGCAGCCGTAATAGTTGTAAACGTAAAAATATTTCCCTGGCTCAGAGGTACTTTGTTATATATCTTTGATGCGCCCTTCCCATACGATGCATTGGCTGACAAAAACGTCATTGCTGACACCCTGAACGAGATCTATCAACGGCCGTCGTTAGTCGAGGTGAGTCATTGCACACCCGTCCAATAGCTGACAAGTCACAGAGAATGTTAAAGGAAGCATTTCGTATGTATTCTACGTAGACAGTATCATTCGCAAATCTGTCTGTGGTTGGTCAAGAGAGGAGCTCCATTCATTATAAACTGGCTGAGAATGACATTGTATGTACCTAATAAAAGTGTCTCATTTCTCGAAAAATTTGCATCTGTTAATCAGGATCACTTCGCCAAAATCAATCATAATAAAGATGACAGAATCTCAATGTTAATACCTCTCAACTTGATGGAAAGTGATTCCCAACACTCACTTTAGAAATATCTATATCCCATTTAAAAATACCAATTTTGACCCGTACATTAGCTCTACTCGCGACAATCAGCCCGAAGATAAATTTGGAACTACATTGAATCTACGTACAATATTAAGATTATTTTAAAATAGCATGCCTTTATCGACTTGGATGGTGGAAAAACATTCCGGATTTGCGCGCTTTTAAACAAAGATAAACTGTAAATTCTGAGGATTTTTGGTTGGTTATTCCTTGAATAATCAACCTATGTTTTCATGCAAATGGCCAACCTCTCTGATTCGGCTCAAAATTTTTTTCTGGACGTTTCATGGTGTCTAGATCAAAAAAGGTCAATGTCCGTCCGCCGTAAGCCGTCCGCCGTCCGCGCCGTTTTTGGTAGTAGAAAATTTTCTAAAAATCTGAAATTTGGGTCAGGGGTCTGTTTCCGGCCTAGGACAGTCCTCCAAAATTTTCAGCCTGATCAAACCAAATTTGGGCGGGGTAGGGGTCAAAATGTCTTTTTTGAAAAATGAATTTTCGAGATTTTGGGCGATCTAGGCAAGTGAGGTATAATTTTCCACTAAATTGTGGACGCTGAATCCAATGGAATGGGTCCCAGAACGATCGGCAGTCACTGGAAGAAGTTATGGGTCAAATTGTGTATATATTACCCATTTTGAATATGTGTTTTTGAGATTTCTGGAACCTAGGCGTGTGGGGTATCATTTTGCACTAAATCATGGACACTGAATCGATTGGAATGGGTCTGGGACCCGCCGCACCCACCGTTTCCCCCATGTTTTTAAATAAGTTTCCATGCGCCCATGTTGAAGAAATTATCTCATGCGCCTGGTCCGAGGTTCAAATTAGAAAAAGGATTACCTTCAATAGCTGTCAGGGTAGGCAAAAGATCTGCGACGACTCGATCGGAAATTAATTGGCATACAGCGACAATGACAACGGTAGTACGGCGAAGACTATTCGATCGCGAACGGAGAATACGGAATACTGAGTTTCAATAAAGAATGAAACATTCGGTGACCCAGCTGACTACCTACGCGTTAACCGACAAGTACAGGAGAAGCAATGACGACGCGAGATAACAGGGCCGAGAACAGAGCATAGAGAAGAGATGAGCATGAAGCATCATGAAGGATTAGTTTTCCACCACTAACTTTCTACTGAATTTTGACTGAATTTCCTACCACTGGTTTTTGACGCTGAATCCATTGTGATGAGTCCCGGACCGAGTGGGGCCCTCTGGAAGTGGGTATGGGTACCTACATACATACCTCAAAAGTGGTTGAATGAGTATACTCTTACACATTTTCTCATGCTCCAGGTCCATAGGTACCCGTGAATCCCGAAAACCCATTCAAGATATGTGGGAAGGTACCCATCTTGACCCATACCCACCTCCAGAGGGCACCGATCAGGCCGGTATCCATCACAATGGATTCAGCGTTAGAAATTTAGAGGTAAACGGTACTACGAAGACTAATCCCTTCTTAATGTATCGGGAACGCCGCCGCATATCTTCTCTATGCTCCGTTCTCGGCCAGGTAATTCTGGCATCGTCGTCGCTTCTTCAGTTCTTATCGGTTAACCGTTTACACGCTTACGTTTGTGTAGTCAGCTGAGTTACAGAACGTTTAATTATCTATTAGAACTCGGTATTCCGTGATTTCCGTTCGCGATCTAATGGTTTTCGCCGTAGTATGTCGTCGCGGTACCGCCAATTAATTTCCGATCGAGTCGACGCAGATCTTTTGCCTACCCTGACAGCTATTGAAGGTAATCCTTTTTCATTTCGTCGTTTTGTGATGATACTTACATGCGCCTTCGTACGGGACTGGTCTATAGGGCAAGGTACATACTATGACGCGTCCCCTGCTTTTTAGGGACATTATCCCCCACCCGCGACATCCTTCAATTCCAGCGGTAATTTTTCCAAAATTCCAAAAAGATCCTGAATCGATTGGAATGGGTCTGGGACCCGCCGCACCCACTGTTCCCCCCTTTCCCCCATGTTGAAGAAATGACTCTCCATGCGCCTGGTCCGAGGAATAACCAACCAGCGTGTAGGAATTTGCAGCGTTTTTTTTTTTTTTTTTTTTTTTTTCAGTTGATGAGATGAATGGGTACGCATTATTCAGATAAGTAAGAACGATACACCAAAAAATGCTCAATATTATTACGTTTTATTTAATTTATTTATTTTCGTTATTACGAATCGTGATTACTCGTTCGTTGGTAATAATTATGTTCAACATTTGTATAGGTATTTAGCTTGAAAATTCACTGAGATTTTTTTTTTGCTTAGACTTCTTTGTACAAAGAACTCCTTCCTACTCTCATATAAGAAACAGAATAGACAGATTTGTCCTTAAGTTGGAATAGGTACCATAATTTTTTGGCATTTTGTACCCCAGACTCGTCTACCCTGGAAAGGGTGTAGGTGTAGTAGGGCCATCCATTGAGTCGAGAGTGTGTAATGGGAACGGAAAACTGTCATCGCACGTTAGGGACTCCGAAAATCACCACGGGACCTGAAAAGAAAACCGTACAAGAGCTCAAGCTGAGGAAAAACGAGAGAGCCATTATGACGTCACGCGAAACGGCTGACAACTTTATCTGACTTCACTCTCATCTTTTATGTGTTTCCTCCTGAAGGCCCCGGCTTCTCTCGTAACGTGGCCCATTTCCAAGCCTATAGGTGCCGTACGTATTGCGCTTGTCACATCCGGCCAAGATATCCTTTCTGCCAGCCCGAAGGCCTCTCACAAGTCCTCGTCACTCTTATTATCGCATGTTCCCCGAGTTTCCGCGGGGAGGCTCAAACTAATACGACTCTTGTCAGCGCGTTTGACACGAAAAGGGGTTGTCGGATAGGAAATACCTTTCCCGTGCGACCTTCTCATCCGCTGACCCGACGATAACTCGTGGTGGCAAGGTTTTTTCTATTCTTCCAATAATAAGGTGGATATTCTTGTCAAATTGTTTCAAGGGGCACGCACGAAATGGATGGTTGATTTTAAAAATAACTCGCATATATTCGACTTTCCTGTTTAATTACACCACATTATATGAGTAAATCACGTGTCGACAATGTCCCTTGGAACTTAACGCGTATGTTCTCGATTTCGGAATATGATGAAAACGGGGCTCAACGAAACCCCAAAGCATAAGCTCCGGAAGTGGAGGACCGGCAAGCAATTTAAACGAGTGGATGGGCTTGAAGCGCCTTGTGAAGAGAGGAAATAAATGGTGGCATGAGGTCCATGCTCATTAGGCTCGCATTAACGGCGCAATCTAGACTAAGTGTCGCCCGGCTGGAAACCCCAAGTCAGAGTGATAGACAATGGTCTCTCCACCCTCAGTGATGTACATTTCGCTCCATTCCTCTTACAAACCTTTCCTTACACAGGAACAACTTCAACTGCTTCGGTAGACAACTCATTTTTTACCTCAGCTCTACACGAAAAAAAAGCAGCCCTGCAGTGTAATCATGGTTTCGTACCACTCCCCAGATAATCACGCAGTGACCCAGTTAAGTGCTGTACACGTAAACAGCACACCTCCCGCTCTTCTCTTTGACACTTGCTGCCATCAAAACTTCCACTCTCAATTATCTACCCATCCGTTCGTGGGGAAAGGATGGAGAACTTTCCACCTTCTTCGAAATTTTCAGGAAAAGAAAGGCTGTCGACTTGTCCCAATACAATTATGATGATAAATCAGGGTAAAGATAGGTAGAGAGTTAAGAAAAAATATCATGATGTTAGAACTTATAATACCCAGTTACTCACTTACGTAAGTGGTATAGTGTGATATAAACTGGTTCATTCCCCTTGGATAAACTTCTGAGTGCATATCTGCTTTCCTATTCCTTATTTCGGGTTTCATCTTCGCTGTTGCCTCCTCTTCGTCTCTACGTTTCGCTTTATTAAACCACATCAAAGTAAGTAGGTACCTACGCATGCTCTTCTCGAGCGTAACTGCCCAACATCAAGGGAAATGATTCGATCCACTTGTAAGGTACGGTGTTTTCTCTCCCGTCTGATGGAAAAAGCATTCGTGTCGTAGGTATCTTGGTTAGGGTACAGTAAATAGTGTGACGGTATCTCAATATTTCGTCATTGCTAGGTGGTTCTTCGTGGAGTCTGTTAATAGTCGATAAGGACCAGGGATCTAATTGCAATTTCTTTTATATTCAAATTAATAATAACACTCACAGCCCAAATGCGAGACACAGGATGTGTTATCTTATGTCAGAACTCCTTCTGCACAAAAATCTATGCTTCAATTGAGGCGGCGCTTTAGCCCAAAAAACTTGATGAAAGAAGCGTTGATTTATTCATTAGGGACAGTTAGAGCCTTATGGCCATTTCTTCCACTACCCTGAAATAAGGATCTTGAACAATTTAAACAACAGACGAGTTGACATGACGGGGTTTTGGATGGTTGTTCCTTATACATATAACCAATCCATGTTTTCATGCGAGAAGTCAACCTCTCCGATTTGCCTTACAATTTTTTCTGGACGTTTCGAGGTGTCTAGAACAAAACGTTGCAAATTCTTTCACAGGGGTTGATTATTCTTCAATCGATTCAGCGTCCAAAGTTTAGTGGAAAATGGTACCGTACACGCCTAGATCTCCGAAAATCTCGAAAAACGATTTTTTGAGAACACATTTTGATCTAGACACCTTGAAACGTCCAGAAAAAAAAATGTGGGCCGAATCGGAGAGATTGACTCCGCATGAGATTGATTTAGCATGAAAACATAGGTTTATTATTCAAGAAATAACCAACCAAAAACCAAAATGTCCGTCCGGCGGACATTGATGAAGGTCAAAATTTGTTTTTTGAAAAACAGATTTTCACGATTTTTTGTGATCTAGGCGTGTGGAGTGTCATTTCCCACTAAATTTTGTACGCTTGAACCAAACCTTTTTTTTTTTTTTTTCTTTTAATGCAGAGTTTGGTGCAATGAAATAATAAAAACTGGCCATTGATCGCCCTGGTTGTACAAACCTAATTACGGAAGAGTTCGCTATTCCTATATTTTCCTATTGCCTGTTGCATATGATGGAGCAACACTTGCGATCGCTTAGTTTACCGTTGAAAAAACCTATTCCAGAAGCACATGTTTTTGAGACTCACGCATATTTTTGAAACTCATTTCAACGATGGCGCCTCTGTTGTGAAACAGCGAACAGGTCGAGTCATTTGATGGCGTAAAATGCCAACGGCACACTCTCTGCTCCGAGCAGACTTGCTCGCCCACACATACCTGCCGCTGCGATTAGTAAACGTTTTTATTCCTTTTCTAGGCCAATGTGAACCGCTTTTGGTGACTCTTTACCGTAAATAACCATATGCTCCTAACTCGCTCCTTTTCCAACACATCCAAAATGACGTGCTTTTGCAAAGAGCAGGGTGCGACTCTGATACTTGGAGCCGCCTATTCTCAACTAACATAGCCCGCAGGTACATTTATATGTATATATATCTTTAATTGAGGGAGAGGAGAAGATAATTATTAGTTGTTGGAATAATTTATCATGTCCGTGATGGAAAAACATGCCTAATGATGATGTTTGTTCGTAACCAGTCCTCACCACGAATGAGAGCAAGTGTATTAGGGATTAAAATTAACTTCCTTTGACTCCCTCAACTATACTTATTGGGTTTGATGCATTTCAGTGACAAGGTGTATAAGTAAAATTAACCAATGTTTTCAGAAGAATTACTTTGACATCTTAATTGCATTTATGACACACAGCAACACTCAACCTTGGCCACCGCTAGGAGTTTATCAAAATGTTAGACTCACCATGTTCCGGTTGTTTTACAGTGCCCAGAGGTACCATATTAATTATCAACGGTAGTAGGTGTATATGGATGCAGTGAATAAGCTGTAAATGCGTTACTTACATACGTCAGGACTTAAGGACGCGTGTCGAGCGAGTAGATTTATTTGAAAACATGTAAGAAGAAGAATTGGGTTGATTATTTCAAAAAAGTTGACGTTTTCTTAAGCAATTAATTCTTAAACGTACAAAAAATAGTCGAAAACAATACCCAACACGCCTGAAATCTCGAAAATGGAGAAATGGGAAGAACAGCGGGTGTGGGGTGTCCCGGACCCATTCCAATCGATTCAGCGAATTTTGTGGAAAGTGATACCACACACGCCTAAATATCAGAAATCTTGAAACCCACATTCGAACCAGGTAGGTAAGTATCCATTTTGACTCAAAATGTCTTTTGGTGGACATAAATCGTTTTGGGACCCGTCTCATTGGATTCAGCACCTTACATTTAGTCAAAAAAATAAATACCGTACACGCCTATATCGCCAAAAATCTCGGAAATCCATTTTTTTGGAAACATTAATACTCCTAACCCCCTCAAATATGGTCCGATCGGGCTGAATAGTTTTGAGGACTAACTAAAGCTGGAAACAGATCCCTGACCCAAATTTCAGATTTTTAGAAAATTTACCTCCTAAATTAGCGTAGACGGCGGACGGCAGACGGACATATGCTCTAGACATCTTGAAACGCACAGAAAAAAAAGTTGGACCTAATCGGAGTGATTGACTTTTTGCATGAAAACATAGGTTGATTATTCAAGGAATAACCAACCAAAAGTGAGGAATAAGGGGAACACACATCGCATCAACCGTCCATTTCGTGCGTTTATCATTTTGTGGATGAATTAAGGTGGCGTTCATTCGGATTAGTATGACTTCATCACATGGTCCGCCATGTAAATATTACTCTTGTTGGACATAAAAGAAACCCTTGCTTCTGGGCAACCCTTCACTAGTTTTAAGTGAAAGGTCACGACTTAATCGTGGGAGGAGGGGGAGTATCGACCGAATCCGAATGAGGAGATAATATCTTGTTATTCCCTCGGAAAGAACGCTCGAATGCCAACAACCTAACTGCGACACCTAGCGAAGGAAGGTAGTAAATAAATATTGACCTCTTGGAACACTGCTTGTAAAGGATTCGTGTTTTATAGGTAAGGTTCCCATTCTACCGCAAGTCGCTTTTTTAACGTTCGCCTGAGATGTCGCAGCGTGTAACCGTGTAAGTATGGGAGAGCAATGTCTTTTCAGAGCGCAGTAAACCGTTGTAACCTCCCCCAAGAGTGTTTCTACCGTAGGAAAAGCGAGTTCGGTGCGAGATAAAAGGTGGATGAGTGGGAGGAGAGGGAGGAGGACAGTGAATCTATCGACTACTGAATTCGAAAAGCAGATCGTAATAAAAGCGGCCCACAGGGGCATCAAGACCAGAGCGTAAGAAACTCTTTAGGGAGGATCAACGCGCGGGAGTCACTGATCACGAGCTATCGTAGAATGTTCTTTCGAAGCTTTTCCTTCTTTGGCTTTATGGCGGTGTCTGCGAGTGAGAAAATGACTGTTACCGGATTGGTATCGCTCTCACCAACTAGAGAATGGCGAGGGAGAACGAGAAAATACGAACCTGAAAACCCTTTCTTTGTATTTACGAGTATTTCTGACGTAGTATCTAATGATAATTTACGTTCGTATCGTGTTCCAGACCTGCACTGTGTGGACCTGTCACACAATAAAATTATCAGATAATTGCAGAATCATGTAAAATATGTATAGATTCGGTAAATAAATAAAGTTCCGAGACTAATTATTTTGTTTCATCCTTATATCAGTTCAGACAACTATTTTGTATCTTCCTTAGATAACCTTATAATGCTGTATCATCTTCTAGTAGAAAGTTCTTCTGTTAAGGTTTTGCGATGATATCGTATTTTGATTCACTTGGTCAGTCTGTTGAAGGAAAAAATCTGCAAATTCTTACACACGGGTTGGTTATTCCTCGAATGGGGGAAACACTGGGTGTGGAGGGTCCCAGACCCATTCCAATCGATTCAGGGTCCAAAATTTAGTGGAATATGATACCCCACACGCCTAGGCACCAGAAATCCTGACACACACAAAATGGGTGGATACATACCCATTTTGACCCATAACTTCTTCCGGTGGGTGCCAATCGTTTTGGGACACACATCATTGAATTCAGCGTCCAACTTTAGTGGAAAACTATACCCCACACGCCTAGGTAGCAGAAATCCCGAAAACACATATCCAAAATGGGTAATATATACCCAATTTGACCCATAACTTCTTCCAGTGGGTGCCAATCGTTCTGGGACCCATTTAATTGGATTCAGCGTCCCAAATTTAGTGGAAAACTGTACCCCACACGCCTAGGTAGCAGAAATCCCGAAAAAACATATTCAAAATGGGTAACAAATACCCAATTTGACCCATAACTTCTTCCAGTGGGTGCCAATCGTTCTGGGACCCATTTAATTGGATTCAGCGTCCAAAATTTAGTGGAAAATGACACCCTACTCGCCTAGATCGCCCAAAATCTCGAAAATCCATTTTTCAAAAAACACATTTTGACCCCTACCCCCCCCCCAAATTTGGTCCGATCGGGCTGAAAAGTTTCGAGGACCCGTCTCGGCTGGGAACAGACACCTGACCCAAATTTCAGATTTTTAGAAAATTTTCTACTACCGAAAAGGGCGCGGACGATGGACGGCGTACGGCGTACGGGGTACGGCGTACGGCGTACGGCGGACGGACATCGACCTTTTTTGATCAGGACATCATGAAACGTCCAGAAAAATTTTTGAGCCGAATCGGAGAGGTTGACTATTATCATGAAAACATAGGTTGATTATTCAAGGAATAACCAACCAAAACGTTGGAGACGGAGAATCACAACTGCTTGCCTTCCTGTGTGAGTTTGTTCGAGGCACCAGCCACGCTCCTGCCTTGCCCAACCGGTTCCTTCCGACGTCTACAAGGAAACCAGATCGAAAAACTACTCTAGGGAGAGATGGAGTTTGAAAAATGAAGCAAAAGCTTGAACCTCTCGCTTGTTTTTTCATTCCCTCACTCCAATTAGGAGTCAAGGGCTCTCAAAGTACCTATATGTATTTCTTCCTCGTCTTCCGGCTGTAGCCGTCGTCAGTGCATCGATAACTTTTAACGTAGAAAGGTAGAAAATACTAACTACTGCCCTCACTCGTGTCGGGTCTTGGTCAAGAGGAATCTCCATACAAAGCCTATAGATAATAGAATTTCAATAGAATGTAGTTCCTCGCCAACTATACAAATTTAATAGTTAATAGTTGATCAGTTTTCCCTTTGGTCTCCGAATTGCTATTCGAATAATAAAAATATATTAAAGCGTCTAATTGATTGAAAATATCTCATAACTTCAGTTTTGATAATACAAGAATTTCAAAGGAAAAATAAAGGTAGGTAGGTACTAATGATTGATGTCGAATCTCAAGAAACCTGTCAGGACCCAACGAGATATTGAAAAATTTTCAGAAGAATAAGCTGAAGCCTTTGGTAGAAAAGTAGACACTTCTTAAGGCTTCCTTTTGGTTGGAAGGCGTCTTCATTAGTTTTGTCATTTGTTGCCGGAAGTTTGCAAGCGTCAACTGCACTTGACAGCTCAATCTCTCACAGCGGCAACCATATTCTAAACTTTGTTTTCCTTTTTGAAAGTGTCGACTGTAGTCTCAGTCCATCCGTGGCTCTTTTTATATCGCGAAATAATGCGAAGCTTCCTTGTAGTTGACTTCCTTTCCTCGAGTGTCCTCATTCTGTACGGAAGATAGTCATTTGGGAGCCTAATACAATTGAATATTATACTAGATTTTCAAGATTTTCGGGGGACGAAAACAAACGTTTATAATTTTTTAATTATTCCTATTAATAATTAATAACATTGTATGGGCCCATTGTATCGGCCCCCCTTTTTCCAAACGGTTCTCTTCTTATTTACGTAAGAAGAGAACCGTACGACCAAAAGACGGTATTAAATGGACCAAAACCAAATTTTGTAAGAAACTCATAATGAAAGTTAGTCGGTCCAAACCCCTTCTCAATTGGCGTGTCCAAAATTTAGACAAAAATGATTATATACACTTCTATAAGTCCATAAATCTCAAAATATTCATTTTCTTCCATATATTGTCTCTGTTACGGTAATCAGTTCGTAACCCATCTCAATCGACAATTATTTGGTTTCGTTGTTGAAATCTACGGTACATTTCCTTCTTAACGCCCATGCGCCATTGCCAAGAATGGCGAAATTGAGGAGGAGTTCGTTATCGATCTACATATCACAATCTTTTTTCAAATAATTATTATTCATCTTAACCGGAGGAGAGCAGAATGTATCTCATGTATCTATAAATCGTGGAATTCAGGATATTTCATTACTCATCCAAATCGCACAGATGCCTACTCACACCTATGATTAATTATTTTTCAACTACAGTCAAATGTGGAAAAGAGGCGAATCAATTCGTCCTCCGACTACTCACAGTTAAGAGGAAAGCGGTACCTATAATGGATATGGGATAGGAAAATCGGCAGCACATGTTGATTGAAGATATACCGTAGAACCCAACATTTATCTTCTTTCAAAATATTAGCAAGATGGAGGGGCTCGGTACATCCATCACTGTCAGGATCGCGGGGGTTGCACGTCACCAGTTCTGAGTATCCACTTCTTTCCCTGATGATCCGGACCACTGTCACCTGCAGATGGTTGAATTTTCAATTCCGGCCCCCAGCGAGTATCTGATATGCAAAATCGTTTTTACACAGTTGAAAAATATAAATACGTTTTTTGATCACTTGAAACATTTTTACACATTTAAAATTGTTGCTACTGTTGACCAGTGATAGCGGACAGGAATAAGATCAAGATAATTCGTCAGATGTGTTCTTGATTGAACGGTTCTATTTTCGGTTGGTTGCTTCTTGAATAACCAACCTACGAACTAACATACCTCTCATGTTTTCATGCTTTCGTCACGGGGGTCAACCATCTCCGATCGGCCCCTAAACTTTTTCTTTTTTTGGACGTTTCATGATGTCTACAACAATAATGGAAAATGATACTCCGCTCACCTAGATCGCCGAAAACAGAATTTCCATCTATCAAAATACCTATTATGACCCTTATCCTGCCAAAATCTAGTCTGATCATGCTGAAAAGTTTCAAGGCCCAAGTAAAGCCGGAAACTGGTCCCTAACCTGAACCTCAGGTTTTTCAGAAAATTATCTTCTACCAAAAATGACGTGGACGCCGGACGTTCAAGATGAATACCTAACGTACATCTCCCCGGTACGCAAGTCCAGTCCCGGCCGAGGAAGTCCGTAAGTGTCATCACAAAACAACGAAAGGAAATATATATACATACATATATAACCTTCAATAGATCTGGGTTTAGTGATGATTCTATGACGCGTCCCCGGCTTTTTACGGTCTTAATCCCCAACACGTCGTGTTCTAATTTTATCTTAAAATTACTCACTTTTTATCTCAATCAGATGCGTAGAAAGCCCGTTCCCCATTACTTGCCCGTTATATTCATTTTATTGTGTTCTTCGATGTCTACGGGATTAATGGCTGCTTCTAATTTAATAATAGGTGTTCCAATAATCCTATTTGATGATCCAAAAATGATCCAACCATGATGCTACAGATGGTCAGTTAGGTGGATGGATATTCAATACTCAACACTTCATTGGTATCAACTGCCTCTTACCAACAAAAAGGAACCCACTCAGATGGGTTTTTGGGTACCTAGGCGCGAGGGGTATTGTTTTCCCCTAAATGTTGGATGCTAAATTGATGAGAATTTGTCCGGGATACTCCACAGCCACTGTTCCCCAGTTTTCCAAGAAATCCAAGGAATAACCAACCCCTGTAAAACAATATGTAGCTTTTTTTTAATTGAGCGTTTGTGATTTATTTATCTGCAAGTTTTTAAATCATATATACTAATTCACACCTATTCTTGTCAATGGTGATCATGATCCTTGCAATCTCCCTCCGTCTGTGAGCGTGAGTTCTTACCGTGATATGTGCTTATTGCTTCTCATGCGAGCCCTCTCCGTTAGAGGTAATAAAACAATGATTGTGTTCACGCATGTATGCAGTTTCTGATCCTGGGATATTGACGAGAGACTTCAAACGTTGTCGTTTACTAACGGTCTTACTGATATCACACGAGAGCGCCACGTAAAGGCTATCTTATCAAGCTCCTAATTGAACTAAATTAATTAATATTCATTAGGAGAGAAACAACATTCCCTGAGCAAGCCGCAGTACATGTGTGGCTGTTCAAAGTTGAGCTTTAGTTTCCTCCTGAACAATGGTCCGAGTTTGCCCTCACTCAGGCACCAGCCCTTTTGCGGTGGAGGAACCACATTACCCGCAAGAGTTTGACTTCAGTTGAACAACATTGGGAGGATAGAGCATGGAGTTGTTCCGCAAATCGGTCCCTTTTCGCCTGACAAACTGGTCTCAGGGTTTATTAATGATGAGGTAGTGAGAAACATAAGAACTGAAACTAAATGGAGAGTTTTCGAGAAACAGCACCTCAGGTCCTTGGAGCATGAAAGTATTCATCCTGAAAGTATCTTCACCATAAAATTGCCAAATATTTAACTCACTTGTCCATTTAAAATATGAAAACAGCGTTCATTGTGATCCAACCGTATCTAATTAATACATTTGACGTCGTAACACGTAATGACAACTATAAGATGATTAAAATCACTGTCAAATGACAAGCAGGGGCTCGTCAAGGAGTGTCCCCACCCTTGTAACCAGGGGGTTAGCCAATCGTGTTTACGTTCATTTTGAATTGTTGAGTCGTAACTATTGATGAGGCTCATCAAGGATGTGAGATTGGTTCAGCCATGGTGAGATCAGATTCGTGAGTTAGCAAAGGGGGCGTGTACGATGGCAAAGGTAGGTTTTCCTCTGTGATAATCTTGAGTGCTGAATTAAGAACATCAGTAGTAGTATCCTGGATTATTGGTTTCCGTCCATTTGGCACTTTTCATGCAAGTGTACGCTAATAGGGTCTTGAAGGATCCCTACGTAATATTGATACCGCAATCTCCCACGAACCATCTTGGCTCTCCCATTGTGCCCTACTCACATGTTGGCTCTCGATTGGAACGGGAAACGGCCTAACTAAGCTTTGGGTTTCAATTTGTGTATGTCTAATTACCTACAGGTACGTTAGTATTATAGTGCACACAAATAGTCGTTTCAAATATTTTTATCTCTGAATAATATTTAATCCCTGTTTCATAATAAGGAGGGAAAACGTCATTTAAATGTGAATGAGAAATGTCGGTTTTCAACGATTGTCCTCGGAAACGGCAAGCCCTTTAGCTATATGTAAGGGTCAAATTAATTTGTGAATTCGCTGAAAACGATTTAAATGCCTTCATAGGGGATAGTGTAAGTACCCTACTTGCAGCGTTCAATCATGGAAATCCGAAGTCCCCGTATGCGGGTAGCCCATGTTTATTGACCCGTCTTTAGATGGTACCTACCTACAGTAGGTTCTTTCCTGGAAATGAAACGCTTCTCCGGTATCTGACAGGTCTGTATGCAGGTACTATAAACGGTCAGTAGCGTGCCCACAGCTAAGCCTTCCGCGTAGAACCAAGGCTTCCTTGTCGGGGGAACATTGATATCCTCGCCACTTCTCGAGATTTTCTTCGGTCGACCTCTCTTAAGCTTCCATGACATGAAATGAATTAACCATCCCTTTGTTTGCGTCCCTGCGTTCTCTCAAGGTACCGGCTTCTGCTGCATCGATCAGTCCAGGGTCAACTAAGTGCTGTAATCCGGCAATATCAGTAAAACTGTTTTTTAAAGTGATATCTACGTCGTTTTGGTTAGTTAGTCCCTGAATAATCAACCTATGTTTTCATGCAGAAAGACAATCTCTTCGATTCAGTCCAAAATGTTTTCTGTGCGTTCAAGGTTTCTAGATGAAAATAAGCAAATGTCCGTCCGCCGTACGTACGCCGTCAACGCCAATTTGGGTAGTAGACAATTTTCTAAAAATCGGTCAGGGACCAGTTTCCGGCGTTAATTGGTCCTCAAACATTTTCAGCCCGATCGGGCTATATGTATGGGGAGGTATCAAAATGTGCATTCCGAATAATCGAGATTTTTGGCGATCTAGGCTTGAGGGGTGTATTTTTGACTATTTTCGGACGCTGAATCCAATAAGACGGGCCCCTCTGGAAGAGGTTATGGATCAAAATGGGTATCCATCTACCTATTTGAAAGTGGGTTTTCGAGATTTCTGCTACTTAGGCGAGTGGGGTATCACTTTCCAATAAATCATGGCTGCTGAATCGATCGGAATGAGTCTTCATGCTCCTGGTCCGAGGAATAACCAACGCATATGAATGAATTTACATCGTTTTATATTTAAATTTTGTAATTGCAATTGGGATGGAATGTTATTTCGTATTTTATTTCATTTTCTCCCTAAGCGGGCCCTTTGTTTTGCCTGAGGTCAATCTCTCCGATTTACTGTCCGTCCACCATGCCTTCTCATGCCTTCTTTTTGTGAGTTTTCTATATCTGAAGTTTTAGCAGATTTGACTAACTTCGTTTAGTGATTCCTTTCCAAATCTAATTGGGCCTGTAAAATTTTCAGTCCACACGCTCTAAACAGAAGGTGGGTATGGGTGAAAACGAGTTCGCAGGAGCTTTTTAAAGCTAGGCGTGGATGGTATCATTTTTCAACACGTTGCGGACCCTGAATCGATTAAAATGGATGATACTCGGACCAACTGCCACAAAGAGAGACTGGGTATGGCTGGGTGTATATATTCTGAAAACGGATTCCAAATTTATTACTCTAGCTGATGGATATCAGTAGAAACCGCTTAGAGTTGAATAGTTTAGAGGTACTACGCAATCTACTTACGAGTAATTATAAACTTATCGATACTTTTTGCATGACATTAATACCCTCTCGTGACTGACTGACGATGAGATGACCAACAACTTTGGATAAAAATTCAAACTAGGACGCATTGATGAACGCATCATGCAGAAGGTACCTCTCGTCTGGCTACTTCCATCCTCTTCTAATTTCTGATGATTATTATTGACATTCTTCATGATAGTACGTCACATCTATGTAAAGCCCGTAATAAACAGGAATGGATGAACGCCTAAAAACAACAATTGGTGAATACAAACTCCACCTAAATTGTGTCAAGAACAGGAATATTGTAATTATAGTGGAACATCTTCGTATAGTATATAATATGTAGGTACTACCTACATGGAGTTCTGAGGTTGTTTGACGATGTTCCTTGAGCGCTTGAGTGACAGCTATAGTGCGTTGAAGCCTGATTCCGACACGTGTCAAGTTGAATTATCTCTCAGATTCAGTGTCATGTTCACTCTCGCTTCTCATCTTGAAGATCATCGTCGTCCTGAACCTCAAGACGCGTTTGTGTTAGGTACAAACAGAATCCCAACAGGCGCGACGAGTCTAGCCTAGAGACTATTTACAAAAATCATCAATTTTTTGTCTCCTCCCTACAAGAGTCTTTCTGAGTTGAACCAACGGAACAAACGTATACGGGTACCCAATGCATAATGTATCTCTTAATCTAGTCGGGGATGCACTCTATATAATTCTCGTGTATACACAATTACCGAGGATCAACGAAGCAACTGAAACACTATTTGCGACGCATGCCACTTCTTGCCGAATCACAAACGTGAGTGAGTGCCCTACAATCATTTCAGTAGAGTCAACATCCCCAACGATGAATATTAATGACCATTCTAGGCGAGCAGGAATGATCTTCTCTTCCTGCTCGAGTTACTGCCAGTGTTACGTTAGGTACTGAGGTAGTGTTGCAGTTACCGCCAGACGTTTGGCATCCAATGGTCGTTCCTGTCTCGACTTCTTCACTTTGCATAAATCATTCGGGATCCCTCGGGCCTTTGCCGATCAAGTCGTATCAATCAAACCAGAGTTAGCGCAGCTGCTTTGGATGCGGATCATACGAATGGCATTATAAATTATAATTAGGTATGTCGTTCTTGTTATTGATAGCATTAAATTATTTACCCATAAACAATCAAGCAAGGTAACGCTGACGCAGTCACTCAGACCAGACGATTGTACATTCCCAATCCAACTAACTTTAGCAATGAGCTTCCAATGGTGGATTTCTAGGAATAATTTTTAAAAAGTTTATCAACCTCTTGCATTTACACATGGTTATATGAATATTTACATGTATACAGGACAGGCCCGAGTAATGTTCTTATGCCGGTACCATTTTATATTTAAATGTGAATTTTCTATTTATTTTTACTTCTTTTTTTTTAATTTGGAAATGTCTCAATTAAACTGCTTTTACTCTGTTGGTCTGCGCGATTATAGAAAATGAAATTTCGCCTCCCTGTCAAAAATCAGTAAAATTTGACTGCCTAACTATGCAGTCAGGTTAACGAGTAATTTCTTATTACATTTTCTTTTTCGAACGAAATGATTTATGCATCATCCGCCTAAACGAGGGTGTACGGTAAGTACCTACAGTACAGGCCTGTTAAGGACTTACATAAAATCAAACGGTTGTATTGCTCTTGAGTAATCTTATCCCTCAGAGATAGGGTGGCAGCTAATGCAGGCCATAGCGGAACGGGTAGTAATCAAGCTAACTTAATAACCCTTCTACAAACTGTTCTTTTATTCATGAAACTCCCCAAGCTAAGAAGAACCTATTTACGGTAACAAAATCCGCAGCATTTTAAATTCCTGTTCGCTTTAAATACCCTCAACTACTATTTAGTGCACGATAAACGATCAAACTCCCAGGAATGAATAATTCCAACCCAGGTGAAATGGCCCCGCTTAGGAAATTATTGCTGTGGGTAAAACGTACATATTTTGTGCTTCTTTGCGTAGGTTATGAAGTGGTGCCAAATCATACCTATTATGGCACCACTACTCTAATCCCGAAAAGTATGATTGGTAAAATAATAATTATGAAATTACTAAATATATATTGCTAAATAAATAAATATATATATATCGCTATTCATCGTGGTTTATATGATTTTGTAAGTTATTTATTGTTGTGGCACGCTCAATGCAATGTTCTCAGGAGATGAGAATAATTTATCGAACTCCTTCGTGTATAGCGGATTAGTCGAGTATTTCCAGCGGTAGGTATCCATCTGTTTTTAAGGCTATAAACATAAAAATAACGTTCTCCAAAACGCATTAACTTGTTGCTGCAGCACAGTAGATGCGAGACTTCCTTTCCTCGAGAAAATCATATTCAAGACATTAGGAGACGTGCGTTCAGACTAATGAATGATATTTCGAAAAAACTCCTCTAGATCTCAATTTTCTGGGATGGCTGTTGGGCTAGAGTTGACCAGTCGCAGGTCCTTCAGTGGGAAAAAACGCTGCATATTATTTCACGGGGTTGGTTATTCCTCGAACTAGGAGCATGGAGACTCATTCCAATCGATTCAGAGTCTGAAATTTACAGGGATTTTACCCCCACTCGCCAAGGTACCAGAAATCTCGAAACCCCGCATTCAAAATAAGTAGCTGGATACTTATTCCGACCAATAACCAGAAATCTCGAAAACCCACATTCAAAATAAGTAGATGGATACATATTTCGACCAATAACCTCTTCCGGTGGGCGCCAATCGTCCCGGGATTCATCTCGTATGATTCAGCGTCCAAAATTTTGTAGAAAATGATGCTCCACACTTCTGGATCGCCAAAAATCTCGAAAATTCATTTTTCGAAATGCACATTTTGCCCCCTCCCCAAATTAAGTCCGATTGGGCTAAAAAGTTTCGAGAATCAACTAGAAACAGTTCGGCGTAAATAGAAACCAAAATTGGCGTGGACCGCGGACGGACATTTGCTTATTTTGATCTAGACGAAACGCCTACAAAAAAGTTTTGGGCCGAATCGGAGTGATTGATTTTTTGCATGAAAAACATCGGTTGATTATGCAAGGAATAACCAACCAAATGAGTCCCTAAGCAAATGGGGCATGGAGGCCATTGATGCTGTACTCAGTCTAGCAGATGTAGACGTGCAAGCAGATCAGCCCTAGTGGTTGACAAGGACCCTGCGTTTTTGACAATCGCTTTGTTAACGCTAACGCTGCCTCCTACCACCCCCAAGAACGCCACAGACTTGTCTGCCCATGCAAAGCATCACGAGTGGCTCGAGGCTCATCATTCTCGACAGCACAACCAGTCAAAGAAGTATCCTCTATTCCGTAATAATTGGCCTAATAGTGTATACGCTGTGTTGCTCACCTTTATGCATGAACATTGCTCCATTTTAGATTATCATCGATAATTTTGTTCACAGGTTCGACCGAAAACGTCAGTGTCTCCCACCACCAAAACCGTCGACTCAATTCATCAAGAAAAGCGATGGAGCGAGGTCGACCAAGGTAATTAGCGGATAATTTGCTCCGATTTGATGCTCCGTGCGCCTAATAATGAACCCAGTTTGGGGAAGCAATAATTAATCAAACATCGCTCTTCGCCAAAGTTCGAGCGGAGACGACAAAGTGGTGTTTCCTGTTGTGCCTTGGAGAACCCCATATAGCTTCTCACATTTTAGTTTGCGATCCCATCATCTCCACAAAACGTCCCACACTGAGCCTTCAACAGTAATAATTACTGTGTGCCAACATTCTGTATTTATCTCGCATCATGTAGTGGTTACCAGAGCCGGGATGAATCAACCGTGTATTCGGAGCTTTCTTATACATTTTCTTATTCGCCATTCCTCTTCTGATTTAAAAACGATAGTACAAGGGTGCGGGCTATTTTGTGGTAGACATCATCAACCCGGTAAGAAGACTTTTTTTTTTTTTTTTTTTTTTTTTTTTTTTTTTTTTTTTTTTTAAGGTAAATTTTAGTGCAAACCATCATGAGTTTGTACTATATTTGAGCCGTCTCTGCCAATAACGAATGATAACTCTGATTTATCTTGATAAATCACACAAGTTTGTTTCTGAAATCAGGATTAAAAAGTTTAATCACTTGCTGGAATCGAGAAATTATTCATGCATCTCTTCGTGGGTGGAGTTTTGAAAACAGAAATGTGCATCGACAACTAAAACTAAAAGTATAATATCTCCTGGTTATCAGCCATTACGTTCCTGATTACTCAGTGGGTACATAACACAAGAAGTAATCTCCGCGTGTGAGAGTGGCGGTAGTGACCGAGGGTCGCTTCATCGTTAGGCTCCTTCGTTGGAAAATTCTGGTAAAATGAGGACGAGGGATGTCCGCTATAGCCAACCTCTCAATCAAGAAAGATCGGAACGCGCGGGGCGGGGGTGGGGGGGGGTACTGATAAATGACACTCGGTGATAAATGAAAAGGGCTTCCAGCGTCACCGAACTAGTTTTTCCTTCAGAAATCATCGCCCTATACCCTTAGGACTTGACGAGGTGTTGGAAAGTATGCAGTACAATAGCCAGGCCCACTAAGGCAATAATTTTTTTCACTTTCTGATAATCAGTTATGAGTCTGGTGAAGTTAAAAGCTACCCACTCGTTTCCCGTGGTCTGATCTAATTAACTACATCGACTTCGAATTTCTTTTTTTTTTTTTTTTTTTGGCTGAATATTTCTTTTTTTTTTCTCCCCCCTCTCCCTCGTGAAATAATGATAACGTAATACCGGGACCGACACTAATCTCCATACAATGTCCATTTTTCACGAAATCGATGGGCCCTTTCAGAAAATGATCGTCAAGGCTGTAAGGGGCAAACCTAAAGGTTGAACTGAGTACATCCTCGTTAGGAAGTCCATACAAGTGAAGCAACGTCAACTACAATATCACAAAGTCATTGTTATTCATGAATCACTTATAGGCCTTACTTGAGAAGTTAGAAAACACCTTTGCCAGCGATCCCGACGTCGAATACTCATCTCCTAAAACATAATTTAATTTCGCTTCTAACTGCGATGCTTTCCGGTGTACTTACTCGTTCACTTATTCATTTCCTTGCCCATCGTTTCATTTGTGGGAGTCACCATACAGAATTTGATTGATTCTTCCTCCCCTGAGCTCACATTTTGTTATTTGTGTCCAAAAAGAAAAACAAATCAGATGATTAGCTAATAGTTGATGTTCTAGTAAATAGTTTTGGCTCCTTACGCCTGCCAGATAAGTAATTTAAATCAAGACAAACTGTCAAAACTTTTCCTCTCCCGACCGGGGAATCAACTGCGTATAACTGAAATATGACGAAACGTGTATTCGTCTTGCCGTTCATTTTCATTAAATATATAGTTTCCACAAACTCAGTATTGATGCTTTTTATTATCATTTTCTCATATTATGTTGGAAAGCCATGATGCGTGGAGCTTCAGCTTCAAACGTATGAGTGATTGACAGTGGAGTGGCATTGACTGTGGGGAAAACAGCGATGGGACCTCCGGGTAAATAACAATTTTGGGGGCAGAGTACCGACCCGGTACCGGATAAATCATAAAAAATACCATCATGGGACATTTATTAGGATCCGCGGGTGCCGGCCAGCCAAAACTTGTCCCTGCATTCGGAAGGGAGAAAGGGGAAAAGCGTTTTTCCTCCCCTTCCTCCAGACCGCGAGATCTGGATTTGAAGCGGTATAAATCTGGCAGTTTTCAAGGGCCTCCGATTTCAACCTCGGAAAAGGGGACGTGCCAATTCGGGACGGCGCAATAGGCACCTGACAAATTTATAGCGCCGACGACCCCCTTTCTACGCTCCAACCCGCTTCGCGACCACCGTTTTCCTGCTTTGAGGGCTTCGTCGGTGAGGGGGTATTGCCAATGAAAAAAGAGAAATGAATCAGTTTAAGTCAATTTGGCAGATATCAAAAGTAGATAACAAGACGGAGTAGGGCGTTTGGAATACGTCCAATTCCAAGAAATATTGCAGAGTTCTTTATCCCAGTAGCAGCTAACGGTAGCTAAAGGATCCCTTTTCAACATGAATGTACAACCTACCAATTACCAGGGTTTTCATTTTTCCTAACACACCAACTGCTCTCAGCAATCAGGAACATGAGTGGAGCTCAGTAGTGCTGTGTATCTTCTTTCAGTCCTATTGTCGTTTGAGATGGGTGAAAAATCACAGAGGACCAGTTCAGCCTTCAATACGTTTGTCGTTATGAGGGATTGAAATTGTCAAGGAGCTTCACTGACTTAGGACAATACGTCATATATGAAAACCGAAACATCATTTGATGCAACCCCTTATCTACACGAGTTAAGAGTATGCAATCATCATTTCTCTTAATTGATTTTTCACTGTAAATGTATAATGTATAATGGGAATCCAGGCTAAAGTTCGATGAGTGGGTAAGAGTGAGTTCGGAACGGCTTCGTCCGTGATATTTATGAAAATTGCTACAAGGGTGATTTGTTGTCATCATCTTACAATTACATACCTCCGGACCTTTCAACTAAGTAAGCACAATTATCAAAGGCCATTGGGTCAATTCAAGAGCAGCCCTACGTCATTGGTGCCACTCTTTGACCTCCATTGCACAAATCCTCTAACATCCTCAAATCTGGCCACATTCCGAAGGTGATTTCGGGTTTTCAACCATGTTTATCGTTCGTTTACTTCTATTGTTACACTAAATATATATTTATGCCGACCCTCTTTTTTCCGACCCCCGCTCGCAACTTACACAAAAACTCAAGTTATTAACGGCGATTGGATCCGTATGCTTGGAGAGGAGGCTTTTATCACAATAAGCTCAGTAGCAAATACACGGAAGATCGTGTTTGTACTATCCTATCGATTTATTATTATCCCCATTGTTCGTTAATTGAGATCCTATAGGATTTGAAGCCGACTTCCCGACGACTAAAACTTGTTCTTTCGGATAGTTATTTATCGTCCGAACGGTCTCAGCATCCTTCTATCCCAACCATAATCCCTCCAAAGAAATTATATTTACACCCCCGAACATATTTTCTCAAAAGAACGGCTTATCGAAGAGAAATCACATCGAGGCTTGAGGCAACAATTTCGTTATTGTCTCGATTTTTAAATTTATTCGTCAACTTGATTTTTTTTTCGGGTTTCTTTGGCGAGCGTAAAGGAGAGGAAATGATTCAAAGCTCAACAGATCGAAACTTTTGTACCTCTCCACGATAAATAATCAAAACCCTTTGTGACGCTCGGGGAAGACATTTTTCGTGTAATCCGATTATTAGGGAACGGTTATCGATGTTCCGTTTTTTCATCATAGAAATTCTCATGCATATGTGAAAGGAAACTACTATACCAATTCCAGCGCTCTAACTGGCTCGATGATTTAATTCAGTTCTGCCCATGAATATGATATAAGCGGAGTAAGCCGATGATTGGATTTCTCTTCATGTTCGACGATAGAAGTGAATTTCATAACACACTAGCGACACTTTTTTTCGTGTTGGCTGCTATTCAAAGGAGGAAGACGTAGATATCGATCAAATCGATTACTTAATCGATTCAAACTAAGAGTTAGCATCACTTTGCCGATTGAGGTTTTTCTTCCTGATGATGTTTAAATTTTGAGAGTTCATGCCCTAAATAGAGCAATACGATCATTGTTCAATTCATTTTGTTTCATTTCATCATCCCGCCGTCAACGCCCATTTTGGCCGAGATCTTTTCCTAAATTCTGAAATTTTGTTCAGTGACGCCCCTTCGGCTTTCCTTTGGTCATCAAAACTATTTATCCCATTCACTCAAAACTGAAGCCGGTTATGGAAGAAATCAATATTGACCACCCAGTTGATTTGCAGTTCTAGTCCGATTCCCGCATACTGAAGATTATTTTGAACCTATGTGGGTTCTCTGAATAAGTTTGGCCACTTTTTTTTTGGATTATGCAAAAACATATACCCAACTGGAGCCTATACCAACGTTTTCTTACGAGCGACAACAATTAACCATTGTGGAGTACTTATGTAATTTGTACTGATTTACCAAATGACCGTATAATAATGCGGCGTCGATCGCAACATAGTCGATAAACTCATTAGAATACGCTCAAAAAGGGTGAGTTTTTTTAATCTGCTCAAATTTAGTCACTAGGGGACGTAAACGTTCTCGTCGCCTGTTTCGCCGTTCTCATAACGTATTCAGCGTTGAATGGTTAATGAGATGAGAGTGAAGGGACGGAAGGTACCTACGAATGCTTCACATAATACATTCATAACTTGTTCGGCTCAAGTGACGGGAGTTTTGAATTGCTAGTTTCAATGGAATCGACATCCCGCTTTTCCTCCCGCTCGCATAAATTCACTTTTGAGCCCGCCTTTCAAAAGGCCGCTGAATGCACCTTGAAGAAAACTGGTTATCCATTCCGTCGACAACATTGCCACAACCCTCCTGCTGGGCCGGTGCTTTGAAAATGTTTGTGTTCTCCCAATTAATCAACTTTGTTTCAGTTGAAACTTTTCTCGTCCCTTTCTCGTCAGTCCCGTCCCGAGGGGTAAGAAGTTTGATACAAACGGAGGAGTGAATCCTTTATGTTTAGGCCATTAAAAGTGGCGTGAAATTAAAGAACTCTTCCGCACAAGTATAATGCGGTCTTAGTTTTTCTCGTATTAGTTCTCAATGCATTATTCCAATGGTTCCCAAGCCCACTGCGGGTTTCGATAATTTGAGGATAACTCATATTTTCCCCAAAAAGCGCAATAAGTCTCCTAGTCGGCATAAACTGCAAATTTTGTTCTTCCTTCTTGGTTGGTTATTCCTTGAATAATCAACCTGTTTTCATGCAAAAAGTCAATCTCTCCTATTCGGCCCAAACATTTTGTCTGGACGTTTCAAGGTGTCTAAATCAAAATTAGCAAATGTCCGTCCGCCGTCCGCCGTCCACGCCGACTTGGGTAGTAGAAATTTTCCTAAGATAAAAATCTGAAATTTTGGTCAGGGGTCCGTTCATGGCTCTAGTTGGTCCTCGAAACTTTTCAACCCGATCGGGCACAATTTGGGTGGGGTAGGGGTCAAAATGTATACTTCGAAAAATGGATTTTCGAGATTTTTGGCGATCTAAGTGTGTGGGGTATTATTATTCACTAAATTCTGGACGCTGAATCCAATGAAAAAGGTCCTGGAGCTATTGGTGCCCTCTGGATGAGGCTATGGGTCAAAATGGTTGCCTATTTACCCATTTCGAATGTCTGTTTTCGAGATCTCTGGTACCTAGGCGTGTGGGGTATAATTTTCCTCTAAATTTGGGACCCTAAATCGATTGGAATGGGTCCGGGACCAGCCACATCCACTGTTTCCCCCATTTTCCCCATGTTGAAGAAATGAATCTCCATGCGCCTGGTCCGAGGAATAACCAGCCCATGTTAAAAATTTGCAGCGTTTTTCCTTTCATATGAACGTAGTTCAGCAGATTCTGACGAATACGTCAACGTGGATGGCTACAGGCTCTCTTTATTCGAGGAAGATCTTTTTCCCCTTGAATTAGAGATGAAACTCTTTGTTGTGCCAAAAGACCAAATCCAATGAATTAATGAGTGAATAACGTCTTTATTTGAGAATCGGTTGATGTTCAGTTAACTGGACTACGGTACCGTCTGACCAGAGATGTAGCTGTACAGCATAATTCTTGTAACAAGCCTAAAAGATTCCCGGTGGCTGGATAGGATCTCACCATGTGCTGCCTGAATACTGTCTCAAAGCAAAATGGCCCACCAAGTAGCTGTTGCTAATAGTGGTTGGGCATCTGCGGAAAACGTAGACGACAGGATAATATGAGCGAAATGAAAAGGTCTGATTGTAAAAGGTTCATAGTTCCTTTGCCATCTGATGAGTTATTCCCAACGTCTAACCCGCTGTTCCACGTAAAATTCGGAGGTTCCTGTCCACGGTTCAGGACCCATGGAACTCGATCCTGGACCTTCCTTGACCAGTTGGTCGCACTTTATTCTGTCTGAGTACCCATTTATAAGATACATTTTTTTGTATTTTCCAGCCTTTTTTGTTTCTTGCTACAAACTGTAGGAGGAACCATTGCATTGCTTCAACTGTAGGGGTCAACGCCACCCCTTGTCCACACCCTCAGCTAGCTTTTTAGAGCTCATCCTATTAACATATTCATATTAACCCCAGCCTTTCATACTAAGCTTTGCCCTCACGTGGTTGTTTACGACTGAAATGAGGAGGTCCGTGGAGGAAGGTCACTCTAAAAACCGGTAGGAACTTCTAATGAAGCTGCCTTTTATATTCATTGAAAATATGAAAATAAAAAGTTACAAGCATTGTACTCACATTTATGAATCTCGTCAAGTCGCTAAAGCTCGGTTTTTCCTCCTTCGTTTAATGTAGAGAGTTTTAGGAGAGCGTCCACTTTGAGAGGCCTCGAAGCGAAACTGCCATTACTCAGTTCTGATTTTATTGCCCTACACAACTTGAATTTTTCAATAGGCTTAAAATGAATGTATGTGCCTATGAACGGTATATTGTGGCAGCAGATTTTTTTCCCTATTGTGAGATCATGGAAAAAAGCGACATTTTTATACGAACTCTTCGTTGAACATCCACGTATGTATGATCGTAGCGTATGACCCCGAGCTATTCCCGACTCATATTTAGTTTTGAGGAATGTAAAACGACAGAAAAGGCGTCGACCGAAAAAATAAATATGGGAGGATTTATTACCAAAGTGTTTTATTTACTTACCTATAAGAGCTTCTAAAATAAACTATAATATATTATTCTAGGCTGTTGAAGAGACAACCTATTAGTTTAGTTTAGAAAAGTAGTTGGATATTTACGTGAATACTCACTGAAATTACGCGCAACGTAAGCAGGTAGCCGTGATGGTCACTTACGGGACTCGTTAAGAGTATTCCAATCTTTCTGTAGATGATCAATGAGAAGAAAGGTCAAATCTTGATAAACGGGAAGGAAGGGAGTCCTCATATGTACCCCTTTGAGCATACCAAGTACTCTGATCTAAATCTCTCTTCAAATTGCTGCCAGAGCACCGAACAGGTTTGAAAGACGAGATGAAGAGCAGACCGTATAACAGCCAGGGTTCGCTCCCGTCGTAATGACGGGGTCATCTTGACGATGATTCTACGAGAGATTGCAACTAAAGTTGAACGGCCTAACCTGCCGAGTAGGGTCGCGTGCAGGCCACGAGCCCATCCCTACTCCTTGGTCGACGCACAAGTACATACATATACTAGTTGGATGCCGCCAGACCATGTACGTATGTCTTTTGGCGAGTCGAGGAGAAGGTGACGGGTTGATAGAAGTTGACTCTCTCATAATAAAACGAATGGTGGTCTAGGTTTGAAAAACATATGTCAAAAAGCAATTTAGAGTAATAAATAATGAAAATGCTAACTGTGAATAAGCTAAACAAAATTTACGGTGCTATTCAACCCCCCTCCACAGTTGACAAAAAAAAAGTATTCCGATCTGTAAGATAAAAGTTGCAAATTTTTTTACAAGGGTTGGTTACACCATGGAGTAGGAGTAAGGGGAAAACAGTGAGTGTGGAGTGTCCTGAACTTATTCCAACCGATGCAGCGTCCAACATTCAGTGGAAAATGATGATGACGACACGCCTATATTGCCAAACACCTCAAAAATCCATTTTCAAAAAATACATTTTGACCCCCCATTTTGGTCAGATCGGGCTGAAAATGTATCGAAAACCATTTGGTCCTTCACCAAAATTATAGAGATTTCATAACATTTTCTACTACCAAAAAACGGCGCGGATGGCTGATGAACATTGACGGATTATTCAAGGAATAACCAACCAATAACGTTACCTGGCAAACCACAATCGGCTCACCATACCAATACGAGCCAGGTCTGCATAAGAGGTTATAAACACTAATTTGAATGAAATATGGTGATTGTGCTTCACACCGTTCTAGTCATGTTTTCAGTGACTTTCTTTAGCATGTAGAGTCCATAGATTGAGTACTGAGAGGTTGGATGGGACTGAATCTATTATATTTATCTATTACAAACCAATAGTTTTAAATAATTATTCCATGTGGAAAAACTCAGCCCTGTGTTCTCAACGAAATAATATTCTCAAATGCTTGAACAACGAAAGCTTCAGAGTTGCTTTGCTAATGTACAGTCAGAAGGACATGTCTCTGCAATGTTGCCCGTAGAAAGTAATAATTATGAGAAATTATCGAAGATATACTTCGGTGAAGGTACCACAGGCATAATTTTGAAGTATCAGGACAAATTACTGACGTTTTTTAATAGTAAATTATAACTTGACCATTATATAAATTCCATTTCTTGGTCGATCTCTAGAACTAATGTAGCATCGATCCCGACTACTTCTGAAAAATCTCAAGGTTTATTACTTTACTCACCCCGGTTGTCTACTAAATGCGCTCAAAAGAGAGCTCCCAGGATGATCATTAGCGGTCCAGTAAACCAGTTCTAGAAGTTGAATCCGGGCGCTACAAAAACTTGACTGCCCCATGGTCCAATCAGCGGACTCATCACTCACCTAGAGCCCTTCGAAGGATAATTGTGGTTGATTCTGCGGACAATAGTGAATAGCAATGATATAATTTTAGTTTGAGTTATTGAAGAACAAGGATAATTTTTAAACAGTGCGATCATCAAGTTCAGAGATTTCATACTTCTGGTATTTGATTTCAAGGACATTTCATCGTGTCTGTGCCAAGATTTGAAGGGTTGGGTTGTTCAATAAACTGAATGCTTGCGCCAACATTACAATCCCTCAACTTCTCGGCTAGGTGATCCTGAATTTGTAGTACGTATTTCTCGGAAGGGCACGCTACAAATCCAATTGAGTAATCACGAAGTTCATTGAATCCTGAAATTGAGTCCTATTGAGTTCTTAGAAATAGCGCTACCTCTGTCTAGGTATGATGGCACATCTAACCTCAGGTGAACTGCCAAATTAGAATTTCTTATGGTTTTTCCCCCACATATTCTTCTTCCGTGGTGAAATGAACTTCCGTTGGGAATGCGGGCTTTGGGGCCTGCAAACATTTTCTAGCCTGGCGATGTCACCCCTGGTTAATGTACGTAGTGGCCGTAGATCACCAGCCGCTCTCTGTGGGAGCTCCTACTGATTATCTCGTCTATAGTAGATTTGACCACAGTCGCTGATGCAATAGCTAGCATTCGGCAAGGCCAGACTCAATTTACCTCTTCAATAAAATTTACGACGTTTTTTCGCGCTTTGACGGCACCTTGACGGCATCTTGACTAATTAGGCTATCGGCCTTAGCTCAGCTTATGAGCCCGGAACAATTAAGTTGCAGGGTCTTTATGCAGGACGGGTTTTTGAGATGAAAAGGCTAACCTCTCCCAAGGGGCAGCAGGTTTTCAGCTGAGATTGAAGCATGAACTTCATCTTAGTTGACATTGTAATTAAAGTCTTGCTAACCAAAACCATACACCCCACATCTCTTCGACCACAACATCCCTGATAATTCCCTTGTTGAACATTCCTCCAACCGGTGAATCTCACGTGTCATGGTGAAACTCCACGTTCAATTAAACTCCACTTTGATCGAATAGATTTTAATTGAAACAATAACCCTTATGTCTAATTTCGAGGAAATCCGGCGTAGCGGAACTGTAATAAGAGACATGGAGCGGAGAATCACATAGTTACTGAACGACATTCGCGATCAAAGTTCGATCATTTGGTTGAGAATCGCAGCTGTAATGGCAGGTCTAACTGTCGCTTGGAGCTTACGAGATGCCAGGCCAGATGTGAGGTATATCTTGAGTAAACACTCTATTCCCAAACTTCGAACTAATTAAATCGAGTAGCTGCAGCTATCTATTTCCCAAGGTGGGTGAGGCGCCTTCAAGGGAACTCTGAGACTTACTTTACGATGTCATTATGAGCAACAAATTAGGGCTTGGGATTACCCTGGCGGCGACCCATCTCCATTCTCTTCCTCTTTAGCCGATCTCCTCCATAGTTCTCTGGAGTTTACGACCAACACACAAGCCCTGTCGTAAGAATGAGATCGTGAAAGGTGTCCACGTTTAAGGATGTACTGAATCGGACCAGAAGGTTGATAATGGTTACAGTTGAGAAAGACATACTTTTGTTGATTGCAGTATAATTGATCACAGTTGATCACTGATTTATGTCGATAAATCACAATTATCCCAAGACTCTACCGACAGAAACAATTCTTCGCGATCCTTCAACCTTCTTTGGAAGAATTCTTCGGGAAGATCGTTGATCTCGAGTTTGCATTTGTAAAGTATATGGTTTCCTGCTTTAGCTTTTTTTTCTGGCTACCTTCCGACATTCCCTCTTACGGTTAAGATATTTACAAAAGATATGAACGGCAAGATTCTACAGTGTGAAACAAGTACCTTTGCTGGCCGTAGAGCTTGTCTGGAGGCGCAGGCCAATTATCTTCAGAATGGACTTGGTGGATGAAAGTCACCTAATTACCGCAAGTGCCATTCCTCCTTCTCCTACCTTGCCTGTGTCTAAACACTTCTCATTACACCGTGTGCGAGCTGCGAGAGCTTCCAATCTTGCAAAAGGCCTCCCATTCAATTCCGCGGCTGGGCTTGTGTTTTCTAACGCTTCTACAAGTACACCCTCTGGCCTGGCCTTGCAGTGGGTGGTGTGTTATTTAACCGCATCACTACTATATGCCCTCCTCCATGGAGCAAGCTTGATGCTCTTGCTTGAGTGATTGCTCGTAGAAACCGAAGATTTGACTTCCAAACAAATAGTACCAAACACTTGAGTCGTCAGGAGCAATCGAATTCCACATGTACATTATACATTATAGTTCCTCGACTTTGGTCATTTTTGTGCGATGGAGAATTTCAATGTAATTTCCACCAGGCACGATTCCAGAAAACAGCCATTTTCCGTTAGCTACTGCTAACAACGGCGGAGTATAGTTTCAGAGTCCATGTCATGGATACTTTTAGTTGTAAAATCGCATAGCTTCATATAAGTCCTAGTAGTCTTGGCCCGAGGAATGAACTTAGACACTTGGCCCCAAACCCCATTACCGGACAGAAACGGGCCTTGAAAAAACGGTATATTCTTGCTGCAGACGTTTGGCTGATGAGATCCCCCAGGAGCCAGGCCTCCCAGGTCTGTTCATCTCGCGTTGAACACTGTGAGCTATGGATAGCCCCTCATCAAGATACGGGTTTAAAAGTTCATATTGCGGGAGGATCGGTACGTGGAAGAGGATGTGGAAGGGCGGAAACTTCTTTTTGGTTTCTCCAGTTGGTGCGTGCCGAGCAGTGCCTGAGGGGCGCACGACCTGCCTTCCTCCCGGTACCCAGACGCCCCCAGGTGACTCTGTTATTGATACGTCACGGTCTGCTCCCTCGCTCACTGTTATCTCTCGTCTGCGAGACTTATGACCGCTCAGATTGGTACACTTCTTCCCTTTCACGAACTGCTCTTCTTATACTAACTGATTGAAATATCTTTATTAAAGGGTGAAACCCTCTTGAAAGACCCGAGGCCGCGTTATGAGAGGCTTTACTACCAGACAGATGGATGAGAATCCATCCGCGTCAATACCTCTGGTGCTGCTGAATTGCACTCCATCGAGGTTTTCATCATGAATATTCGGTGAATATCCAGGAAAAACGTGTACCTATAAAGCGCCCGGAACTCCCCTTAATTTGTTCACCAGACGAACATTCATCAAAACGTATTTTGGTCGTCAACTAATACATCGAATCGCTACAAACAAATTAAATTTAAATGATAGTTTGACTCATGCGATGAAGGAATAACTAGCAAATTCATTTCGAACGGGGTTTAGTGAAATTACGATTTCCGAAAATATAATTTACTGTATCAAGAAATTTCGACTAAATTGACTTCCATCAACTTTAAAATATTTTCTTGAGCGGCCTCTACAATGTCATTAAATTTAATGTTAATGTAATTTTAGGTTGTTCTACCCACATTTTCGAATAATATGTATTGAGGGTTGACCGTTCAAGGCTTACGTTGTAAGTTTTAGAGTTTTTAATTTTTACACTTATTGTTACACTTATTCGCCTTCATTTATAACAAATCGTACTGATTCGGTGTCGCCAAGAACATTATTAGAGCAATCAGATCTCGATAAAATTCTACCCAACGATGTTTGTCGAATACTATTTTATTTAGGTAAGTTTTCACCACCCCCACCCCCTTGCGAGGAAAATGTATAGGTAGATACCTAATAGATACGCTCTCGACGTAAAGACGCCCATATAAGATCTTCCGTAATGTACAGTATAGTTGACCGACAAATCTAAAATTTGCATAGTCTGAAATTTCCGTTTTGAACTTTTAATATGCTATTATATTATGTTCGGGTTCACAAGTTTCCTTCCATTCGTACCTTGAACGTGGATTAAGTAGCGTTTTCATCTCCAAATCCTCCCCTTCGGACTTATCATATCCTTTTGTGGGATCTGAGAAGGATCATTTCTCTACATAAATACTATTTTCCGTTACAATACGATTTTCTTGATGGAGCGAATGGGAACAGCATGCAATGAAAAATTGTCTTGAAAAAAATAATTCTATCGCTCAATGGTAGTGTTTAGCCACGTGCGCTTTATTGCACAACCATTACGCATGAGACATTAATATCAGCCCTCGCCAAACACAATAGATACAGCTCCAATACTGAAATATGATTCTCGCGTTAGAGATGATCACGGTACAGTGTCCCCAAGTGGCAATCGGCTTTGAGGGACCGAGGCCTCTGATAATCCAATCATTCTTTTGAACGTTCCCCCCGAGCTTTCCAATAAATCACCTATAGCTCATTAACTTATTTTGGACCTCGAGGGAAAAAAGAAAAATACCCCCCACCCCGTAATGCCCGGGTTCTCCTGGCAGAGCCTGTCATCTCGTCTCAACTACCAAGAAAACAGAATGCCGAGGGAAGCTGCCCTTCTGGGGCCTCTGGTAATCACCGCTGCCCTTTGTTATCGCCCCTCCAGTCTCATTCAAGTCCCTTCAATAAAAATCCTCCCCCCTCTTTGCTCTCCTCTACTACGTACCGACGGTTCCGCTGTTTTTCCTCCCTCAGAAACAGAAGATGGGTCCCCAGAGCTCTCGGCGCAGCTTCTTATTAAGTGGAGGGTTGTCAGAGCTCAAGGATAGTTGAAATAAGTGGGATTTCCCTTGAAGAGGGAGGAAAAGAATCAGATTTCTTGTATTACCTTGACGCGAGATCTCGCCTCATCGTTCATCCTACGACGCCAACTGATTTGCTCCTTAGCGTTATAGTATGCCGTTTTACTCTGGCTCTCGTTATAACAAAAGGGCCGTTGTTGCAACCGTCTTTCAATTTTCTCCAATAAAAGAAAAACTCATTTGCACGTTCCCTGCTTTATATTAAGAAGGTTTCAAATCCCAGGTGACCCTGTATCCAGATAATACGTAAATCCTCTCACGGAAACGCGATGCGAGTGGTAAACAGTGGAAAGGGAGAGGTTGGTGGACGATGGCGAGATGTCCCTACTGCTCGTAATTACTTCGAAACCCTGTGCGAGGGGTCGAGCTCACGGGGCGGAAATATGCCCTCGTAAACAATCATTTCCGCTGGACATGGCTGGGTCTCGGTGGTACTTTACGGTTATTTCCCGGGGAGTTGGCACCAACTCACTCGCCCCACGCTAAGACTGACCACCCTTTTAGGGGAGATGTCCAGCAGCACGTTTCTATGCGTAATTAAGAACGACAGTAATTCTTCTTACCCTTCGAATTGTACAATCAGAAGTATTAAAATTACGTTCAATAATCTATTCTTACCCACGAAAACAAATTAAGTTACACTATTTTTACCGCATTTGATTCACATATTATCTCAAGCCTGTAAAATGTATTTGGTTACCACGCCGATCAATTCTGCTGGACATGCAGAAGCAAAAATTATGAATATTACTATGAAGGAGGGTATGCAGCATGAATGATACGCTGAAAGGGCACTGGGAACCCGCCAAGATGCGGGATCTACCATAATGCAAAGAACACCGAAATGGAAAGCGACATCCGCAATCTGCTTGTAGGCAATGTCAAGAGATTAAGGATGGTCTTAAATTGCTCTGAGGGATGATGCTGACCTGCGAAGGGAACAAACTATTAAGGCAATGTCTCAAGTACATAATTTTTAAACATTGCCCCTGGACCCCTGCATTTGGTGTCGTTAATATCAGTATAGTGCGAATCAAATCACCAACGAAAGTTCCAAACCAAGAGAAAACATCATCGTTCCGTCCCAAGATGCCCTCCATACGAACATAAGGCGAATTTGGGCCCCACTGGAGACCTAATCAACGCAAGAATGAGAGGTTCTAAATCAGCTAAATTCTGAACGCTCTCACAACAGGTAGATCCTCCAATGGCCGCCCCAGTCTCTATGTAATGAAATGTTGGAGCTATTGAGAGATTGACACTCCATCGAGAGAGGGCGTCAAAGGAGAACTGTGCTTCAAGGTACTCGCTTGAAATATTTAGGATCGTCAAAAACCTTGAGATTATCTGCAAAATAAAGCATTGAAGAACATCCGAATGCATTGTTGAGGTCCTGAACGATCACGTTGAAGAGAATAAGCCCTCAAGTGCGGGACTCTCACCGTTGGAACAAACCTACTCAACAAGGATGAACCCACAGCTTCAAACTGACTTCAATCCCATAGTAACTTCCAAACTAATCAACCATACAGCCTCTCACTTCCGAAGCCCAATTCTTCATTAGCAGATGGTTGCGGTCGTTTACTGAGGTTTGTTGGAAGCATAATGGAGTCAGTATTAACAACGACAAGTTGAACATTCACCTACATAGCCTCAAATGCAGCAGGAGTCTATTTTAGCATCGATTTGTTAGCAACTGATCTCTGAGGCCGGGAACGCTTCCGAATATATTAGAGGTAAAAGAATACCACACACAAGGCCCTCAAGTTGCTTGACCAAAATTGGGACGGTAATGCTCCATATAGCTGCTGCCACTCCCGAGGATTGACACTGTAACCCACACCACAGGCACTGCCTCACCACTGAAAGGAGAACTGAAATAACTAAGCAAAGGGTGAGGTGGGGGGGGGGATCTATGTAGAAGAATAGACGGGATAACGTCGGGTCCTTTTTAACGTCGAGACGAGACAGCTTGGATTCTATATCCAATACAGACGCCCTTAGGGACTGGTAGTCGTTGGATTTAGGCTCGTGAGGCGTGTTAGGAAGAGAATGAACGTGAAAGGAGATCTGCAATTTGACGAGGATCACTGGTTGTGAGTCTATATAGTGACACGTTCGAAGGCGTATTCTGGTCCGCACTACTTGTTGCGTTGGAATGTATCTTCTCTTGAAATTTAGTCTTGCAGAGGCCGGTAATGTCTGTTGTCGGTATGTCCCCCATTCAAGCTTAATAGCTGAAAAATATGATTTTTGATAAATTCTTTACAATAGTAATTTTGGGCCATCACACTAGCCATTTTAGGATAATAGGATAGGCGTACCTATACAATAATGTGATCTATTGAATCTATCATTCACTTGATCTTTATCATGCCTTTAGCCTTTGTTCATAATGACTTTGAGTTAACCCGAGCAGCCCCGAACAAAGTCATCTCAACGGAGAAGAAGAGCTTCATGTGAGAGCACTCTTAAAGGAGGCCCGATCCCGAAATTTATTTCTTATTTCAGTTTCCTAGCAAACAACCTCGGGGCCTCACGCTTCTCAGCGCCTGATTTACCGATCGAGTAGTCTTATTGCTCACAAGCCCGGGGTCAACTGATATACACCCGATTCGAAAGCTGCCTTTTTTCTTACAATTTATGGCCGTTCCCTCCAAGTGTAACAAGATGGGGAATGGAACATACACTTCTACGTAAAATTGGTTCAACTTCCCTTCCCGAGAATGAACAAGCCCGCCTTATACGAGCGTGCTGTGAAATAAGGTGAGCGTTGCCTTGAGCTATTGCGCTTTTGAAGATACGGTTGTAGAAAATGAAACAAATAATACAGAAAATCCTGTCAGTTTCGAGGGTGAGTACGCCTATTGGTCTATCGGCAGAATTTAATGAAAAATAAAAGCTCCCACTGGCTTTTGAATCTACTCGCTCAATGAGTATGAGACATTTCCCCTAAAACAAAACAAGACAGTCTATATTAAATATTTAAAATGAACCAAAATGTTATGAAACAAAGGACGGATTGAAGAACCGGGAAAAAGAGACTGTGTTCAATGAAGAATTTCATTTGAGTATTCATTTCAAACACTGTTGTATCTCCCAACACGGTACCATAGAGATGTTTGCATTCTCCCGGTCGGAGGTGGTTAATCCCTGAGAAGAATTTGGTTTATGCCAGATTAAATGGGAGGTAGTAGGATGTTGATGAGCTTTGCTAAGCGCTTCGCCTAGCTTCAACTTTCGTCGTACGATGTTAGCAAGGAAGGGAGTCGTGGAGGGACTTAGCTCTGTGTTAGAACCCCTAGCAAAATCCCATTATTGGGATTCACCGAGTAATCCTCAGCTCGGCCTATCCGACTCCCACCTCCAAAGTCCCAATCATTGCGATCCCCATGGATCAACTCCGACTCCCTCTGGTGAATGAAGCTATTTGGATGTTGGATAAACCCTCCACTTCTTCGGAAAATTATCATTTGTCTGTTTCGTATTTGTCTGTTTGACCTAAATTCGAATCCTGAGAGAGGTCAAGGTTGCAGAGTTTGCTTCAGAAGTCATCATGGTGGTCGAACACTTCCATTTCCATTGGCTTATCTCGATTCTACATTATTCAAATTGTTGTTCGGTGTCGCGAAGGACTGTACATAACACTACGAGGTTGGAGAGCCTCCGATGGCGAGGTTCCGAGAAATGAAGATGGTTTGAATACCTTCGCCATGTATTATTGATAATGCTTTCACGAAAGACCGCGTTCCGTAGGCTCATCTATACCAGTTGAAGCCCCCCCTTTGATGCTCCATCAAACTCAAAGCCAGGTAATGACTTAAGTTGTAGGCAACTATTCCCTAAGTGATACCGCCCTACCCGCCCTCCCACGTCAACTCCCTCATCACCCGAGGCCTCCACATTCAGTGTCATTTAGCCCTTGTGGTGGAGCCTTTCAATGCACTTACTTCCCCATTATCCTGGCTTGAACACTTAGCGCGTCAAATGAGAGCATTCTCCTGAAAGATGTTCCTTCTTGTTTTCAGAATGGAATTTCCTAC